>CM060073.1:13977268-14519161 GCA_030533445.1 Cyprinodon diabolis
TGCAGCACACTTACTGCGCCCTGGTTTCCTTACATGTTTCTCTCCATCATTTAATTTCCTGATTTCTGTCGCTCTGTTGACAGCACCAAAGTTAACCCAGCGTGCTGGCGTCACCAGACACTCAGCAGTGAGGGGACAGAGAAAACGCAGCAGCCAGCAAGGGGTCAGACCCAGCTTTTGTTGTCAGGGAGCCAAATGCTGATTGTTAGTGGGTCGACCCATGTTTGAAAAACACACGTTAACGAGTAATTTTCAGTGGGAAAGATGCTTTGAACAACATTTTATAGCAAAGACTTTCATGTCTTGATCATGACTTTTTGAGTCCGACACTGAGGCTGTCAATACTCATTGCTGCCACCCTCTGGTTAAGGGGGGAGACTGCTTGCTTCCTCCATAAATCACTATCTTACAACGTTAAAGAATTGTTTTTTTTTTTTTAAAACCCTGTATTTGGATTATGATCTGGATCACCTAAATTTTGTTGGATTGTTCCTTGGCATTAGGAAATCCTCTGGTAAAAATGTCATTAAAATCTGTTCTAAACATTTGAAGTTATCCTGCACACAAGACAGACAGGCAAACAAACACACACAAAGGGCCGGATTTATCAAGATCCAATTTTGCGTGCAGTAATTTGCGCTCGCAAACTGGAATTTTGCGCAAGGGGCTGAACCTTGGTGATTTAACAAGAGTGATTGCGTAACTAGTGGCAGGTGCAAAACTGTTGAAGACGCCCTATTTAAATGATGGTTTTGCGCGTTTTGTGGTTTCCGGCAAAGTAGTTTGTACAAACTAGTGCATTAAGAAATTAAAATCTTACAGTGACCCCCAACAAAAAAAAATAAAGAAAGAAATAAAAAAATATATATATATATATATATAAACTTTGGCAACCTTTATTCCCTAAGGTGGTATGTGGCTGATTTCTACTTCACTGCAGTAAAAAAAAAAAAACTGGTGTTTTGTATTGGCCTGTAGAAAAATGCACATACCAAATGGCTCACAAGAAGTGACTGTGGATGAGATTACTGCGCGTATGCATCCCCGCAGCATTGGCATGTTGCTCCACAGGCGCAGGGGGGAGGTCGGGGTTCTCCGTTAGGGCGTCAGGGCGACATGGCATTTAGAACGTCGGACAGCACTTCTGAAAAACTAGATTGGGAGATCCCAGCTCTCGCTGCAACCGTACGCTGGAATGACCCAGATGCAAAAAAGTGCAATGTTGCAAGGAGTTTCGTGATATCTGGTATTGCGTGGGTCCTCCTTGTGGCTGGTTCCAAATCCATTTGGAGTTCCCCCAACAGCTCCAAAATGGCAATGCTGGATAAACGATATGTTTTGATGATTGTTTCCTCGTTCATTCCAAAAATATTCACACGGAGTGAAAAAATGCGTTCTCTGCGTCTCCTTGCTTCATTTCGATGTCTCCTTCTTGCGACAATAACCGCTGCCATGTGTGCGCAATTACGCATACAGACCATTTGCACCTTCTTTTGAAACGTGTTAAATATAGAGTCAGATACCGTTAGCAAAATTGCTTTCAGGTTTAATAAATCACTTTGCAAGTGCTAAATTAATATATTTACATGTTCTCCTCCCACAAGACGCACTTTTGCGTGTGAACGCCCCATATTGCATAATTATTGCAGAAAAAGTACTAAATGGATAAGAGGCGCTATTTAGCCCGTTTTAAAGACCAAATCCTTTTAGCATGCTGTTGATAGATCAGTTTGTACATTTTTTAGCGTGCGCAGTGAAATAGCTCACGTTTTTATACACGCAAACCTTTGATAGATCCGGCCCCAAGTCTCCTAAATACATAACCTCATTGGCGGAGTAATCAGACAGACAGTCATATGCAAATTTTTCAAAGTATAAAAATGATGTAAAAAAAAAAACACAATAGATGTTAACATAAAGTCAGGCTAAAGAAACACTTTACCAAATTAATTTAGAAAAGTGTTATAAAATCTACCTTTACAGTAAGTAATGCATTTATGTTAGGAAAGGATAAAGAATGTCTAGTGATGATTTTTTATTGTATACTTTAATCTTTGAAAAGCTAAAGTAACACTGCAAAGAATTGAAATCTAAATATTTTTTTCTTTAAAAATGTGCATTTTTCTTGAACTGAGACACTTTGCCAAAGGAACAAGATAATTTACATTTAAAATGAGAAACATATTTGAGGTCCATATTATCTAAATAGTTTAATTTTAAGAGTTAAAATACTGATTCCATTGGCAAACCATCTTATTAACCTACTCAAATTAAGGATAAAAACACTTAAGTTAAGATTTTTATTACGTGTTTCTAGTTATACTTATTTGTTTATTTCTTCTCCTTAACTCTTATTTCTAGATCATTTTTGCAGTGTACCCGTGGTGATCATAGTAACCAGAATTGCTACTAGACTAGTGATAATCACTATTACTTAGGGAAACGTAAAAATGTATATTTTAATACTTATGAAAACTTTTTCGTAAAAGTTACTTCAGTAAATGTAACTAGTTACTACTCACCTCTGTGAGTATCTCATGTCGTTGTGGTTTTATTGACAGAATGTGAAGAATTACAGAAAAATATCTGTTCTGTAAGTTATGTCCTCATGTTTGAAAAAGTAATCAGAAATGTCATTGTAAAACTAAATTATGTTAGTCAGAGTAAGTAATTATTAACTTTGTGAAATTTGAATCAGGAACAAAATGCTTTGTAAAAACAAAAAGTACAACATAAGGAATTTATCTTTGTATGAAGAAATTCTAATTAACTGCCAATGTTTACCAAACATATTAGAATCACACACATCTCTTGATACTTGACAATTAGTGCAAAATCTTTCTATTTGTAGAGTTTTTCTCTCTTTAAAGAAACTATTTCTCCTCAGATCGAATTGTGCAGATCATTAGGTACAGACAGCATGACATGTTTTACTTTCCCCCATAAAAAAAACAAAATCAGGCTGCATCAGCCGGCAGGCTGTTGCATAACATTCATGCAGTAGATTGCAGATTTGAAGGCTTAAGTCTGAACTCCAGACAGCAGATTAATTCAGGTTTATTTTAGCAACAGTGGGAACAACATCCATGCTGCTAAGCATCCTATCTGTGAGAAAATCCTTTTGCACGTCACATCATTCTGTTGTTTTCAAAATTTGTATCACATTCAAGGTTAACGACACATGTTAATAATCCATTTCTCTGATAATAAATACTGCAGTGCAGTTTACCTTATACAGACCTATGAAAACGCAGTATCTAGTGAAGAAAAATTCTAAAATCTTGCGGAAGACTGAGTTGTGGTTTGGTGATACCTTTGGGGGGAAAACTGTAAAATCCGATGAAAACAGCAAATTAAAATGCATCATTAAAAGAAGATCATACCCACAGTAAAAATGGTGGAGCTAGCATTATGTTTCTAGGGCTGCTTTTCTTTAAAATGCTGAGGTTTTTTGGAAATGATGGATAGAACTATGAAGAGTTAAATATCAATAGATACTATGCATCAGGCAATTTTATAGTGCAGGGATGTCACAGAGTTTGGCCAAAAGGCTGAAAGCCCAAGCGGATTTGAGATGTGCTTTAACTAAGTAATAGTTTAACAATATTTTAACCCATGCAATAAAGTTAAGATGTAGATTTAGAAGACTTTTATGTTTTTCTCCAGAATAATTTTCCATCAAAATAAAACGGCACATAAAATCAGCAACAGTAAATTGCAAAGCGCTGCAGATCCACCATAAAACAGTTTCTCTGGAGAAATCCATGTGTTGGCGGACCCAGCCTGCCCAGCAGTCGTCCCACGGCCCGTTTTGAAGAAACGTCTGCATCCGTCTGACCCCTGCCCTGCTTAGAGATTGCTTTTCACCCCATCATAGTGTCACTCCTGATTCTCTGATATTGTTGTCCTCAGACAGCCTACACTCTCTTCTATAGACATGAGACCTGCTGTCTTAATCAGATGTGACAGGAGAGGAGACTGCCATCACAGCCTTGCTGTCTGGATTTGCAACTCATCACCACAGGGTAATAATGCCTGTCAGACGTTACAAGCCTGCTCACTGCAGCCCCAGTCTTCATTCACCTGAGGAAACGGCTTCATTCAGCATCTTTTGAACTTTTGCTTTAGACCATGATGTTCAAGAATTAGAACTTTGCTTAAGTAAAAACAACAACAACACTAAATTGCTATAGGTCTTTAGTGAATCTGTGTGCAGGAATAGAGTAAAACTCAAAGATCCTAAGAAGATTATAACTGGTTAACAAAATAAATGTATCTCACCTGGGGAGGGGTTTGGTTTGAAAAAATGGTGACCCAAATCATTTTGTTATTTAGGAGAATAATATTCCTAAAGGTATTTGATTTTATATTTAACTTCCATTGCTTGAATATTTAGATTTTTAATTGAATGATTAACCTCTATACTTTTACTACCTCCTTAAAACAAAGTTACATTATAGCATTAAGTACTTTGCTATTAAATATTCTCCAAAGCATAAAACATTTTGAGAAAAATAAAAAATACAACTATCCCATAAACTCTCTCTGCTAGAGGGTAATAAATAAAATAAAAAAAGCCAAAGCTTAAAGGTAAATTAAATGAGGTCTGGCTCCAGGACTCAAGTCTATATCAGAGGGTGCTGCCCTTCCTGCATCTGTCCTCCTTGTGTCCCTGTACTCTGCGGTGCCTTCGGATAAGTAGGGCTCTGGTTTCCTCTGTGTCAGCCCTTAGCACTCAGGGGCAGAGCTGGGGCCCCTCACACCTGCTATTGAACATATCCTCCTGCTGAAGAAGCCTCATAAACCTTATATACATAGGCATACTCATGCCTATACACAACCTTGGATGCAGGTTTTCATAGATACACATGTATGCAAAATGCTGAAACTTTCTATAGCTTTTCTTCTTCTTATGTTTTATCCTGGATAATGGGCAATGTTTTTCTTGAATTAGTACCACCAACTGAATTTGCTGTTGATGAATAATATCAATATCAGCAATTTCACCATAGATATCATGCTTCTATGCTGAAAATACAATTATTTTATCATTAATATCAACTCAGTACAATGTTGTTTTTTTTTGTTTGTTTGTTTTTTGGGCAACACGCATAAACTGTCTTTTTTTTATAATGTTGGCTTAAATATATATATTTTTTATAAGGGGTATCTCTCACTGGCTTTTTGATTTCTTTTTTTATTTTACAACCGTATTTGTGAGCTGGCCTGAAGTTACGTGCCTTAAGTTGCCCGGGAAGCACTAGTTCAATACATGAGCAGGTGTAGAAAAAGACAAATGAGAGAGCTAACTAGGAAACAATAAAGGGAAAAGCTTGATTTAAAATGGATGTTAAATACTCTGCCATTCCTTGTTAACAGTGAAAATAAATTGCACTGTCTGCAGATATAACTTATATTATATTTTTATTTAATTTCTGAGTCACATCATTCTAGATTGTTCCTCTGTGCTTCTTCTTAGATGTTAATTTCCTCATTTATGATCCGGCCACATGCTCGGGTCCAGCCGCGATCTGACTGGGTGGAAAGTTTTATATTAGTTTGCTGCGACACCATCCTGGAGAGAAATATCCGCCATCAACACCCTTGTTTACAGATGTTGGAGATCCGCCTGTTTTCCAGTGTAGTCCTGTTTCTCTGACCGTGACTGGCTGGATGTGCTCTCTTCATCCTCGGACATGGAAGTTGCCTCGGAGCTTGTCTGCCGGGCTGTTTTTCCTGGACCAAGCCGCCTTTTACAGCTTGTTTTTGTATCTCTGCTTCTGTCTTCTTGAACCCCAGTCAGCCTTGGCAGATAGCCGCTCACACTGAGCCTGGTTCTGCTGGAGGTTTCTTCCTGTTAAACAGGAGTTTTTCCTCTCCACCGTCGCTACAAGTGTGTTTAGTTTGAGGGATTGCATTCGAGTCAACCAGTTGATGGAATCAATTGGTTTTCCTTAGATAGAAAACTATAAAATGCCTTGAGATGACATGTGTTGTGAATTGGCGCTATAGAAATAAACTGAATTTAATTGAATTGACCTAGTTTTATATATACTGTATGTATATATATATATATATATATATATATATATATATATATATATATATATATATATACATACTGTATATATTTTTTTATATATACAATGTCAGTTATCGAGATCTGATTACTAATTCCTGTCATTAATGATAAACTAAAAGGTGAAGGTTCTAGTTTAAGAAAAAGGTTTTAAGATTGGAAGATTTATTTTCTCAAAAAGGCAGCGTGGACATGAGAGCAGCTTGTAGTCTCACAAATCTGACTTAAAATAATACTAATAGGAGACATAAAGTAGTGATTAGAAAGATTTTCCCACCAAATACGTAACTGATAAGAATAATAAGTATGATAAATGTAGCCACAGCTCATAGATTACCATCTAATTTCCCTCACAGACAATCCTATAGAGTTTCTCTATCCATCTAAAAAAAAAATGGACATATAAAAACAGGTGAAGGCTCTGCTGCACTGTAGTTTTCAGTCGGCTGGGTTTACAGTTTGTGCTACAGCAGCCCAGCGGAGGTAGATGTTATTGATGTGTCTATCTGCGATCTGGCAGAGTTGGCAACTGAGGTCAATCCCATTACACCTGACGTGTTCTGTGTCAACACGTCTCAGGCAGGGCTGAGGATGGGGGGGGGGGGGGGGGGGGGGGGGGCTGGGTGATGAGCATGATTGCTCTGAGATAAGATAAGAAAGCTTTGCTGTCTTTCGGTTCATTACTTTGACCTGCATCCACTGCATCCAGCCACGTCTCAGATATTAGGATGTACCTCAGAGAAACTCCAGCTTTCTACGCTCAGCGTCTTTTTTAGAGTCATATAAATGCATGCTGTCACCGTCAATTTAAGATATTGAATTTTATGCAAACTTTATAGATTCATTTTAGGGGTCTGATGCCATCTGTATTCACTGCCATATTTCAGGAAAAAATAAATAAATAAACATACATTCCCTCATGGAAAGGTAATGCTTCCCAGTTTTTTTTCTCTGGAAAACCAACCCTTTCTAGACAGGAAGTCAATGACTTGATTAGCTTTTCCAGAGTTTCTTCTCAGAAACTCTTGGACTGATTCTATAGAACTGTCTCCTTTAATTGTGGCTGCCAGGTGTTTAATCTGAACAAAAGTTGCAGAAATAGATCAAAATTGAGCACCTTACCCATGTCTTTGCTGTGACACTTCCCACCCACCACCGTGGCTGCTGTGCTCTTTGTATTAATAGAAAATGATAGTTGACAATTATCTTCTTTGTACCTTATAAAATCTGAGAAAAATGTTACACAATGGTATTCTAGGAGCCATAATTCATTAGGGGTGAAATTACTTGTTTAATGGATAGACCTTGTTTAGTGGTGATTGGAAGGAAGGATGAGTGGAGGATATTTTTTTTTACTGAAATATATTTTACTCTGTGCTGTTGTTTCTAAAATATCTTGTCAAGATGATGATTAAAGGAGGGCTGCCTTTTTAAAATTTAAAAGGCCTTTACGAATTAAATCAAATGAGATGTTACTACAGTTTGTATGAGATAACTTTTTAAAAAAAGTCTTTTGAAAAATGTTCTGGTCTTTATTGATTCTTACATATTAAATGTAGTTTATAATTCTTTTCAAAAAGTACCAGAAGACTGCAGTTTTATTTAACAAGACAAAAATAACAAATGGATGAAAATTTGAGTTCATTTTCAGAATGTGGTTCAGTGTTTAGGCTCCCATGGTGCTGCATTAATGAAGACAAGATTTCTACACAATTTGTGATTGTTCATGATCGAAATTTCCCTACTTTAAACTCAGATTTCCAGATGTTAGGGGTGACTTTTTGAAAATGAATATGAAAGCTTTGTTCAATTGTAGAAGTGTACAGGCTTGGATGGATGGACGGACAAATGCAAGGAAAGATGGATAGATGGACGGACGGACGGACGCACAGACGCAGGGACGGATGGATGGATAGAAAAGAGATATTTAGGGGAATACATATTTTCCAATGTTTAAATCAGTGAGATGATAAATATAAGCTTTGCTTAAATTATAAACCTATTACCTATTGTTGGACATGAAGAAAATTAAACTCAAGTGTAACTTTGTTTTATACAAAACCAGCATAAAGGTACCTTTCTTGAAACAATATTAGTCGATATTTAAATGTTAAAAGGCAACAAAGTCTAAAAATAATTTATTTGTCCACTCTATTACCTTCCTTTATTCTCATTTCAATTTTTCAAAATTAAAAATCCTAAATCCCATCTGAAGGACTGGGACTTTTATGTGTCCGTAAGGAACATTAAATCACAGTAAAGAAAAATACCAAGCGGGGTTTCTCAAGGCTCCATTATGGGGCCCCTCCTATTCAACATCAACATGCTCCCCTTAGCTCAGATTATAACAAACAACAAGATTAGTTCCCATAACTATGCAGCTTTACATCACAATGTCAGCAGGTGACTATGAACCCATCAGAGGTAGTTGGTTAGATGCTTAGAACAGATCAATACATGGATGCGCCATAATTTTCTCCAACTGAATAAAAACAAAGCTGAGGTACTCTGTTCACCCAGAACTAGAACCAAACAGAAGCAGCATTTAGTTTCTATGCTTCATTATCTGGAAGAAACTCCCAGAAGACTGTGAATGTGCTGAAAGCCTGAGTTCTTTAAGTCAAAGTAAAAAACCCATTTTCTTAGAACTGCCTTCGACTGTTGAAGTTAAACTTTTAACTTATTATTAGTTTAAGGTTGTGGTCCAACTGTTTTCTTTGGCTTTTTAGCTTTACTACCTGCTTATATCTTGTTTTTATTCTGCCTTTATTTTGCTTCTATTTTATGGTTTATTTCATATGAAGCACTTTGAATTGTCTTTGCACTGAATTGTAGTAGACAAATACATTTTCATTTCCTGTGCTGTTTATTTAAGTCAAAAAACAGAAAGCTATCTGAAAACATCAGGCTGAGCTCTGCTCTTATTATACTCAATAATAATACTATTATCATCATAATTATTGACATTATATAATATAACTATTCGTAAAAAGTTTATTTTTTTAATGAATAACAGTCTTTGGTATTCATTTGAGCCCAATGGTGAGGTGAGTGTGGTCCGATGTCGCCCCCTTGAGGAGAAAGTCTTTGATGTCCGATCATTCACGTACATTATAGTAATAGTACGAATTATGATTATTATATTACATAAATGTTTATCCCCCTCGTTTTTTAATTCATTTGTATTTGCTGTTCATCATAATTTGTGAAAGTTTACTCGAGGTCTAGGAAGGATACTTTCTCTTTGGTTTACATGTTTATGTTTCTTCAACAGGACAGAACATTTAAAGAGAGATATGCAAACATATTCTCTTTTAAACTGTTTTAATCAAAATAAATTCAACAAGAGGGAACAGGCGATAAAGAAACGTTTTCGCGGCAGAGTGACTCCTCCTGTTTTGACAGAACGATCTCTGAAGGGAGCAGACCGGAAGTGTTCGCTCTTCCACTTCCGGTTTCCCCGCCCACACTCAGCTGTTCATCGTCTGTTTGCAAACATCACCGGGGCTCCTTGGTCCCGCAGCTCCGTCCAGGATGGGGGAGAACGATGAGAGCGACATTATAGAGCATCACGTTGATGAGGAGATGGAAAAGAAAACAGCGAGGTGCCGCGCTGCGTCCTCCCCGCTGCTGGAGAGCCTCAGTCCGTCCGAGAGAGAGGGCCGAAGCGGCAGCAGCACCCAGTCCTCCCACAGACTGCTGGCCTACAGCGACGCTCTCATCTCCATCATTGCCACAGTCATGGTGAGACACGCTGGACAACTACTTATGGCCCCCTTAATGGTCATCAAAGGAAAAATAATCATTAGACTTATTTGTTTACGCCAAAAAGGTCAATCTTTATTTGCACCTCTGATCAATAATACACAATTTAATGTAAATATGTTTATAATAACAGGGCTGTCAACTCTCACCCATTGGGTGTGAGACTCGCATCTCAGTGTCTTCACACCCTCTCACTCCATATCTGCACATTTTCACTCTAAAACTGCATTAACAACTCAACTTATTTATCTATAAAAATACAATGCTGGTAAAAATCCACTAATTTAGTCTTCCATTCATCCTTAACTGGAATATATATTTGCAAAATAATCATTCGTTGCAGCCATCTACAGCCTCCTAGAAGGTCTGTTTTGTCAATTGTAAGAGAAACCAATAAGATAAATAGTTAAGATTTTTTAATCCTCAGCCTATTACCTAATATTCATACACAGAGTAGTTTGCATGAGATTTGACTGCACGGGTTCCTGTATCAGTGCCAGTAATCCAGTAATAACTTATTTGTTTCGCATTGTTTATTTTACATGAGCTGCGTAGAATTATTAATGAACACAGTTGTGAAATTCTTAGTTTACAGTATAGTTAAGATGCAATTATTTTAGTAGGGCCCATACTTCTTTACTTCAATTCTCTAAAAATCCCCCGAATTTAAAAAATTATGTATTTTTTTGTGTTTTTTTTTTTTTATGTTCCACATAACTACAGATAACTTATTGTTATTTAGTAATATTTACTTTTCTTTCAAAAATTCCACCTTTTGCTGCTTTGTTTTAATTAAATCCTCTGAAAACCAACACAGATCGGCAGATCTCTGCCCAGGTCCCCCTTTAAAATGAGATCAAGATCTCAACTGGGTTTACCTGGTTAAATAAAGAAAAATGAAATGAAAAAACAGATAACTGCACATATCCTCAGAGCCTTTTAATCTAACCCTGACAATGGTGGCCTATCCAAACTATTTCAAAATTTTACTCCACATGGGAGAAAAGTTGGCAGCCCTGTATTTTATATATATATATATATATTTATGGTTTAAATCTCCCCATATCTACAAACAGAAAAAATAATAAAACTGGGAAAAAAATGCTGTAACTCAATAGAGGTAAAAAATAATGAACAAAGATATGGACCTCGATATTGCAAAGATTATATCAATTAACCGTTTGATCAGGTTTAATTTTCATGATCCACACCTAAGCTGGAGGCGGCTGATCTTTTTAGTTTACTAAATAAACCTGTTTAATACCAGTGCAAGCTTCTAAACTTTACCGAAACTCTGTAGGGTTTCCCCTGTCTGGGAGAATTAAACAATAGGACCATATGACGTGTTTCTCACATCCTCTAAAGCAGGGGGGTCCGAATAAAGAATAAAGAAAATCATCTGCCAGTAAAGGTCCAGAGACATTTTTAATTATAATCTGTTACTTTAAACAGAATTTAACTCTGAAATAAAAAGCAGGTTTTTATGCATCAATGTTATACATTTAATTTTTAAATAATATATATATATATATATATATATATATATATATATATATATATATATATTTTTTTTTTTTTTTTTTTTTTTTTTTTTCATTTTAAAATCTAAAGTGTTTTTTGAAGTAGAGAACAACAATCGTTCAGTTTGGTTTATAGACAATTTCCTGATTCTCATATTTTATAAAACACCTGAACTGTCTTTTTTCTGTCTTAATGTTGGCAGTGGGCTTTATGCTGCCCTGCAAGGCTTTAAACCTGGGTTTGAATGGAGACTAAGCCATTCTAAAGCACATGTCAAGGTGGTCATTTTGAGCCTGGATCCATATTTATTTTTAATTCTGTTCAAGGTGGAGAATCCTGCTTCACAGCAGCAGGTTGAGCCAAACACTCAATGTGCAGGGTCATCTTTGAGCACCATTTCACTTTTCTTTCACCAGTTCACCACAGTTCTTCCAGCAGTCCTCTCTTTTTCTTTTCATCTTCTCCTTCTTTCCCATCCCATTGTTAAATGAATCACAGTTAAACCAGTACAGTCTTTTAAACCTAACTCTGTGCTTCCAGATTTTACCGGTTGCCCACACTAAAGTGGAAGATAATGAGGTAAAGCTGATTTTTATTACATTGAGATGCATTTAAAGCATTCTGTAACTTATAATTGATTAATTTATCTTGTTTTTTCAAATTCCTAATAATTTTAATTACCAATAGTTACTTGTTTCAGTGTGAGATGTTTTCTCCTGGTTGGTTTTGGTGCAGGAGTTGAGGGAGAGTGTTCAGCTTCTGCTAACGACGAAGATAGCTGTCTATCTGATGACCTTCCTGATCGTGACCATGGCCTGGGCCGCACACATCAGGTAATCCCTTCCTACTGTTGTTAGCTTCTCATCTCGACACCTCAGCTTGTTGCTTATTGGATCTTCAAATTTCCAGGTTGTTCCAGGTCATCGTCCGTATTGATGATTGCCTCGCTCTGCTTAACCTTGTGAGTACAGAATCGGGTTCTAGTGCTGTTCCTTTCAGATTTCTATGGATTCATAGTTATTTTTTCTCTTATACTTGTTAAAACCATGCGAGCAGATTTCCTCTGAGGTTTCTGGTTCCTTCATTTTTTAATGATGACTTCTGCTTTCTGTTCTAATTCAGGCGTGTATGATGCTGATAACCTTCCTGCCCTACACGGTGAGTACCAGTCTGATTCTCTTCCTGTCTGCTTTCAAACATGCGTTAATCCAGTTTAAATGGCTTCTCTGCTGCAGTTTTCTTTGATGGCAACCTTCCCTGAGAACATGCTGGGGATTTTACTCTTCTGCGGCTGTGTGATGGTGATGGGAGTCATTCAGGTGGGAAAATGAAGGCACTTCTCTTTTATGTTGACATGCACGCCTCTCACTGCTCAGCTGTGACATTCTGACCGACCTAATATCCGTTTTTCATGGTTTCCCAGTCAGTGATTGTGGTTTACGCCTTCAGCCGGCCCTTCCTGCTCAACGAGCAGATCCAGATCTCAGAGAACCAGACCTTCTACAAACAGCACATCCTGAAAGTCATCATGAGGGTTCCCATCATGTGCTTCTTTGCCAGCATCTTCTCCTTCATCTTCTTCCCGCTGGTCAGTTATAATATGTAACATTTTATCCTTCTGCAATACTAAAATAGTAAATCCTTCAGACACAAACAGGTATTTGTATTTTGAGATAAAATAAAATGCAATGTTTGCTATTTTTGGGACGTCTGCAGTCCTGCAGGTGAACTCTGGGTCTTCCTTAGACCAAGAGAATCTCCTCCCGGATGTTTGGAGCCATTCACTTTGAACTCCTCCAACCCCTTTAAACTGACCTCTCTTTTTAATGCTGTTTGTTTAATAAGGTTTCCATTTATAAACATTTAATAACCCTGTCCTGATTTTTTCCAGTCTTACGTTCTTCTAGCCATCATCACCTTCCTGCCTTACATCTCCCAGTGCCTGAAGTGGTGCCGCAGCAAAGCCATCGGTAGGCAGGTCTCTTCGACCTTGTGGCTCGCTTTGCCTTTTTTGTGTTGATGAGTGGTTCCAGATGGGGGGGCCAACAGGGGCCAGAGTAGAACTGCTCCTGGCCTCTTTACTGTAAACATACAATAATGTTTTATTTCATTCATCTTTTTCCTGAATGTAATGTATTTTCATTTGGTTATAAGTTAGACAATTTGCTAATGAAATGAAATTATTTGCATTTAAAATAACAGAAAAAAAACTCATTAAGCATTATTTCAAGTGCTTAATGATTATCTGATTTTAAGAATAAAAATACAACAATACTCCTTCCTTTGGCAGATGATCAGAATTGCCTGCTCAAATTGAGAGCTAATAAAAGGGTTTCAGCACTATAGAGCGCACATCACTAAAAGCCGCACCCGCAAGTTTTAAAAGCGGACTAGAAAAATACATATATAAGCTGAATATATACTGAACAGCTCTGCAGGAGTTGCACACAATCTCTTCATTGGTGCGGCAGCTTTAATTTGGCAAATGTCAGTGTGTGAATTTGGGAGATTTAGCATCTGCTAAAAATAAAGTCCCATCTTCTCTGACTTCTAACCACTGGTGGTTAGGAAAAAAACTGCATATATAAGCTGCATGGTTCAAAGCATCTGGAAAAATTAGTGGTTTATATTCCGGAATATATGGTAGTTATTTTAAGAAAGTCTTACTTATTTTGACCAGTTTCTTGTAGTATTATGCTAAATACATTTATTATAACATGTGCCAACAGAAGAGACTGATTCATCCCTTGAACCAATATTAATATTTCCGCTTTTCAGTTTAACAATTATTTCTAAATTGCATTGCATAGATTTAAGCTTCAGTCATACAAAGATAGGATAATATTTTTTTTTCTTTTTTATCTGTTAGTTTAAGGAGTCTGCAACCCTGGCTTTCTGTCTCCTAATTTACTAAATGATGCACTCTTGTCCTATTTGTTTGATATTTCTGTGTGTTTGTTAACGCTGGCCCCAGCCGGCCCCCCCGGTAGATTTTGTCCAGAACCGCCACAGCTTACCCTGATGCGGACTTTCTCTCAATCACTGATCTGATGTCGTCCGTTTCAGGCCAGGTGGAGGACACTCCAGACTCCATGTTGTTCTACACCTACCTTCCCAACGAGCCGCTCAGCAAAGAACGGGTCGAGGCTTTCAGTGACGGCGTTTACGCCATCGTAGCAACACTTCTCATCTTGGACATTTGGTATGCCATAATTTGTTTGTGTAGGATGACTAATGGTGTTCTGTTCCATAACGCCTATTTTTGGCTTCCATGCATTTAGCGAGGACAACGTTCCTGACCCGACAGCCGTGCAGAAGCAGTTTGGCGGCAGCCTGGTAGCGGCCCTGAAGGCCTACGGCCCGGAGTACCTCGCCTACTTCGGTTCCTTCGCCACGGTCGGCCTCCTCTGGTTCGTCCACCATTCTCTCTTCCTCCACGTCACCAAGGCGACGCGCTTCATGGGTTTGCTGAACACCTTCTCCCTGGCGTTTGTTGGAGGTTTGCCTTTAGCCTACCAGCTGACGCACGAGTTCCCGAGTAACTCCCAGAACGAGCTCGAGGCCATTCAGATCAGCTGTGTGATCATCTTCTTTGCTGGTATATTCCAGCTCTCCATTTGGGTGGTGGCGCTTTACAGCGAGCAGGAAACGTTGCACCCTTACGTTTGGTACGGCGGGCGTGAGCATGTGTTCATGCTAGCTAAACTGGCTCTCTACCCCTGCATTGCTTTGGGGACGTTTTTTCTTACCTGCATCTTGAGTAAATTTAGCGCCTCCATCTTCCACCTGATGGAGATCACGGTGCCTTTTGCTTTTCTTGTGCTGAGGCTCCTGGTGCGCGTTGGGCTGGCGATTCTTCGCTTCATCTTCTGTCCCAACAGGTCCAATCTGACAACTGTGGTGGACGATGACGCGGATGAAACAAGGGTGCCGTTTAATGCTGTGGTCACCTAGAGGTTTTCTGATCAGGTCTGTTGGGTTTACTGCTGGAAGGTGCCCCCCCGGTGGGTTTTACATAAAACCTGCAGGGGAATACGTCCCTTTCTGTTATTTGTTTATATCTGGAGCACAAAGCCAAACAGATGGGATAAAGAGCTTTCACCCGCACTGAAAGGGCAATCCAAGTCCTGTAGAGGTAAAGGAAGCTCTCTGTAGAGAGGAGCTAATAGCTAAGGCACTGACACAGGCAGCCATTCATTCATTTTCTGTTATCAGCAGCCCATCCAACTTTTCTAAAGCCATATAAAAGTCTAGGGATCCAAACTGGATTTTCATAGCATGTTTATATTTTTCTCTCTTCATCAGGAGCTGCAGGTTGAGTAACGTTTTTCTCAAGGCTAAACTAATTTTAAAAGCATTACCTAAGGGCAGAGTTCAGACGATCTGTGGTGAGAGGCTATAAACAGAAAATATTTCAACTATGGTTAAAACCTAGATACATGACTTTTGGTGTATTTGGCAGATTTAACTTATAAACTAAATAATTCTGAGTTTCCTTCTAGTCATATTGTTGCCCGTCCTCCAATTTATCGGTGAACAAAAACTAAAGGCACAAAACTATTATTTCCCAACATGGTGATAGGATATATGGGATGTTGTGCTGCTGATAGGAATTTTATCTTTTTTAGACGCATTCATACCAGACGTTATAATAAATATGGAGAGGACAGGAATGTTCACAATGTTTGGTTTGTGTTTTAAACAGTTTAAATATGATTGGCAAAATGACTAATTAGTGAATCTCTATTAATGTGTGAAGTTATCAAGAGTTAACTACCTATGAGATACTAACTGCTCATAACCTCTTCATAGAACCACTTTTAGGTTTGGAAGCTGATGCACTTTAAACTCCATACTGAACAGAGATTCGTTGCTGCACTGCTTTTCTTTATATTGTGGCCCCGGCTTGTAAGGAAGACTTTAAATCTACTGATGTAAAAATCAGTTTAGAGAATAATTTAATCATCAACTAAACGCTGAAACATCCAGCGTTAAGACAGACGTTTCTGAGACAAAGAATGTGAACCGTAAGAAGGTTGTTTTTTGTTTTTTTTTACCGTGTTGCATCAACACTGGGATTCAGAAACTGTTTTTGCTTGTAGTTCAGTTTGTGTTTTTCTTTATGTTGTTGTTGGTTTTATAATTACAATATTTTTTAATGATTAATAGCTGTGGGTTAACTGAGCATGAACTGGTATTCTTGTCCAATAGGGGTCACTGTTGTCCTAAATAGTAATTCAATTTGAAGACCGCATCCCTGACCGTTTTAATTTGAACCCAAATGGATTTAATCTAACCTGCACTTTATTTAAAACCCACAAACAAAAAAATCACATTAAAATAAGAGTTTTTGTATTTTGACTGACTTATTTTCTGTTTTAACAAACAGCCGTTTCCCATCCAGATCCTCGTCCTGATTATGTCGAGGGACCTTTTTATATTTGACTGAGGATTAAAAGCCGCTAATGTTTGTTGTTGTGTCTTCTTATAGATCCCTATTACCCAGATAATTGTTGTAAATCAGTGTCACCTCTCTAAAAATTGTCTATTTGTGGCGCTCAACCTTTTTCACCTGCTAAACCATGCACACGTTTCATTTCTACGTCAATAAAAATGAACTGTCAAGCTTTATTTTGGGTGAAGTCCTTTTTGATGTATTAAAACGCAACAAACACCGAACATTTTACAGAAAACAATTTTATTCACTTCCTTAAATTAAACTGCTTAACGTCACCCCTAAAAGCACCAGCACTGACTCTACACATATTTGTATTGCTTGAATTGCTTCACAGAGGAAACCGAAGAAATAAACTTCATTATTCTTTATTCAGGTTTGAAACAATAAAAGCTTAAAATTAAATCTTAACTGGGCTAATTTGTCTTGGTGTTAGAATATGTCTTTGTAAATAACATTTGTTTGGGTTTCCTTACCATTAAAAGTAGGATTTAAAGGCTCATAAAAAATGTTTAGTTTAACTTGTTTGACATTTTATTAGTTTTGTTTGGAACCAGATTAGCTGTGAGACAGAACCAGTGATCTGAATCCAACTTAAAGGAAGTGCATCAATCAGCTGCAGCTGCTGAGAGGCAGGGCGAAGTGACCAATGGGCTCATCGTTTTGAATCTTTTCAACACTTTTTCTACATAATTACTTTTC
This sequence comes from Cyprinodon diabolis, assembly GCA_030533445.1. Classification (NCBI taxonomy): domain Eukaryota; kingdom Metazoa; phylum Chordata; class Actinopteri; order Cyprinodontiformes; family Cyprinodontidae; genus Cyprinodon; species Cyprinodon diabolis. The sequence continues at coordinate 13,994,791 of CM060073.1, forward strand.
AAAAAATTTCTCAATAAACTCATGCCATGGTGTTGTTTCAAAACAATTAAGCTGAAATTAACAAGCTTTAAAATGTTCCTTTAAGGGGGTTTGAGACTATTTCAGTGACTTTAAACTGTCTTTTTTTTGTCTCCTTGTAAAGAAATCCTGAATTATTCCTTAAATATCACAGAGACGCTCGCCAGACTCCACATAAATGGGTTAAAAAACATTAAGAAACCTCGTTTTGGACGTTATTGGTTGCTTCAGTATCTGGACACAGCAGCAGCTTGTTTGTTTTGAGTGATGTATACAGATTGTTCCACCTGGTCCCTAGAATATAAGCTACTTCAGTAGATTTTACAGCATGTACAATGTCATTCTATGAAAAAAAACAAAAAAAAACACAAAAACAGAACAGTAGAAAGTAAAAACTTAATAGACTGACATGACAAATGTGAGTTAAACTAATAACCAGCAGCTCTCCAGTTCCTGCCTTGGGTTGTTTTTGTGACGCAGCAGCTCCATGGAGCGTATTTTTTTTTTTTCAATACAGTTATTTGGTAAACGTTTCTACCAAAAGAGCGCTGGATTGGATCAGAGAATGCATCGTCAGGGCAGTGGGGTGACGCGCTCTGTCACCGATCATGTGACCCGTCCCCAACGGTAAACATGGAAACAAGCTTTCTAATAAAAACACCTCTCAGAGTTTTTATACAGAAACAGATCAATGTTATTACAGGGAAACAACAAACCGTACACAAGCTCTTTGAATAGTTCACCCCTATGCTATCATCTTACATTCATTATTTACTTAAAAGTTTAATGTGCAAGAACCCCCCCATACACACCACACACACCATAATCTGCTTCCAATGATCCAAATCTTCCAATAAAGGAGGCGCTATGCTCACTAAAGGAACAGTTCAACCGTTTTTAAACGTTAGATCAGAAGATGAATCTCATACAAGCATCAGGTTCCTCCTCATTGGAAAAACGACCCAGAAATAAGTAAAAAAAAAAAAAGGTCTTAAGTGTATTTACCCTTAATTTGAGTAGATAAATGAGAGTTAACCGTTTGCCAATAAAATTTGTATTTTTACTCGTAAAATAAGATAATTAGATAAAATGCACTTGAAATAAGACATTGCAATTGTGTTTTCTTATTTTTAATGTAAATTGTCTTGTTCTGTTTGCAAAATGTCTTTTTTACCTCCTCAATCCAAGAACAAATTCACTTATTTTAAGAAAAAAGGATTTATCTAGATTTTGCTTTTTTCCAGTGCTGTAAAGCTCACATCAAGTGCTTCTGGATGAAGCAGGAAAGAAAAAGCCCAGTTTTCTCTCTAAACTTGGCTCCATTTCTAAAACATAAAAAGATTATGTGCACTTTACCTGCAGCCGATAAAAAAAAAATATATAGGCTCACCTCATTTTTTAACAGTTATAAAACATCAGAGCAGACTGGTGGGTTTATACTCAGATTAGGTTTTGTTAGATATAAATCCCACATCATAGTCATATTACTGAAATCTTAAATATATATTCCAGCACCAGCAAACTGGAGATTTATAGAGAAAAATAAAATTAAAATAATTTAAAGCAGGGGTGGTTATCATCAGCTTTGAAAATGCTTGACTTAAGAGCTCAGTGCTGCCACCTACTGAGGAGGTTTTAGATTGAAAATGCATCAAAAACAATTCTTTAAATAAAACATTCAATTCATTAACCTGGGGAAACAAACACAAGATAATTTAATAGCATATTGTTGAATAAACTTGTCAATAAAACAGATATCTCATTAAAAGAAAAAAAAAATGATCATAGTTTTCTTTTACAGTTTTACCAGCAAGGCATTATAATGTGACATCCAACTACATTATGGGTTTATCTCTCGGGTAATGGCTCATACATCTATGTTTCTGTTTAAATTTAATAATCCCTCCATAAAATCCCATTTTATATAAAAATAGTTAATCTGAGCTGCTGTGCAGGTTTCACTTCAGCCCAGAAATCTTTAAATCATTGAATGAATGATCAAACATGAATTTGATGTATATTGAATTTCTTTTACAGATTGGATTTTCCATTAACTAATTAACCTACCATTCTTGTTTCCTACATTTTTTGCCAGTAAAGATTCTTGATGAACCTTTTAACTAACTATTGGGAATAAGAGCTTATAAAAAAAAAAAAAAAAAGATTGAATGAAAATAATTTAGTTTTCCCTTAAAGCTGCACCATAATCCACCAGAATCACAGTAATGGTGTTATTACAGCACCGGCTCATAATCCCTATAGCTGGTTTACAGTTTCTAATGCAACTTTATTGTTTTAATGCATTGATCTAAACAAATTCAATTTAACTGTAAAATTAAATGGGAGAAAAAAAAAAAGTGAATTTTGAAAAAAAAGTGAACAGTGTTGGTGTGTGAGCTTTGCAGGTGTTTGTATAAAGACTTAAACTTTAATGGGATTCAGCTTATCTGTTTTGTGCGACTAGATTAAAGCTCCCTGCTAAGAAGCAGACATGAGAGCAGCGCTGATCTCCTCATCCCACCGTAGGACAGAAAGAAACACGACTCTTCATTTTTACAATCCTTTTTTTTTTTTGTTTAAGTAAAGCTTTATCCACATCACCCTCTCTAAATAACGTTTGCTTAAATCTACATCGCTGCCTATTAAAGATAAAGTTTGTTGATGCTACAAGGAAATAATCTCTTTAGTTGCATATCATTTCTCACAGCTTAAATTGTTTGTTTTTTTAGTTTTCCCACAGCATATCTCTAAGTAAATATATATATGTATATATTAGGTATTTGTTCAGCTAAATATTTAAGTATATTTCTGTACAATACATTACTTCAAGTGTCAAGTGTGCAGTTGATGTTCTACGCTTTGCGTCGGCATGCCTGCAGACATCAGTTTGTGCGACTCAGTTTGGTCAGAATCCTAAAAGCTATCAATCTAAGGAAATGGAGACTGAACCCGCTGATCCAGCAGGAGCCTAAGACGGGACTTGCATGCATGCTACATGTGTCGATATGGTGTGTGAAACCGTTACCTAGAGCGGAGACAATGAACCAGGCTGTAAAGTAACGTTCAACAGTCCTGCTACTTCTCAGCAGCCTGTGTCCAAACTGCAGCTGGTGGAAGCCTCCTACGTCATAAAAGTCAGTGCAAAGTTAGCGTCCATGAACAAAGAGTCCAGATCCAAATATCGCCGGCATTGGAAAAGCAATGTGCTTTAAAGTTCCCCTCACTCAGAGAGATATCCTCCATGTTTTAGATGAAGACAGTCCAAAGCAGACCAACGATGACGCCTTCCTGGTTTCCTTTTGTTTGTTTTTGCTCGTTTGTTCCACAGAGTTTCCTCGGGTGCAGAGCTAGAAGGTTGCTGATGGATGTAGGGATAACACACAACGCGCTCGAGCTCATACTAACTATCAGAAACGCGGCTGAAGGCGTTTGTTACTCAGCCTGGACAGCAGCTGAGGGTAGCAGGCCTCTCTCCTGCAGGTGGGAGTGCAGGGTGTTGAAAATGTTGAGCTGCTGCTCAGGCTGAAGCATCAGGAGCTGCTGAAGCACTTTGCTGGGGTTCGGACCTCTGCAAGATAAAAGGTTTCAGAGCTGAGTGGAACAATAGGGATCCAGTTTATTCTGACAACAAAACAAACATATCAATGCCCAGGATAAACATGTGCAACAGGCCTACAAGTAAATGCACCTTCAGCTTTGTATTGAACCCCCTAAAATGGCTCTTAATAGTAATAAAGGGCCAGCTAATGATTTTGAATAAAGCATATTAACAAGTAGAATTCTTACAAGCTTTAGCAGTTTTTAAAATAAACTGCATTTTATTTTCACTTCAGAATGTCACTGAAAAATCAGGAGTATGTTTTATATCTAAATTTCTTGTTTTTAGCTTGGAAACTGTTTATTTTTTACAGAAAAAAAATCTTATAGAACAAAAACTAAAGTAATTTTTTCCTCTTTATGAAAATGTTGTTTTGTCCTTACGTTCAAATACTAAAAACAGAAAATAAACATTTTGTTGTTTAAAATGGTGAAAGATTTCCTATTGCAGATATAAAAAAAAAAATAAAAATGTGTTTTATTTAAAGGTCATGTTATATTTTCGGCTCTGAACATCTTATTTAGGAATGAAAAGACACAAGGAGGGAGAAGATATAATTTATAGAAGGATGATCAACATAAAGGAGGTACAAATATAAGGGAAGATGGGTCAAAGTGGGATGATAGAGGGAAGGGAAGAAGGGAGCAAAGGACACAAGGTATGAAGAAAGAAAAGATACAAAAGAACAAAATAACTCAATTGCATTTTTCCCCACATTTTCTAGCTTTTTCTCTGCCTCGTGCTTCTTTTCCAAACATACGGCTTTATGATCAACCGTAAGCAGCTGCGCGCAAACATATATCTGACAAAAATTGTTTTTATAAAAGTTATTTTTTTTTATAAATAACGCATTTTAAATGCCACGATAAACACATCTAATTAATTTTAATGCCAATTCAGGCCTTAATATAAAACATTATAATATAATGACTGTGATTTTTAATGACCCGCGGAAACCCTGTCAGAAAGAAGCCAAGAAGAAGGATGGAAGCAAGCAGCATTTAAACATAAAGAAACACAGAGTTAATTCAGTAAATGTGCAGATTTTCCTAAAACTCAATTAGAAAATACTCTGAATTATCTAATGCACTCTATGCTAAACTCCACTACTCCCAAAACTTCAACCAACTCCTTCGTTTCCTGTCTGTCATTACTGGGCAGACTAATTAAACCAGGTGTGCTTCCCTGGGATAGAAAAAAAGAACTTGTGCATCTGATTGATACAGGTGTGTCTGATCTCAGTAACCATGACGAGAATGACCAGACACACCTGTATCAATCAGATGCACAAGTTTTTTTTTTTCTATCCCAGGGAAGCAGACCTGGATGTGTCCCACACCTAGAACACACCCAGCTTCAAGGCCGAGACGAAACCCAGTCTGATAGAAGCTCATTTCCTACCTGACGAAGCTGGCGAGATAGACGTGAGTGAAAGTGGCCATCAGGTACTGACAGTCAAAGCGGTCCATGATGCCTCCGTGGCCTGGGATGGTGCTGGCAAAGTCCTGAGGGAGTAAAGACAACCGTACATGTTGAGCAACTTTTAAGGGAAGCAAACCTATCCTTTCAATAAGAGAGGATGACCGGGAGGAATAACTATGGCCAAACATACAGGTAAAAAAAAAATTTAAGATTAATAGAGTTGCCCAAACTTTTTTATATATTTCTTAATATGGGGTGTTTGAAACACTAAAATTTGGTGGAGGTTCCATCATGCTTTGGGGCTGCGTTGCCAATGCTGGCCTGGGAATCATGTTAAATTGGAGGGTCGCATGGATTCCACTCAATATCTGATTCTTGAGAATAATGTTCAAGAATCAGTTACGAAGTTAAAGTTACGCGGGGATGGAGATTTCAGCATGACAATGATCCGAAACACCGCTCCAAATCTATTCAGGCATTCATGCAGAGGAACAACTACAATGTTCTGGAATGGCCATCCCAATCCCCAGACCTGAATATCATTGAACATCTGTGGGATTATTTGAAGCGGGCTGTCTATGCTCAGCGACCATCAAACTTAACTAAACTGGAATTGTTTTGCAAAGAAGAATGGTCAAAAATCCCTTCATCCAGGAAATCATTAAAGGCTACAGGAAGATACCAGATGCTGTTCTGTTTGCAAAAGTAGGATCTACTAAATATTAATGTCTATTCTTTGCTGAGGTGTCCATATTTTTGCATCTGTCAAGTTTTGTTTTAATGCAAACTGCACATTTTCTGCTACTCCAATAAACCTCAATTCTCTACTGAAATATAACTGTATCCATCAGTTATTAGGTATATTAAACTGAAATAGCTGTTGCAAACACCCAAATATTTACAAATAAAAATAATTAAGATTAATAGGGGTGCTTTTTCATATGATTGTATAACTGGCATTCATCATTTCTACCACTGAGGAAGAACTCTTCCAGACATGAGCAGCTTAAGTTATACTTTGACTAGGCCACTCCAAAACCTTGATGCTGAGGTTTTTTATATGTATATATGTTTATCTCAATGTAACAAAATCTAAGACAATTTTTCATTGGAATGAATGTATTTATAACAGACAGACATTTTTCTTTTTAAAGGAATAGTACACCCAAAACATGATTAGCCTTCATTTTCTACTCACCCCCATGCTGAACAACACTCTGGAGTACTTTTTTGATATCTCAAATGCATCTGGAGATCTGGGAGGCTTCTTGCTGTCTGCTGACATTCAAATAATGGAGGTCTATGGTGCCCGAGGCAGAAAGGTCCATAAAAGTCCACAAAAAACGTGTCAATATTTCTCCATACTGCTCGTCCAATGTATTCCAAGTGTCCTGAGTGGGTAGCGTCCATAATTTACTCGAAACGAAGTCATTTAGAATGTTTTCAGAGCATAAACAATAGTGTATAGGATTTCCTAAAAGCGCGCGCCTGCGAGTTCACGAGCCTACAGAAACTGCGGCAGACCAAACCAGATGAAAATGCGCATTCAGCTCGGCAAAGAACTCATGCTCTTCCTCAACACTGAAGTCCTCAGACATTTTTCTTTCGTTGTTTCTTTCTTTGCACAGGTAAACAGCACATTTCTTCTTCTACGCTTGCATTATCGGCAGAGCAGACGCTGAATGCGCACTTTCATCTGGTTTGGTCTGCCGCAGTTTCCGTAGGCTCATGAGCGCCCTTTTAGGAAATCCTATACACTTCTGTTTATGCTCTAAAGTACTCCAGAGTGTTGTTCAGCATGGGGGTGAGTAGAAAATGAAGGCTAATCATGTTTTGAGTGTACTATTCCTTTAAACTAGGATGTTTAAATGCAGCTTTTACCAAAACTGTAAACATGTGCTGTCATTGGATGAGGTTTTCTGTGGAGACAGAGGACGATCTGATTTGATCTTAATTCCCTTTTCCCCTCAGTAGCAGAGCAGAGGTGCTGAGGCAAACTTGCCAGCAGGGGGAGCACTTTTATCTCAGCAATCTACAGTGGAGAATCTGTGCTGCTGTTTGAATGATGAGTCATAAAACTCTGCTGTGCAAACATTCTCAGCTAAAGCAGTACTATCTTCAAAGGTGACTGTAAACATTTACAGAAGGACAGCAGGAACTCTTCCTATTAAATCTGAGGTTTAAATGTGAGTAAAAAGGTGTCTGCCTAGAAAAATTACTTAAGATAGAAACAGTGGGGAAAGGATGGGTTAAAAAAAAAAGCTTCAGGAGACGGTTTTACTTTGATTTTAAAGGCTCGCTTGAAGCCGCTGGCAAAGAAGCCTCCAAAGGGCCCGATGAGGGAGGCGAAGGACGACAAGAAGATGCTGTGGATCTGGAAGGGGTAAAGGTTCACCGTTTTCTGAAATGGAAACAAAGGAAAACATCAGCTTCTGATTTATCAACACTAAAGCCAAAGCATGATTTAAGTCAGGGCATTTTACCGAAGCAGAGCACCAGTACCCTCAGCATCAAACAACAACAGGCTGCGTTGATGGAGAAGGTTTGAAATAAAGCAGCAAGTCTCACCCATCTCAGCGTGTTCTGCAGCACGGTGGGGAGGGTGTACTCCTGCATCACAAACAGATCAGACGGCTCGCATACGACCGTGAACCTGTTGGTCTCACTGTTGAACTCCACGGGACACACAAAGTACTGGAACTGCGACAGGAGGTAGGACAGCTGAGGAGGAACGAAGCGCAGGGAGACGGTGAGCTGCCATTCTGAGATGGCCTGAAAAAGATCTTTACACAGTGTTCATGTGAAAACAATTAAAACAATAAAGAGGATTTTGTTTGGTTGTTTAAATGCTTCCCTCACAGAACAGGCTATTAAAAGTATTTAACTGCAACTAAGAAGAAGGTGAGAATATTTGCCAACCTTATATCTATTCGTCTATTCTCAGACTGATTTAACACCAGAGGTGTGCAGGTTTCCTTCCTCTAATTCAGTCATTAGAAATGAATGAATTTCATTTTAAATAAGATTCCTTTAACTGTGAGGTTATAACAGCTAATAAGCATTGAACAGATATTGTTTGCTTCACTCTCATTTGAAGGTATCTGATACCTTCAAATGAGAAATGAGAACTCAAGGACTGCAGAACAAGAACAGAGTGCAGGAAGCTGCTTCATTTAACAGATTGGCTCAGAGGAAAGAACAAACCAGCTGATGAATAAATGTCTGCATTTCACACAAACACTGGAAAACCATTTAATTAAAGAAGTTGGTTAATAGTTCATGCAGAAAGACCCTGGTTCAGGTATCAAACCTATGACCTTCTCACTGTAATGCGGCCCTCCAAAAATATGGCATTAAAATATCCTAAAACAGCCTGTCTCCTCTAAGATTACATTACATCTCATTATAATGTGTTTCATAGACATTTCCAGCCCAGAAAGGATGAATGTTCCCTTCTGCAACTTCTGGGCGTCTCCACAAGACGTCTAAGAGGAATCGTTTAATATAGAGGAGAAATGGCAGCTCTCCTCACCTTATATCCATAGCAGGGCATGTCTCCCTTATGAGGGATGCTAAATCCAGCTGCTAGTATCTTAGATCTCCTCATTAGCTCCTCATACCCCAGTGCCAGAGGGCTGGAAGGTCAGCCTGAACTGTTTCTGCATTACAAAATGCCAGGCAACAGAAACCTTTATTTTTAATAATTCAAAGTGAACTTTAGCACTTATATTAGAGACAGACCAAATAAAAGTTTCAGAACTCCAGAGATTTCTGTTAAAGGTTTCTGGAGTTGATCTTTTAATCCAATAAAGCGTGTGTAAATGGTTTGTCATAAAAGGTGGATCACTCATGCCAGCCAGGACCAGAAAACTGATCAGATCTCAAATGAACTGAGAGGCGATTGAAGGATAAAGTATCAGCGGAAAGTTTTCACCCGCTGTTCAATATTTGATCACAAAGCCAAACACTGATCTGATGACCTGCAGGAGTTGGGATTCTATCAAAAAATTTCCTAAGAGGGGGAATCGATTGTGGATTTATTCCCTGCTCCTACAAAAAAAAAAAAAGAACTTCTCTGGGTGATCGGAAACTGTCCAGAAGGAAAGGCCGAACATGTGATGAAGCTGTGAAAACTGCCAAACTCACCATGAAGCCAAAGACAACCGTGCCAAAGTAACCCCCGATGAAGCCCTCCCACGTCTTCTTGGGTGAGAGCTGCAGGGAGAAGAAAGCAGAAAAAAGGAAGGTTAAATTCAGCTACAACGCCATTTTAATCAGCTGCTTTGAGAAAAATCTGTTTTTATGCTGTAGACTGGTGTGCCTTGGACAAAATCCCGCAGACATTAAATTAAATAAATAGGAGGTAAAAAAATTAATTGGCTTTAATTCTCAACTTGTTAGGTAGTTAAGAACAAAACTTCACGTTTCTCATAGTCTTTCTTATGGGTCTAAACCAGATTTGGTTCATTCAATACAACATATTTCAGAGACATTCAAAGAGAAAGATTGATCTAACCTAAAAGTAGAGTAAATCTAATTTAGCGGCATTTTCTTTACCCCACCATCGGAAATACATTAAACTCTGGAAAAGCAGAAGGGGAAAAAAGTGTAAACACAATGGCAGGATCGAAATACTTTTCAGCAAGGATCTTAGGTAAGCAAACACTGTAACGCATAGATCAGGTAAGGGTAAGCTCGGACTGGGAACGATGTTCGGCCCTGGCACTTTTTCATCTACACCGGCCCATTTATGGACCCCGGCCCCTTCTATAGACTTCTATAATGCGGTTTTACTGGCTTTGGTTATTAACACGGCCGCAACAGTGACTGCTGCTGCGTAACGTCCACACTTGCACATATTAGGTCTACAACGTAAGCCAGAGTGTTGTTAAAACACCAACATAAAACAATACAATATAGAGGCAGACAGGCAGTTCTTTAAGAATGAATACATGAAAGCTCAGCGGTGTGTAAGCATTCACTGCCAGTCTAGGTGGCATGTGGGCAATAAAATGGAACAATGTAAACATATGCAAAACCCCATAATGCACCGCAGCATATTTTTGCAAAATATTCGAACATAAGTTCGCCAAATATAAGAGGAACATCGTAGCATTTCAGTTTTATTTATAATTTAGTTTGTTGGAAGAAATAGAAAATGACACCACATGAAAACCGTCACAAGGATGTGCATGACAAGGAAAGGCTATATATACTGCATGAATCATTTAGGTAGTTAACATTGTATTACTTCCTGAGCTCCTTGAGTTATTTACTGCCGGTGCTTTGGAGACTATGTGTTGTGGCAGGGATGATTTAAGGAAGACCGGCCCACTGGGCAGAATGCCTGGTAACACAGATTACCAGTCCTAGCCTCGGTAAGGCTTGGAAGGACTCTTCAAACTATTTGTAATCTATGATTCTACAGAGAGAAAGAAAATACACAAGAGAACATCTAAGATGGCTGAAGATCAAGTTATCAAAAAATGTTAACAATTAAAGTTCATGAAAAGGACAATTAGAAAGAGGTCCGACCAACTAAGTTTACTGAGGACATCAGATGGGTTTATATTAAATCTCCTGCAAACTAAAGTCAGGTTGAGCTTTACACTAAAGAAGTCTGGAGTAAAATACGAGGCCACCTTTCTGACAGCAGAAGTTCGGCCCAAAAAAGGACAAGACAATGTTTCCAAACAACAGAAAGTATGATTTAAGAAAAAGAAAACCAAACAGGAAAATAACTGCTTTGGTCCAATCAAAATCCAGAGCTCAGCCTGACAGTAACTCTCCTCTTATCACCATTCTTTATAAAGAATAGTGATAAAAACTTCCTCCATACAAAATAAAACTATTTTAAGTTATAACTGGAGGTCAATTAACACCCATATTTTCTCCTATCTAAGACTATAGCTTACTTCAACATCTGTTACCAAATGTATGCTGGTGACACTCAACTTTACACTTTTTTACAACCACTGGTCTTAGCCTACTACAGTTACTGAAGTTGTAGCTGAGCATACTTTACTGCACAACAGTCCCAAATACAAGGATCAGAGCTTAACGTTGGTGTCATATTGGACTAAAACCTCCATCGTAGCATCCACATTAAATCTGATACTAAATCAGCATGCTGTCAAAATAAGAGGGACGTTAAAAAAAAAAAAAACACAATGATGCATGCTTTTTTGCTGCAGCATCACCTAAGATCATAGCAATATAGTCTTCAAACCTGGATCTAGAATGAGTTCTGACCAACAAGAGGAAATCTGATCATACAACTTCCATTATTAAATCCCTTGTTCTGTTTATAAAAGGTTATTAGAAGTCTGCTTTTTGTCTACAGGTCAAACAAATTATGTGGTGCAGAGATAAAGTTCTGAGTTGCTGTTCAAGAATGAATTCCTCAACTGTCATCAGACACCAACCCAGTGATGGATTCCAAAGCTTTTCTGTACTCCTCACTTTAAGAAATAACATCCTAGAAAAAAAAGGTTGTTCAGCCCGCATCTGTTTGCTCCTTTAAATCACAACAAAAAAAACATTTTTATTCACTACTGCTTTCTATAAATGAAGCTCACTGATAAACCGTAGGATGAATGAGAGCTTAAAGCTTCCATTTAAGATGAGGCTGTCCTATTGCTTGGTGTAAAACCTACATTAAAGAGAGTTTGGCTTACCTTGATGAGAGGAGTTCTCCCAAAGAAGAATCCAAACAGATAGGCCATGATGTCATTGCAGATCACAATGGAAATAGGAACAATGAACCTAGAAAGCAGAAATTCCAGTTATGGTGAGAGGTAGTGAAAAGTACAACCGAAATGAGATCCTAATCTGTTCTGGAATATTACGATAAACAGAATCAAATTCCTTCTTTTTACTATACTTGATTGACTTAAAATCTGTTTATTTTTTGCATCTTGCAGCTAAAGGAACATAAATATGCTGCCTCAACATAAAAAAACACCACAACAGTCAGGAAACACTCGTGATGGCACACATACAACCGCGGTCCGGTCCGTCGCTCTGCGTCCTGCTTACCAGATCATTCCTTCAAACAGGTTCTGAATGACAAGGTGGGACTGAGTTACCACAATCAACAGGGTCACATGGGTCCAAGCAAACTGAAATGGCAAACACAAACAGTTTCACTGCATGGGAATGTTGCTGTGCCTGTTCACAGGTGAGCTACCATCAGAAATGGGTGGAGTCCAAACAGACTGACGGATGGAGTAAACGACACTGATTAAGCCGTGCCACAGAGGGAGATGAGCTGAATGTGCCGGAACAGTCATGATGGAGGCAGCACAAGGGCCAAAATGGAAAAAAGCATGAGGAGACTGCATGCATACCAGAGAACATTAATCAAACATAATGGAAGCAGCACTGTACAGGAGCCAACTTTACTTATACCTTATAGTTATATCCATCATTACATTAGCTACTAGTCCAGCCATGCATTAAAAGCATGAATGAGTTCTTAATTTTGGAGTTTTATTTTTAAATTTTGGATGTTTCTTTTTCAGTGGGGAACAATTAGAAGCCATTCAACATAAGAGTTAAAAAAAAAAAAAAAAACAATACACAATCTATTGTAGATTTTTTCTAAAGTACAAAGAGCCAAACTAAGAATATTAATAATAACAAAAGGAGACACATTAATATTGGGTTGAGCAGTGAACAATTTAACAGATTGTAGCTCTCTTCCCACTCTTCATGGTAGAATCGATGGCGCTCATTTTAATTTGTCGGTTTGATAGAAAACTATTCTTTAGAAGTGTTCAGACATTTTCTGGTGAGCAAAGGTCAACAGTTTGGAGAGGGTGTTGGGGAAGTTTAATGTTAGCCTCCTTTATTCGTCCCAAAATAGTTTTGTTTGATGTTTTGCTGTTAGAAAGGCCTTTGGTGCCCATATTTCTACCTTCTGACAGCAGCAGATGGAAGGAAACCATTTCTGGAAAAATAACAACTCAACGACTTTTTACACAATCTTATAGACCACTCCATGACTCACTCTGCAACATTGATATCTTCACATCCAACCCTTTTGTTACTAAACCGGTAACAATAGGGTTGGAGGTATGCATTTATGACGTTTACCAGCAGTTAGCATCAATGATGCTCACTGCCATGAGTTATTTTAGTTCATATATGTTTAAAGAAAAACTAAATGTAATGTTAGCTGTACTACGTCTAACATTACATACCAAGTGAGAACCTGAGATAAAAAGTGTGATTTATGAGCTGATCAGTGGACTTTAGCTCTTAGCAGCAGTCATCCTGCAATAAATATCTAAAAGCCTGGGATATTTCGATCCATTATCTTACAAAGTATAACAACCCTGCAGACACAACAAAAAATTAGCTGTTTGGCCACAAACGACAAGAAGAATCTTTGAAGGAGTCAAAAGTTGGCTTTAACACCCAGGAACATTGCGCTAACTCTTGAGTACGGCGGTGGCAGCATCATTATGTGCTGCTAATAGGACTGGTGTATTTCACTAAGTGGATGAATGTACTGAGCTAATTGGTTCAAACCTGGTTACTGATCAATAATAATAATTTAAAAAAAGTTTTGGAATGGATAAAGCAGGATATTTGAAGGCCTGGGAAAGATAGTTTCAAGGCATTGACCTCAACCTTGAGAGAAATGTGTGGACTATGTTTAAAGATGGGAGGTTCCAGGGAAGCTACGACCATAACTGAACATCAATTCTTCAATGAACAGCAGGAGAGGAGCCCAATGTTTAGCTGGTTTATGATAGTCAACGGCTTGATGCCAACAACTGTGTATTTTAGGCACATTTATATAAATGGCTTTAAAAACTCCAATAAAGATATTTTGAAATAAAACAAACAAATGTTTGTGCCTTTAAATGTGGTGTAAACAAGAAAAGCAAACAAAATGATGGTTAAATAAAGTTAGAGCAACGGGGCTCTAATTCTGCACCCGAATTTCAGAGACTGGAGTACAAATTAGGTCTGAAATCTTCTCAGTATGACACAATGAAAAGCAGCGAGAGAATGGATTAACGCAGAAGCAGAGAAAATGTTACTTTGCTGATACACACCATGTAAAACTGCAGGCGGTAATGTTTCTTCACTAAACTCAGCACAAACATGCAGAAACCTGTGAAAGAGTAAACAACATGCTGTCAGTTTTACTCAACAGTGTACAGTAGATTAAACAATAGTCTGCTGTGTCCTGGAGGGAGGAGTATCGTGAACTGTGCATTTGATTAAACAATTCTCCACTTCAGATTTTATTTGCATGGCTCGTGTTCCCTGCAGGCTCTAGACCCTGCAGCTGGATTGTGTACTGCTTGGACGCATCTTTAAAGGCATCCTGTGTCTCTGCTGACCTTTCTAGTCACAAAGATTTTAACTGACTGTCAGGCGCTTCTGAAACTGCCTGATGAGCCGATGATTCCCTCTGATGGTTCCTCGTCGAGCTTCATACAGACCAAGTCCTTAATGTTGATTCATAAAGGAATAATAGGCAGGTATGAAAGCTGGATATTTGTAAATTATTTATGCAAAAGATGTGTGAGAGATGGAGGAGAGAAATGCAACAACCTGACGGGTTAAAAGGATTCTTCATTGACCGCTCCGCAATAATCAGGCGACCCTATGATGCCATGTTTTGCTACAGCAGACTTTAGAAACGTTTCATTTTGCTTAAGATCAACAGGATCTTCTTCCAGCTGTGTTGTTCACAGTTCAGGCTTTAATCTCATTTTCTGACTTTAGACAAGAGCATGTTTATGTAGGCTGCCATTCACAGAGTTGGAAAGGTGAACACTCATGTGACTTAGCTTTAACTAACCGTTTTGAAGAGCAGGTAAACAACAGAGAAGCACTCCAAGCTTTTAAACTAAAAGCTAAAATGTCACTTAAGTATTTATTCATAATTGTTATTTGTGCCATTATATCGCCTTATTTGATGGGCTGATCATAGCCAAGATTAACTTGTAATTTTAAATTCCTTCCTTTTTTTTTATTATGATTCTCTGTTTGCTGTGTTCTTTGCTTCCAGATTCCCTTGCGTTTGATAAGAGCTACATAAATAAAGCTAAGCAGATCAAAGAGAAAAGTCTTGGAATCAAAATGTATAAGCCAGAGTGCAGAAATTGATCCACTTATGCTTTCAAAAACTTTATTGGCTAAAGGCTCCCATAAGAGTTGGGCGGAAAAGATCCTGTGTATTCCCTACTACGACAGAGTATGCGAGTGATACAGAAAAAATATCTTTCAAAATAAGTAAAAAAATAGGAGTTAAATTGAGATATGAGACAAATGATACACTTAATTAGGGCACCTCAAACACAGACAGTACGACCGAGCTGGGAGCCTGTCGCCTGCTGGAGGACTTGAAGTGACTACTTCTCCTCCTGCTGCGCTCTGTTATCACTCTCCAACTTTTTGCTGTTAATTATGGCTCTAATTTTATGCATAGAGTCAATTTTTGTAACTGGATTTATATCAAGGCTTTTCCCCCCCACATCTTCAGCAATGAATGTGGAGGGTGTTATATGTGAGCTAATATAAGATCAATCAGCTACTCAACTAGCAAAGAAAAGTTAAAAACAACACACAGAGGATATGAATGACCTTATGTGATTGTATATCAGAAAAGGTTTCCCCTTAGGGTTACATCTGATCTTTTAGCACCACAATTAAGGCTCAGCTCCACAAAACTAACACTGTTTGGGGGGAAATCTGATCTTTCCTTCTGCAAAAGAACCAGAGACAAGAATGTATGCAAAGCGGGCAAAAGAGCAAGAGTAGTTTTCTGTTTGTTTCTTTTTTCCCCCCTTCAAGATACTAAGTACATTATCACCCTCGAGGACAAACTCACCTGCGAGATACAAAGTGAAAGAAATGAAGCGGTGATAACGAGCCAGGAACTGCAGAGGTTCCTCCCTCCGCACCAAAGCTCCAAAATAATCTGCAACCGTTTCACCATAGAAGAAGTAGTTGACACAAACCAGGAAGTACCTGGGGCAGAAAAGAAAGCTCTGGTCATTGTTTGCAATAAGTTGTAGCGCCGTTGTTAGACTTTCAGAGCCTAGAGTATGGGTCAGTGGGTTTCTGGGTCTACTCGAGTGTTTCTTAAACACGCTGCAGGTTAATGTACAGCAGGTTACGTGTGTGGAGCTGTTGTGAGTGGTGGCCTTGAGGAAATTGTTTATTTACTTCCAGCTTGGCGGTGATCTTTGCTCCGACCTGCATTGTGTGGGTGTGTATGCAAAGTGTTAGACTGTGTCGCACACAGACAACAAAACATGCAAATCTAACAAACTGCAATTCAAGTTTCAGCCTGCAAACAACAGACCATTAGATCATGATTTATTTCATGTTAAGTATGCGTTTCTGATTGATAAGAAGAAAAAAAAGGCAGAAGTTCCTGCTATTATATCTCTGAGAAAGCTCATCTCCACCATGTTGGTGTCAGATTTTTATCTAAAAATTCACACTTTTTTAGTTCTACAGGAGAAAAATGGTTTAAAGGTTTTCACATTTTTATTGGGAAATAGTGGGAGACGGCCTTGATTAGGAAGGAAGAACCCAATGGTTAGTCGGTCAGGGCACCAACGTTCCTTTGTGGAGAGAGGTGAACCAGGCCTGTGAATACCAGGCCGGCACCATTCCCACAGTGAAGCACGGTGATGGCAATATCATGCTGTTAGGATGTTCTGTTTCTTTAGAAGCAGGAATTTATATAATACTTAAATTAGAAGAAAATATTAATGCAGCAATGTACAGCTACATCCTGGGTAAAAATCTGCTCCAGACTTCAGACTTGGGCAACGAACCACAAGAAACAGCCAAGATCTAAAAGGAGTGGATCTGAACCACCTTGTGAAGGTCCTGGAATGGCCAGACTTGCATCGGTTTAACGTGTCAGGAAAGCTCTGAGAATGGCTATTTAAAGAATTATTAAACATATAGTGGAGGAATTTTGCAAAATTTCAGAAGATTTCAAAAAGATGGACATGTAGAACTCTGTACCCGCTCCAGAGAGGGGTGCCCAGATCCCGGTGGCCCGGTCCCCTATTATGTGCCCGGATCCCGGTATAAACAGTGGGGAGATCGCTCCTTTATGGTTACAGCTGGCCCCTCAGTCGGTTCTCACAGATCTGCCCCCGTTTTAAGTTCAGATTAATGACTAATTTTTTTCAAACTGGCTTTTAATAATTAGAACACACTATTTTATGCTTAGGAGTTTAGTTTTTTTCAATGTTTTTATCTTTCTGTGAAGCACTTTGGTCTTCCTGGTGTTATTGTAAAGTGCTATACAAATAAACTTTGATTGATTCATTCATATTAAATGCGTGCGAGAGCATGCACAAGCCCATTTCTCCTTGTGCACGCTCTGCTTAAAAGTTAATGTTCTCATTGCTCATACAAGCTCACTGTGCCTGAACGTTCGCCCTAACCCCTAAAAGTGCCTGCCCCATCTTTGTTATTAGTCGCCGGTGTCAGGTAGCGACAGCGGGCCGTTATGCCAGCAAATGCTTTGCGAGGAGAGCTCTCCGTGCAAAGCATTCTGGGATATATCTGCCTCTTCTGAGGCCTTTCTTTAAGATAGCCAACATGGCGCGCACATAGGACTGCCAGAATGAGGACATTTAGGAGGACCTCTTATTTAGATGATCCACCCAGATAAAGAAAATCCTCCACTATACCTTTAAGCAAAGGCTGTGAATATTTAAGGAAGTTTATTTTTTAGTTTACCATCTTTTCTCAATATGCAACCATAAAAAAATATCATAAGAGGGTGATCTGAAAAGTATTTTAAAGAAACAGATAAATAAATACCATTTGGAATAAAACTGTAACATAACTAAAAACCTCTTTCCAACTGAAAATAACACGTTAACGCATGTTTTTTTTTTTACATTTGAAGCACTTCTCTGATGCACTGTATGGACTACACAGATTACTTTAGGAGGTTTTATGGTCAAAAGAGACAGAACATCTTGGAGTTAAACATGGTGAGCCTTTGGCTTAATTTCTTTGTCTGTTTAGGGGAATATTTGATTTGAAGGACAAAGAAAGAGAAGAGTCTAATATAACAAGACATATTTCTAACTGCAGCATAGATTTGTGCTCATGATGGGGGAAAAAACATCTGCTGTTTACCATAAAAATCCATTTTCCTTACCAGCTCAGAGTCCTGAACCAAGGCAGCTCATAGGAATGGTAAACTCTGTAGCCGATGGTGATGATTTCATGGAAACACTTGATTTGAACACACATGACCTGCGTCAGAAAAAGAGGAGGGGGTGGACAAGTCAGACAGACAGCAGGGACTCAGTTCTCAGGGTTTATCAAAACCTATAAACTTATTCTTAAAGCTGAAAATCAAAGATACGCACACAACACAGTAAAGCTTTACGATTCACTGTAACTTACCACAAAGATAAGAGTGATGGGTCCCATATAGATGATGAGGAAAAAACCTGAAATCATACAGATGGACAAGAGTCCTCGTATCCAGTAGTTCTTCCATCTGTGGAGAAGTTTATAAAGCAAAAAAATTTTACTAAAACAGAACAATAAATCAGCAATTGAACTAAAAAGGCAACAATTTTACAACAGAAGATCCCCATTAGCAGAAAATAAATTAGGTAAAAGGGGAAAGAACATTTATATAAGCTGAGACGCAGAGGCATGTAAGGGTTATAGAAGTAAAGGATTTAACAGATCAATGCGATGCCACGGCTGAGGCTAGAAGTGACCCACACCACTGCTTATACGTCTGTGCTTTTCTTCTAAGAAAATACACTTTTTTTGTCTTTCTACAACAACATCATGTTTGAGCAAAAGCAGACTGGACAGCTGATCAGTCATACGAGATAAAAGTTGCAACGTCAGAGCAGATTCGAAAAAAGTGTTTCCATCTTTTTTGTGCCTTCACCCTTTTTGCAAAAGCCAAAAAATACCTCAAGTAAAAACCTTTCTGCAAATTTCTGCTATCTTGTTTGAATTTTGCAAATTTCCATCAACCTTTTCTGATGCAAAACTTCAAAATGCACATAAGAAAAAGCTGATGTAAACGCACCTATTGCAAGCAAGAATCAAACAATGTGGTTAATAACAGCTAAGTGTTTATAAACCAAACCTGTCAATTTTTTTTACATTAATCCATAAATAATCAGGTAGGAAAAGGTGCCATCAAAAAGATTGTTATACAGAATGTAAACAGAGTGATGCTAAAACTATGCAACTTAAAATGATATTCACAGAGATAAAAAGGTTTCTCTTCTTAAATGCTAAATGTTTATACTTAATATATTTTTTGACAGTTTCTGTAAAGTAACTGCAACCATCAATGAATCACGATTAATCCAATTGTTTCAGCCCAAATAATAGTACATCCCAGTACTTTATATCAAAAAAGAAAGTATTAAAATAAAATCCATTGTGATCTGAACACCTTGTGCAGTGTCTGCAGCTCTGAGGCTCACCTTTCACAGTGAATCTAAACAGCAGTTACTGTCTGCTGGATGAATGGAGAAGAAAAAATAGCTGCATCATGAGACAAGCTCTGTGCTGACGCTCTGCATCTCTCCAGCACACCCCCCCTACCACGACGCAACCTTTACCTTCCAATCCATTCATTCCTTCTCTGCTGTCATTCAAAGAACTCCATTCATGCATGATTGCCTTCACTACTGTTATGTTTTCCCTGCATCAACCTCCTGATCCTGGTGTTCTGCAACGTAATACCAGGTAGTGTGGTTTGAAATCTAATCTACTCCCTCCCTTCTTCTCCTCTCTGCAGCCAGTTTATCAGCACGTCTCTCTGCAGCACTTGAGCTGCAGTGGCGCCCTTTGGCTCGACAAACCTTAAGGAGCTGTGTGACCCTCAAGTCATCCAGTGGCCACACCCTCCACTCCTTCAGCGTCACACAAAAACACTCCATTGTCAGTTTGTGCTCATGTTACTAAGGATCTTTCCACTTTAAGGCGTTGATATCTCTGGTATCTGTTCAGTCCTATCTTTCTTCCCATGTTTTTCCCCTATCAGACACCAGCATTTCACAACAAACATCTCATCTGGGTAAACTAACATTTCTGAGTTTTTCCAATCCATCTTTAGAAGATGACGGACCAAACATGCCTGCCTAACTGAACCAATCAAAAGAGGAAGGAGATTGTTGATCGGAGAAGAAGCCAAGAGGCCTAAGGTCATTCTGGAAATGCTGCAGAAATCCAAAGCTCAGACAGGGAGAATCTGCTGACATGTCAGCTAATAGGAATGCTTTATAGCTGCCTACAAACCATGTACGGGACACATTAAACATGGAGGAAGGTTCTGGTCAGATCAGAATAAAACCAAACTTTTCAACCTGAAGGTAATAAGAAGATGCATGGAGGTTAATAAGTGGAGAATTCTGGGAGACCTGATGTTTGATTTCAATCCAATATGACTGAGTCCAAGATAATAATAACCTCTGAAAAGTTGAAGCCGTAGTGAAGCTTATTCTGCTCATTAAAAATTGACACAAAAAGTGATCTTAGCTGTAAGGAAAAGAAAGTAAGATCATGCATATTTTCCCTCCTTTTCATTTTTGTGTTTGTCCAATTTAGTCAGGGGAAAAAAATCAATTTCCCTTCACATTCCTTCAAATGCTGATGATAAATTTCTTTTTATTATAAAAGTTTCCATTTAGGCCGTCGCACACATTCCAGGCTACTCAGTGTCTGGGTGAGAGGGGTTGTTTTGAACTATTAGGACATTTTTGGAATAGAAGCTAAACTCTTTTAGACTCAAGATTTATTCAGCATTTTACTGTTTTTTTCTTCACGTCTGTCACTTGTTTTGATTATACTTTCTGTGTGACCTTCACAGCTCTTAGCAGATTTTAAGTTAGTTTGAATAGCCTTGTTTAGGGCAGAATATCAAGCTGTGAAGGCTGTTATGATGTTCTTCTTCTGGCCTTTCCAAAGACAAAGTGCTGACTGATCAATTAGCATCAATCTCCTTTATTTAACTAGATTGTATAGTGGAGTACTTTTTTCCGATAACAATAAAATACAAACAATATAATGCACTAAAGTAGATCAATGATCTTCAGAGCAGCCATCTGAGGTTTGATCAAAAATCTCCAGATTTTTACACACCACTTCCCTTTTTCTCTATCTGCCCGTTCCAGTCTGTCTGATGTAGACGTTTTGTAGATGTAGATGACGAAAAACAAACAAAGTTTAAGTGGTGCACCTGTCTGGACATAAAGCTGTGCTATTAAAAACCGAATGTGAAATGTGAGTCTGAGAATCTGTGTATTATTGCTCTTAGGGTCAATGAATCACTTAGCCAGCAAAAGTAAAAAAATACTAATTTATTTTTTACATAAAAAATATGTTTTTAAAGCAAATATGTTTAAAACAATTTAATTCTGTTTCAATTAACTAGAAATCATTTTCAAAATATTGAATCTTATTTTAAATGACTTGAAAACAGAGTCAGTCAGGGCAAATTCTAAATTAAAAAGGTTTAAACAAAGAAAATAAATACATTTTTTTATTGTTAAATTAAATAAATGAACAAATTACCAACAATGTTATGTTAAATGGATAAAGTATAGAAATCAGAAGTTAAAAACAAATATTTAGGTATTTTGGGCTTCCTGCATGCTGCCATTCTATATGTTTTTTTCCTGGATTAGACAGCTGATTGTCAGTTTTGCTGGAAGCAACAAAGTTTTTTGACCAACTTTAACCATGTTTTTTTTTCCATTTAACATCTAATTTAACAGAATATTAACCGCTCTTGCTAATGTTTAAAAATACAGCTGCTGGACTGATTTCTAAAGGTGATACAGAAGAAACAAAAACATTTTGATGGCAGTTTCTGCTAATAAACATCAACTAAAAGCTGTTTATGGTATTAAAATGGTTAAAATCAAACTTCCTGGCCTTTCAGAAGGATACGGTAATTAACTAAAATAAATATTCATGGTATTCGGTTTAATATTACATCAAAATATACTAAACTTCAGTTGCCATTTATTATTCTAAAACTGCATTTATCTTTTTCTTATATTTTCATAATATTTTCCTCTGTTATTCTCATTCTAAATTATGAACAGACTATTTCTATGATGAAGTTTACAAATAACCCTTTAATTTTGCTGCTGTATGCCAGCATGTAGGTAAGAAATTATGTTAAGATGCAAGAAAAATTACAATATTGAGTTTAAACCTAAATCGAATCTAAACAGCATGTAAACATCTGAGACTGGGATATTTCTGTTTTTTGGCATTTATGTGAAAACAAAATAAGCTCTTTATGTTTGTACCGGCCTGTCTAAAAAAAAAAAAACAGCGTCTGTTCTGATAACATGTGGATGCAAATATATACAGCTGAGGTCTGGACTCTCATCCTGCTGTTATCAGAGCTCCCTCTTATAAACTCTACCATCACTTTTCATGTCAAACTTAAACAGGTTCCTGGAGAGGCTGATGGAGATCAGTGTTACTGGTAGAGAAAAATGTCAAACCAGCATCAGCTAGAGGAAATATGCTACCCTGCAGTTGAACAACTTGGTGAAGGAGGTTGGAGTGTAGGTTGCTTTAGGCTATAAGCCTGACCATAACATTAAAACGAATAGTAATTCTCTGATCTGACATCATTATGAAGGATTTTTTTTACTAAAGGTAGGATACTGACTGCTTGAATCAATGCCACTCTTAATCTACCAAATGAATCCTTTAGCGCTCTACTGCAATCTGTGACAAAATTCCCCCAAAGTCAACTGAAATTATTGTCACATTATAGGATTCACTGATAAACACTGTTGCACTTAAAACTTATTCTGGCATTTGATTGCCCATTTTAAAGGGCAGCTTCACAAATACATGACAACTTCTGCAGTCGGTTGTACCTGGGTGGAAGCCCCTCCAGAGCTTTGTTCAGACATTCTGGAGTGTTGTCAGTATCTGCTGTGGAGACAGGAACATCTGGAGTGTCAGTTTTGGTGTCAGCGTCACATTCTCCCTCCGCGTCGCCTTGCAGGCCAAGCCTGTCTTCGCTCTCCGCCTCCTGTTGAAAAAAAAAACAAAACAAAAACAGAAGACAAATTTAAACACAAAATTAGGATTCCTTACTTGTAAGAGTAATAAGTATCTAATGTAAACTGCACAAATGTTTATGAGACAGATAAATAGACAGTTTTCCCTTTTCTGGAAAAAGATTTTACCAGAAGAGGTGAAAACACATAAAGCCTGGTTAACATGGCAACATAATCATTAGTGTGAATTAGCAAAAAATTGTTGATACGATACGTATCACAATACGCTTAATCCTGATAAATTAACAGAGACAATATATAGCCATTTTTGCAATTATATAGCTCTGGAAGATGAGATTTTGTGCTCAGCTGCAGGTAGCACAGGGCAGCTGAATAATAGGCTCTTAGAAGTGTGCTGCCAACTAATGGTCGGAGGTTTGAAAGTTAAATTCAAGTTTTTTTTAATTTTTTGCGGCACTAATGGCTAGTTTTTTCTATAGTAGTCTGACAGGAAAAGGGGTATGAGAGAGGGGGAGAGACATGCGACAAAGGACCACAGGTTGGAATCGAACGTGGGTCGTCCGCTTAGAGGACCAAGGCCTCCATACATGGGTCGTGCGTGCTAACCGCAGCGCCACTGGCATGCCCAAAAGTTAAACTAAAGTTAAACAGTTAAACGGATGTTCTCCCAGATGAGGGCAAATTTGAACCCTCATTGGGATTCTTTGGAGCATCAAGAGTAAAGCTAAAAGCTACAGGGACTTCTGAGTGGTGCAAACAGTTAGGCATCCTGATAGGATCTGTGTCGGGTTTTTTTCTCATTAAAAGCTGGGATTGTTGGCGATTTTACACACAAAGAACAGAAGAGAATCAAAACCACCTAATAAAAACATCTTCCAAAACATCTGATATAATCTAGTAATGACCAGTCTAGCCTGATGATGAATATGATGGAGCACCATGTCAAAAGACAAGAAGTGGAAAGTAGATAAAAAGATCAGGACTGGGACTGAAATAGTGGATTAATGGTGATTACTGAAATAATCCTGAAGTAAATTAAAATTATTTGTTAATTAGAGCATAACGACAATAAAATAGCAGAAAGAATACTATTGAAAAAAGGGAATAAAAGGTGAGAGCGTGCAATAAATGCATACATTTATCATTTGCTATCAGATTATGAATCCATAGAGTTAGAAAGAAAAGTCAACAGATTAAAATACCAAAATCATGAGCTGCAGCCCTACTCAAAACAGCAAAAGTTTGGACCGGTGTTGAGGAAACCATCTGGAGGCTGACCTGACGAGGAACCAGCAGTCAGCTCTGGAGAACCTCATTAAACTAGGCAGTAGAACAGCTGAAGAATATCACATCGAATAATGTTACTTCAAAAGGTTTTAGATAATAACAAAAATTAACTTAAAGCAAAATGACATTAAAAACCTGCAGAATCATATACGTTATTTTCAGTTGCAAAAGAAAGCTTTTCCTTCTAACTTTCCGACTGAAGCATCAACTGTTCTGCACTGCTGATGCTACTAAAGCTTTAGGCATCAGGACCATCAGCATCCTCCAAGGAAATGTATCTCTATGGCAACAACATGAGGCAGCATTCCAGGAACCGAGTCTAATTGTTCTGCAAACATTAAGTAATAATAATAAAATAATAATAATATAAACTTTGTATGACGAGGAACTTTAAACAAGTTAAAAACTATGCTTAATGTCAGCACTTTAAAGTTTATAACAGTGTTATATCTCAATAAGCATTATCAGAGTGGACTGTAAGACAAACATTAATGCAAAGTGGAGCTATAAATGTAAATTTAAATAGAAGTTTTTCTTGAGGTACAATCATTTACATGGCGGATTGAAACCAGCTGCACTTCTATTTCTGCGTCACGTATCCTTTTTAACCCAGAGAACCTCTCTGTTGCTCGTCGTCTTTTTTTTTTTTTTACCTTTAATGGGCTCTTTTACTCAAATGCTGCCAAGTGTGGTTGAAAGGGGTCATCAGGGTTCAATTACAGAGCTTTAAGTCCACAGAAAGGGAAAGAAGTCGTGTGGGGAGGTGTAGCGGGGGTGTGATGTGGGTTTCTGCTTGAGTTATAAAGCACGCCTGCAGGTTAGAGGAGCACATGGCCATTTTAGATTGACTAAAATAGGAAATACATCAGTATCTGACGGCTGCCTCTGTGCTCAAGTGGAAATAATGACAAAGACCACTCACTGCCTGGACAGTAGGACTTTTTCCTGCTCATTTTTGACAAAATGTCACCTTAAAGAAATGCTCAAAGTTGGTTTAATTTCCACAAAAACATCTCCATAGTAATGCACAAGAATCTGACTGGGGATCAGTAATGGTTTTCAGTTATGTTATTGCATTAAAAACATATAAACAAGTAAGTACATAACATAGACGTTATAGACACAAAGCTGTAAGAAATGTGTAAAAAAAAAAACTGCTACAAAATAGGTGTCTGGGTACATGAACAATGAACAACAGCAAATTCTACACAACAGGCATGTTTAATTATGTAGCCCTGTTCAAACAAGTGCAAAATACCAGAAGAAAACATCTGAATAGCAAAAAAATTATAACCTGATGTAAAAATATCTTTTAAAAATCTAAACTGATCTCTCTTCAGTCACTCATCGTGTGTCCAGTCACAAAAACCGTGCGCTGATGTGAGCAGAGCTAGCAGGTGAGATCATAGATCAAGGAACAGGAAGTCAGCTCATGCATTTTACATAATATCAAACGTTGGTTTCATCAGTTTTAATTGAGGTCATTGAAATGTCACCTTAAGGTGTTTTAGAAGGTCAGATGGATGAAATCCTGCAGTCAGCAGAGCGTTATCCCATCACTGACATCATAAAATGCAAAGATGCATAAGAGACCTTTAGAATAGCAGCAAGATATCCAACTATAACAGATGTATACCAGTCAAGATTGCTCCAACAAACCTATTCCATGTTTCAATAGAACACATTTACTTTGTCTCTTGACATTTAGCTACTGAGGGATCTATAAGACTACAGAATAACATTAAAATCTTCCTCAAACTGCAACCTTTTAGCTCCTTTTCCCATGACCACAGGCTTGGGGGTTAGCATCTAAAATTTTTGCACACAACAACACGGGTAAGAAAACATGAAGGCAGGTAGATTTGTAAAAATGTTGATACAGAAACAAACCCCTGAGTGTCAGATGACTGAGGAGGAATGCTGTTCAACTGACTTCCTCCTCCGTACAGGAGGAAGGGGAAAGGAGGAAAAAGGACAGATATCACAAGCGTTATTTAACAGCAGGGATATATATTTTATCTCTGTGTCCAAACTGGATGAGTTGATGTTATGCTGAAAAGCAGTTCAAAGAAAATAACTTCTTGATAAATACTGGCTTTGATAATGACCTCACCTCAAACCAGATTCAGCTCTCATTAGTGATGAACCAGCAGATCGGCCGATGACTGGGGTTAGAATAATGTTCCTCTGACTAGTGACAGGATGCTCAAAAAATGTATTATTATTAATTACTTTCTTTAAAACTGATTTCTTCCACTTTGTCACATGATTGGGTTGCTTCTTTTTTTTTCTAGGTTCATGATGTTTTTTTGTAGAAACTCAGCATAGAAAACGTAGGATCAGTTTGACTGTGTGATCTGGTTGAATTATCTCTGTAAAGTCCTTTGAAGTGACATGTGTTGTGAACTGGCGCTATAAAAATAAACTGAATTGAATTAAAATACAGTAGCAGGCGCTGCATATGGTACCTAGGCCTTCCGTGGGCACCATTCAATTTAATCTACTTCTTATCACTAGGATAAGTAGATTAAGTCCAGTTGTTAAAATCACCATTTAATAATTTCTATTCTTTTTTTTTTATTCTTTATTCTTATTCTCTATTATATATATATATATATATATATATATATATATATATATATATATATATATAAAAATAAAACAAAAAAAACACACTTTCACATTTTAATAAAAGAAGCCACCAATGGTATTTAAAATTAAATGTAACAGGCGCAGGTTTAAAAGTTTTGAATACAGAGGTCAATTAAGAAAGAAGCCCAGTTACAGTAAGACAACAGCAATCCTCTACTCTATAACCACAGCTCCACCAGATTCACACCATCAGTAGCCGCTCAGATTCAATATGCATCTAATTACCAGATAAAAAGGAGCATAAAGCATAGAAATAAAATATATCACACTCTCCAGAGATACTGATTATTTCTTTGTCTTCTGTCTTTGTGCAGGAAGTCTTTTCTATCGGGCTTTCAGCCTGATCATACGTCACGCGTTGTGTAGTGTACAGGGGGTAACGAGAGGCGATCAGCCTCTCACGACCTGCAGCACTTACTTGCAGAAGAAGAGCCCTAGAACAAAGACATATCTAAAATATGCAGGGCAGGGCTCCCCGAGGACCAGGGTTAGGAACTACTCTGCTAAGCCACCACTTGAGTACACTATGGTATTATTATTGGGGGAGTGGCGGCCTAGTGGTTAGGGCATAGAGTTTGGAATCCTGAGGTTCTACAGTGGCAGTCTGTGGGAGCCCCATTCCCATAGACTGCCACTCTGGGTCTCTGAGCAAGACCCTTAACCCCATATTGCTCCCCGGCTGCCCCACGATGGAAGCCTACTGCTCCCCAAGGGGATGGGTTAAATGCAGGGGGAAATTTCTCTAATGTGAGAGCAATATAGTTAAATAATTTTTTATTATTATATATAGCCCATTTATACTCTGCTAGAGCGATTTGTTCCTCTACTGCAGGAGGTCATAGGGTGGGACTCCTAGGAAGGCTTCATCCGCATATTTCTGACAGCTATAAGAATAGAATGATGTCATTCTATTCCTGCGGCTCTGAGAGCAAACGTCTTTATTAACCTTTAACTCCACTTGGGCTCTTTCTCAAAGGTCCTCTAACAGGTTTTTTTTTTATTTGTTTTCAGGACTGGCCTGTTTTTAACTCCATCCATCTTCTCATCAAGTCTAACACTCACACAGCATAATGGTTCCCCCACCATGTTTCTCTCAATGAGCTCAGCGTGAGAATCAGAAATCAGACCACAGGCTAACCTAATCAGAGTTCCTTCCTTTGTATTTTTCCAACATCTCTGAGATGGATGTAAAATTTAAGAGAAACTAGCGTTCTCATTATAAACTCTTCTATAAAGGATGGATTGAAGAGAGATCTATACAATGTTTAAAGCCTGAACCTCCTTGAAACTTCATCACAACTTTCCCTGTAACCTGTCTGCTGTGTTCCTTGGTCTTTTAGAAGATGTTTGTTAACAATTGATCCCCCTATGAAGCCTTAACACAGCAGCAGGGTTTGGATGGACTCTATTTTCCTTATTTTTATTTGGATAAAGAGTTTCAGGTGCTTTGGAAACACAAAATGAAGAAGTCTGATTTAGCATCTAGGTTTCAGTCCATCAGATGCGTTTCAATGGTTGGGATACTAAAGGAGCAATCTGATTAAACTACAGCCCACACAGGTTTCCTAATCCTGAGGGAGGGAGGATAATCAGCAGCAAACACTGACCTGAATGACTCGATCAGAGCAACGGCTCCCTTTTTGACAGCTCTGCTTTTCTCTGACAAACTGCAGCTTGAAGCAATAAGAAGCTTTCAGCTAGAAACAAAGCCAGGTGGGATTTCAAAGCACATCACAGAAATCAATAGTGCTGGATCAGGAAAAACTGGGAACGGTGGGCTGCTATTCAAGCTCTGATTGTTTCTTTAATAGAAATGCATTTGACCCCTGTGTGCTAAACGTCCTCTGTTTTATTCCAAAGCATCTGCCCCTCAAGTCTGGGTGAATCTTCCTTCAGGTCATTTTAATCAAGCCAAATAAAAAAACAAAACAAAAAACACATAACAGTTAACTACACATCAGGAATCAAGATAAATTTGGGGTGTTTAAAGGTTAGTTAGACAGAAGACTGGAAGTTTTTATTTATGCCCCTAACCCTGACCTCCACCTTTATAGACACTAAGCTTAAAGTCGTAGGTAAGTCATATTTAAATGTAAAATCATTGTGGCTTAAACATGCATATAATGAACTCTTTATCAGACGATAAAATCTTGTCCCGTCTTAAAATCTGTGTTTTTTTTCTCGTCATCTTATACAGGCCCGTTAGTTATACATCAGCTTGTACACCTAAATTCAGCCAATCATATATCAACGGTCATCTGTTAATCAAAGTTTTTTTCAGTCATAGCATCTTTATTTATATGTAGCAGCTAATATACGCAACAGTTGAAATAAGAATAATTTACTTTACCATTGGGTTCCGTCCCAGTGTTCACGGGGATGGACGTCTGTGTCTTCGGCAGGCGTAGAGCTAACAGAACTGGCAGCATTGCGAGGCAAGGGCTCAAACATGTACGGCTGTAAGCCTTCTACACCAAACCTAGCTTCTGCCGCCCTGGCGTCCTCTTTCACAACAACTTCGTCCCAACTTTCCTCCTCTAAATAAAAAATTTACGACGGAGGAGACTCATCCAGGACCTCCGACACTAAACTCTCCTCCTCTTGTATGTTTCTGCTGTCCATAGCGTTCCTTGACAGTGTCGTTTCTAAGTCACCAATTTAGTGCTACTTGTTCCCAATGGAATTTCTCATTGGGAACCTACTAGGATTAAGTTGCTAAATGGTTTGCAAGATGCTTCCGACAAATTGGCCGCAACCAACCTTGCTTGCAAAGCTTCCACCACAGCAATCCCGCCCCCTTAAAAAAACGACCAACCACATTCACTTTATTCACTCGTGTAAAGTCGTGCACCACTCAGGAAATCCAACGGTTGGAACAGCTGCTTCCCTTCGGCTTTAAAGGCTAGGGTGTGATTCAGACCACTGTCAAGCACGGGGGTGGTCGTATGATGATTTAGGGGTGTTTCACAACTATTTCACATTCTTTACCGTCATCTCAAATATTCACAGCTTGATGTAAAAGATGATCCATGATCACAGAAAAAGTCCCTCATTCTCTGAAAGACTATTTTTCATTTTCACTTCCTCATCTTTATATGAACAACATTTTTTTTTCCATTTTATTGGCTCATTCTGTGTGTCTTAAATGTCAACCTTTTATGTTTTGAACCTCTGAAAATCACATCTTGTTAATTGTGACCAAGATAACATTGATCCACTTTATAACAGCTGCTGCTGCAGGCATCAGGGTCGACCACCTGGCTTGCAGAAGCGACACCAAGGTCACCTGACATCTACAGTCTGCAGCAGATGTTCCAGCAGTGCAGGATGCTGCAGAAGTCAACACACTTGATCTACTCGGTGGCGTCTCTCAGTGACATCTCTCCTACATGTAGGAGACTGAGCTTTTACTGCGTCATTTCTCTCCTA
This sequence comes from Cyprinodon diabolis, assembly GCA_030533445.1. NCBI lineage: Eukaryota > Metazoa > Chordata > Actinopteri > Cyprinodontiformes > Cyprinodontidae > Cyprinodon > Cyprinodon diabolis. The sequence continues at coordinate 14,025,238 of CM060073.1, forward strand.
CAGATGTGAAAACAGGCTTTTACCTTTAGGTTTACCTGGATCAGAGTTTCTGGGTTTCTTGGGCTCTGTTTTCTTAAACCCATGTTATTTGTGTCAGATATTCATTTACCCTGAGCCTGGTTCTGGTTCTGCAAGCAGTTTCCCTCTCTACTGTTCTTAAATACATGCTGAGTGTGAGGGATTGCTGCAAAGTCGCTCATTCAGGGGGGAATGTTTTAAATAGAAATAGACAGATCGGGCGATATGTGTTTTGTTTCTTTTCCTTTGCATAGGTCAACATAAGGGGGGTGGGAAAAAAATCTTTTTAGCGATATATAGTGATTTTCAGCTACCAGATATAAATCAGTATTTCAGCTCCTAATATCAATTTTTGAAAAAAACAACGATTTTTACATAAAAACAATGAGGGAAAATGGGATAGCTTTGCAAAGCCACTAGCAGATAGCACCATGGAGCCGTTTGCTGTGCGCCGCAGTGCAATATCTTTAGTTGAGACAATAACAGAGGAAGACGTGGATTGACAACATGGATACCATATAACTAAAGGATCAATATCTTCTGATGAACATTTAGAGCATTTGCTTTTTTATCAAAACATTTAATTTTAATAACTGGGAAAAATATGGCAATATTTAATGACATTGAAATATCACTATATATTATTTATATGATAAATATAATAACGTACCGGGACCCAAGTATATCTATGATGCCAATACTCACCCCTAACTGACACAGATTCATTAGCATGATCAGCAGCAATTTGCAAATAAATGTTTCTTTTTTTTTAGATTTAGACTTGGGTTAGGTTTGTTATTATTGGGTCATTTTTTAACATTGTTAATGGAGAAAGAGAATAGATATAGGCCTAAAGAATGAACATTAGAATAATAACACTTGTATTGGTCACCAATGCAAAACTTTTTTTTTTTCACTCTGTAAAGTGAAAAAGCTTCATTTGGGATTTAGCTGCAGGGCGTGAAACAAAGCAAAGCAATCGTCTAAACGCCCCAAAAAGATGTCCTGAGTCTCACCATTGAGAAACGATGAGAAACTTTGCTTTGAAACAAGTTAAAATCCCCAAGTTAAGCATCTCCTAACCGCAGAGTTCATTTCCTCTAATCTGCAAACATTTCCCAGTAAAAAGGTGGAGGATTCAGACTAAAGTAACAACTGGAACACCTTGATGTAATCGGCTCTGCTTGAATCTAGAAACGTCTTGCCCAACGCACTTTACTATGGATCACAGCTAAACTCTCAAACCCTGTTAAAGTTGAAATTCAAGTTCTACCATGTTTTCAAGTGACTACAAGAAGATAATTAGACCCATAAAGGCAGCTGACTGGTTTGGTTTTAATACCCATCTAATCCCATCAAAAACATTTCTTTCAGTGGGAAAAAAAACTTTTCTAAACCCTTAAAGATGGTCTGGGTTGGTTTCTAAAGGTGCTTCAGTCGAGCTAGGATAACCAAAAATATCCCAATTTTCCAAATGCCAAAAAATAATGATGGAAATATGCAGAGATTTTTGTGTTAAAATTTCCACCTTCTCTTAACCCACCACGCCTTTAAAATTGTGACGATGCTATGAATCAATCTATCGTTTACTGATTGGTTAAAATCCCTTCATCTGAGTTTAATTACCTCAATGTTTTTTTGTTTTGATTTTTAAAGAAGAACAGTTAAAAAAACAACTACTCCCTCATATTGACATCGTTGAAAAATCGAATGAATCTAGCCACAATATCAGTGGGTTATTGCCAACATTTAGCCCACATCTGCATGAAAATATCACGTTTACTGCTCAGATTGTTATATCGAAATACAGATATAAATTCAGCCATTATACGCCTCAGGATGAAGATAGGTTTAGAATGAACGGTGGAGAGAAGGTGGGAGAAATTATTGCTCTATTTCTATATTACGGGATGTTCTGTAGGAGGAGAGTCTGCTGCATTTCACAAAATAGATGCTATCTTAAGGAAAGAACACTTAAAATGTTTAAGCAGCCAAGTGAAAGTGTGGACTTTAGTAGGAAATACACATATAGAAAACGGATAGAAATTGAACTTTTGATCTCACAATGGAGAAATCCACTCTCTAAAGTTAACCCATCCCCTTGGGAAGCAGTGGGCTGTCATTGTGGGGCGCCTGGGGAGTAGTGTGGGGTTAAGGTTTTTATTATTAGACAGAGTCTCCTGGCTGTGGGGATCGAACCAGATACCTGCAACCTTCTCAGAGCAAAAGCGCACCGCTTGCACTGCAATGTCCCTAAATGGCGGATTATAATTCTGCAACTGCACACATCAAATGTCGCTTGGGTCTGGTCGCGAACCAGTTTGCTGGTATTCTTCTGCAACGTCGGTCTGCAGTTTCTAGGGACACACAGCAGTTTCCCGCCAAAGCGCAAGAGGAAGCCTATTCGAGAACTCGCAAGAACTTTGGCGGCGCCAGTGGAAGTGTTTATCTTCCGAAACAACAATGGCGCATCTGCAAGTTATCACGGTCACAGAGATGGATCTAGAGTTGCTAGAATTCAAAGAGGAACAGGTTCTGTTAATGAAGTTGGCAAAAACACAAAGGAGGACGTGTAGGATGTCTTTTGTAGTTGTTCCTCTGGTTTTTAAAAATGGCGCGCCGTGGCACCGAATCAAGAAGGACAACCACGCAGACAGCCGGAAAGGCATACCAAGGACCAATCACAGCAGAGCCTCTGCTCGGGGGCCTGGTCGCGTACAGAGACAGATTTGACGGTTGCAGAGGCTATGCGTCATAAGCATAAATTGGCCTTAATTATACATCCAAACTAGTTCCAAAGTGGCAAGAAGGCTTGAAAATCTAAAGAGATGAGAATGTGAGAGATGTTCAGCAAACCTCAGCAGTTTGGACGGCAGGAATGAGCCAAAGTTCCAACAGAGAGAAGCTTATCAGAGATTCTAAATGTTCGACCCAAATGTAAAAACAATGCTATGGAATAGAAAGGACAGGTGGATATTGTCTGAATTTTATCCAATCTTCTGGTCATAATAAAATTTCCTAAATCATAAAAAGTAGGATGCAGCGATTTATCTGCCGGTCAATTGATCTGTCTTGATTTCCTCAATTTTAGGGGGTCTGTGATCAATCGATACTTAGATGTGAAGCCGATGCTTTCCAACAATCTTATCCACCCATGCAAAGGTCTGAAAATCACCCACTGCCAATGCTCTAAACTGTGATTTATATTCCAGAAAAGTTCATTCAGAAGTTATTGTTTCAAGGGTATTTAATAATGTATTTCAGTAAGATAAGATTGAAAACATCGGTACCGTTCAAAACTGGAATCGGCCTGTCAGGTTTTTTAAAGATTGAGAATTGGCAAGAAACCTGCAATCAGTGCACTAATTGAAAACTTAACCAGGTTTAATCTGAAGTGGATATAAATCTGTTCTTTCTTGTTCAGATTATTTATTTGGAAAAGCTTTTAAATGTTTTAATTTTTTCTTTTATCTCCTCAATCCAAGAACAAATGCATTTATTTTAAGAAAAAAATGACTTATCTATATTTCAATTTCTTCCAGTGTTCAAGCCAATAGTGTTATTGGAATCAAGGACAGGACCTTATTACCGGTATACATTTTGCTGGCAAAATTTCATGTCAATGTATTGAAAAATAACAAAAGTGCGTCTATAAGAAATTAATGAAAAACAATGAGAGTGAGAAATGCATTTTTTTCATACAACATAACCTTAGACGGATTTTTGGAAGAGGATTAGGGTCACTGAAAAAATTTAAAAAGTTAACTGATTTTTAAATTATATTTCAGTATAATATGAGCAAAAAGTCAGAATTCTGACTTTTTTCCTCAGAATTCTGGCTGAATTCTGACATCTAACAAACATGTTAGCATCAAGCCATAACCATGTCTGTTTCAGAGACTAACCTAGCTCTCTTGTTTTAATCACCTTCTGCTCTTCCCTGACTGAAATAGCATCACCAGGGATCCCTCATGCATGTAAAAAGTAGCTTAATTCTGTCATTTTCCACCAATGTGTCACTGGCCCTCCCAAACAACTCACATCTTTGTCAGTGAAGCTGAGTGCTCCCACATCTCTTCCTTCACTGTGCCCATCTACAATAAGATCCACAATTCTGAGATTAAGGTCAGAATTCTAAGAAAAAAAGTCAGAAATCTGAGATTAAAGTCAGAAATCTGAGATTAAAGTCAGGATTCTGAAAAAAAAATTAAGGATTCTGAGATTATGCTGATGAAGGTTCTCAGTCATCCAGGTCATAGTCATTCAATCTAATCTTAGCTTAATCGCTGAAGCTGGATTAACCGGTCCTACAACTGGAGCGACCTCTCCAGGAAGCTTTCTCAATTCAAATTGAGAAAGCTTCCTGGAGAGGTGGCGAAACGTCTTCAAATCTTGAAAACCAAGTCCAGTGGATATTTTTTGAATTTTTACGGAAGGAGATTCTGAGATTAAAGTCAGAATTCTGAGATTAAAGTCAAAATTCTGACTTTTTTCCGATAACAATTATATATATATATATATATATATATATATATATACACACACACACATATACACACATATACACACATTTAAAAATAAGTTACCCTTTTTTTTTTCAGTGGCCCTAATCCTCTTCCGTAGGCATTAATGCTGATACTGGCACTTACATTTTTTAGGTTATAACACTAAATATAATTGTTAACTAGGCTTATTAACTTTTTAACTTTAGTTTTTAACTTTTCGACGAGCTTTGTACCTTTTTTCTTGGCTTGTTATTTATTTTATTTTATACTTAATTTACAGCAGGTAATATACCATTCAAGGGCTCATCTAATTGGTCAAATGCCAAAATAAGATGTACAGCAATGTAGAACTATCTTTGTTGAATGGCTGCATATAGATCTGGTGCTTCTAGACCTCACTGAGGGAGGGGGGGACTCCATTTGTAAGTGATCAAAAAATAACCTGCCCTATAAAGGGTTAAAAAGATGTAGAAGACTTCTTATCAATCAGAGCGTTTATTAGGTCAAGTTTTAATTGATAAATTTAATTTAAGATTACTTCATGGCGTTAAATTCAAAGATAGCTTTTCAAAATCAAAATGAACCTGACATTTTCGAGTCCACCTGAAGGCACTCAGCCGTGACATGCAGCTGATCGTCCCACTCAGAGCCGTTTCCCTGCGGCTGAAGCTGGATTAACCGGACAGCTAACTAGCCCGGCTAACCCTGCTGTCCGACAACAACAACCAGCCGGGACCGGTTTCTCAAACGGTGATACTAGTGTCTCCTTCCAGCCGAAGGTGCAGCTCACCTTGTCGCTGATATTCCCGGCGGTGTCCGGGTCTCCTCCTCCGCCGCCGCGCTTCCTCAGCTCAGTCATGTTTCGCTCGTCTAGCCCCCCCGGAGACGCTAATGTGTCACATAAGCCGACTCACAGGGCAGGGAGGTGGGGAGGGCGAACCTTGGAGAACTGGTTTGAAATCCTCCGCGGTCCGTGAAGGAGGTCAAATTCCCTGAAAGTCAACCGTTGGCGACAGAAGAGCTCCGCTGTGTGGGGCCGCTTCTATACTTGTTTACCACCGCAGTCCCTGCTTCTCCTCCTGCTGCTGCTGCTGCGAAGACACGCAATATATAGACAAACTACTTCCGGTAGGCTCTTTAAAAATAAAAGCTAAGAAAAATCTGTACAATTACAGCTTAGGCGAGAATAATAAACTAATAACTAAGCTAAGTAACTAAATAGTTCATTTGTTTTATTTAACCCTAACAATAAATATTTAACTATAATTAAGAAAAGCAACAGTCGTCATCACAGAGAGATAGATTTTGCCTATTTCTTACATTTTTATAATAGCTAAGACTCTGCCAAATTCAACTACCCAGGACCACAGGATTTTAAAATAAAACAGTAGACAAAAAATTTGCTTTTTAAGTCAGAAATAGAACATGAGGTAGTGTTGCACCGATACCAGTATCGGGCGGGGCCCCGATCCAGCTCTAAAATGGTGGTATTGGTATAAGCGAGTACCAACAAATAGGGCACGATACCATTTTGAGAGCCAAAAGTTTATTCAACTATTGTCAACCATTCCAGGTAGGCAATAAAAACTTCTACTGGATTGACTTTGTTTTAGTCTTTTTCCTCTTTCACAAAGGTAGGCAGCAGCTTAACAAAGCCATGATCCAGGTATCGGGCATCGGTGCAACAGTAACATGAGGAGGACAGTTGTTTAACAGATATTCACTCAACAGAAAAACAGAAAGACACACTTAAGCCATTAATGAATAAGCTGGCTGCCCACACAGTTTATTATTCATCGTATTAAAGGAAAGTCATGTGGAAGGTAAATCTGTAGTAGAAACAGATGTGAAAGTAAATGGGAAACCATTCAGGAGTTTAGTGGAGGCTTCCAAAACTGTAAATTGCAGCTATAGTCAATGTTTGACAGATATATATAGGACATGCACCTAGATGTCTGTTCATTATTGTTGGAGATACTGATTTAGTTTTGCAGCAGCAGATGACTTTTAATGAATTGGTATTACTGTGCTATGACAGAATGTAGGGAGCATGATTCAGAAAAGACAACTGAGCCAAAACCACAAACAATCTATCACTATAAAGGCAGATTTGGAGTATTAAACATGTTAGCAGAAACATAAGCTGATCATCATGGCGCTGGAACAAAATAGTATAAAGTACATGATGTGCCTGAATTCAAAATTCTATTTGTATTTTTCTACAAGTTGTTTATTTTCATTCTCTGCGGGCCACAATAATTCAGTTTACTGTTCAGACCTTTTCGTCTATCCACAGTGATTTTCAATATTAACTTTTTTGTACTTTACTCTGAATGGAAATCATTTCTTAATGGATCCAGTGCAAATAAATTTTATTAAACTTGCAGACTGGGGACTTAATTTCATAATAGTGAATAGTAAATTAATAACAGACAGCTTAAAAATGCTGAATATTAAATTCCCCTATTATAATTATATAATATACTGCAAAAGGATAGATAAAATAGGAACTACATACTTTCATTTGTAGCTATTTAACCTTAGAGGCCATTAAATGATCACATTCGTGCTATTTTATTAACTGTGGTACATTTGGGCATTATAGATTTAGTAAATATGCACTATTGGAGGGTTTGTTTTACTTTGAATTGCAGGAAATCTTAGTTCCGGTGTAAGTATGTTTTTATTTTTTTTAAACTTTATCAGCTGCTGCAGACTCACCCTCCATTCAGTTCATACTGGGTTAACCTGCTTGGCTTTTCTCTCTGCAGTAACAAGCAGTGAAAAATGACTTCAGAACACAGACACACATTCTGCATAAAACATAAAATAAACTAAAGATAAATCTAAGCTGTTCAGTTAAGGACTGACTTCTTTAAATGCAGCAGTTATACTCAGCAGTTAATAATATCTTAAGGAATAAAAAAACCCTGAAAGATCCAATCCAGAAAAAAACACATTAAGCATTCCTAATCAAGCTGTACAGATTATAACTCAGTTCAATACAATATAGTTTTCAGTATTAGTTAATCAATTTACACATTTGAATTATTAAAACTGAGAAGTTCTGCAAAGTGAACAGGACATTTTCATAAATTTTACTAGAGTCCTGCTTGTAACTGCATTACATGCTCCCTGCTAAGCACGGTGGGGGTAGTATCATGCTTTTGGCTAATGTTGCATCATTAAAACCAGAAAAGTGCTGGATTTTTTTTAACAAATGCTAGAAAAACCACACATAAATCATGCATTTAAGAGAGTTTAATATGCTGAATTAAAATTCAAACCCGAAACCTAATGAAATTTTATTTCTACCATGTCTCGTCTGTGTTTCCTGATGGAAATCTGTTTGTGCTTTAGCTATAAATAAATATGTTTACAAAATAAAATCCTAAAGCACATGATGTGATAAAATCTAAAAACAAATCATACAATCTGAGTTGTGAATGTTTAAACACTGCATTAGTCATAGGAAACGCAACTTCTTTTGATTGGTTTTGTCGCAGTTAAATGTTGTATGTAGCTGAGCCAAACTCTAAAATCAGAATTAATAAGTTCAAATGCAAAATATTTTTTTCTCATAATTTGGCTCTTAAGGTAAAAAAAAAAAAAAAAAAAAAAAAAAAAAAACAGCCTACTGAACCAATTAGGCCTTGATTAAATGAACAAACATTCAATCCATCCATCCATCCATCTTCTGACAGGGAGAACATGCAAACTCCATGCAGAAAGACCCCAGGCCGGGATTCGAACCCTAGGGTGATTACTGAAATTGGAAAAAAAAATATATGGATAAACTGAGGGAAACATATAAAGATGCAGTTTATTTTACCTTATTTTGCTTTGAAATAGTCAAGTTAAACGACTGGGACACTGATTCTTAGAAACAAAGCCTCTGACCATAAAACATATGAAGAAAACACCTGTTAGTGAAGGTCTGTGCTTTCACTTAAGCGCCTCTAGTGGCAGAACAAAGTGTTACAAATGCAAAGAAATGCTAAAATTAGCCATTACATCATTTTTTTTTTTTTACCTTTCAGGGCAGAAAAAAAATTGACAAAAAACCGGTAGAACTTTTCTTATTCAGATTTGGTTTTTCTAATGTGGGCTTCCTTATCAATTTTACGACACCTGGCCAACACAAGCAATTCAGGTACTACTGTAAAATCTGCAATATTGCTTATACACCCCCCGTCTGATGTTAATATCTTTGTTTACACCCCTTTATTAGCTGGGGGCCAGGGGTCCCAGACGGGAAAATGAAATCAGAAACGAGGACCTTTGGTGGTAAACAGCAATTATTTATTGAACTCAAATGAAAAAGAATAAGTGCCGGCTCTATTGCATTATTGAACCATTTTGATCCTGTAACAGGGACGTGGATGTTACTCTACTTTTTTATTTTTTTGTTTTTCCATTTTTCTTTTGTAGGATGTAGTGAACACAAAGATACAAGGAACATTCAGCTATCACAGATTGCACACCAGATACTGTAGTAACGCAGTCTAATACAAGACCACCAAAATAAGTCAGGTTTTTCTTCTTTTTTCTTCTTTATTTCATAATCAGTTCATAGTTGTTGTTTTTTTTTTTTCTTTCCTAAAGAGTACAAAAGTCCACCCGGAGCCGGGGATGGGATCTGTGTCGGTCGGCTGTTCATCAGACAATGCCTCAGAGTTAAAAAGCATAATTCCAGCAAAAAAACAAAACAACAACAACAAAAAAACAAACAATCTAACATGTACAATACACTGACACAGAAAGTCAGCTGTGTTAATAAAACATGCAACAAGTAACAAAACTTGCTGAAATCATAAAAAAAAATCTAAACGCAGTTATAATTGCATAAATACTCTGTACAGTTCATTTATCTGCAGTGAAATGTACCTCTCTATTGAAATGAAAACGTAAACCTGCTGCAGTAAAAACTCCTGATTTCTTTTTGCTAGTTTTTTTTTGTTTTGTTTGTGCAAAGGAACTCGGCCTTTTCGGAGCAATGGCGTCACCACGGTGATGATTACGATTGCACTATGAGCTACAGTACGGAAACAACCAAAGGTAACAGGAATGCGTGACTTTATGACGAATAGCTGGGATCTGTGGGAGATCGGATTTCTCCAAAACAAGCTTTCAATGAATGCAAAGCTGAAGCATTAAAAGGACACTGATAACAACAGGAAAGGGATAAAAAAAAAAAAAAAGAAAGGTATGGAAAATAAAATGACTTCAAAATAAAAACATTTAACCAGATTCTTGACATCAAACTGCTGAATCACACACTGCAATTAAAAAGCTCATCTAAAGTAAAAAATAAACGGCAGACAAAATTAAATGTGGGATTATGTTAGATTTGGATTAGGGGTCATCTTTCTAATCCAAAGAACTCTTTTTATCCTGTAAAGGAAAATGGTCTAGATGAGGGATCTGCAACCTTCAAAATCCAAAGGGGCACTTTTAACTTTTAACCCTCAGTTCCGCTGAAAGAAATGTTTAAAACATTACACAATCTTTAAAAAGATTTTAAAGATTTTATAAATGCCAATTGTATCTTTATATTTGTTCTCAATTTTTAAGAAAAGCAATTTCATTTCTTTACCTTTAAAGGGTCAAGCAACATAACCCTCAATTTCCAACCTAATGGTAATTTTAGTGTTATTCTGTAGTAAAGTGTTATAATATTAAACCAGAATTAAAAAATATCTCTATTTAGACCCATTAGTTGGTTCTTCAAATCATTTTTAAAAATCCAAAGAGTCACGTACAGCTCAGGAGCAGCAGGTTTATAGACCCCTGCTCTAGAGATACAAAACCTGCAGGTACCTTTGAAAGACAAAAAAACGTATTTATTAATATGAACACAGAGAAAGTATTAAAATAAAATTTCTATTTTCATGTTTTATATAAAATGTTAATATTTATGTAAAATGAACACGGAGCACATATCATTAGTGTCCTTTTGTAAATCCAAAGCAGATAAGGAATGAAAAAAATACAGATAAAACATTTAAACTCTTGTCCTTTTATTAACTCTACATCTAAAACATTTCACAGTCACTTGTTATATTTGCTATTATGCTTTTTTGCCACTAAAGAGTTCAAAGAGCCTAATGAGGCTCCAAAATCACAGGTTGCAGACCCCAGATCGTAACTTTTTGGGTTAAATTATCTTTAGCTTTCCTTATTATTGGTGTGGCGATAACACTTAAAAATGGCGACAATCTTCAGTTTATTCTGAAGGATCCTAAGATGTCTGTTCTACAAAATAGACGCATGGTCTCACCAGCAATTTTGTTTTTTTTACTCCATAGTAGGACAGGTCAAGTAAAACCTCCAAAGACTCAACCTGAATCACCTTATTGATCTACTTTCGATGCAGAGGAGCAGAGGCTCTGTTCTGACGTCCCGCTTTGGAAGTTCCTCACTGGAATTTGTTCTCACTCACTCTTCGCCTCATAGTTATAATCACTGGTCAGAACCCTGGATTAGTAACCAAAGTTTTTTAGCTTTAAAAATCCAGATGGTGGATTACTTAATGTTTAAAAAATACGGTTTTGTCATCAGCAAACCGTTGTACCTGTCAGATCCAACTCAGAGCAAATACAATTTCAAAACAATGTAAACTAAATAAAACATCATCACAAGTAAAACTATGGATAAGCTGGGGATTCATCAAATTTTGTTCTTTAATTTCAAATTTAAAAACGGGACATTAGTGGAATAAACACTGCATTTAATAAAAAAAATGTCTTAAAATGTGGCAACCTTTCCTGTTTTTGGATAACTTTGAACTGTTAGAAGTTACCAAATAATGATACACTGGCATAGTCCCTTTAAAATTCCCTTCTCCATGTCTGCTGTGCTAGAAGGACAACATTCGACCACAATAATCTAATTCAGGATCACTTCATTACCTCTCATTTCAGAGTACGATAACCCATATATTTTTGAACCCAGCGGTTTTTGTCCAAGCTTTTTAGATATAACAAGTTAATGATGGATCTTTTACGTATTCTTTTAAATTTGGCTGCAGCTAGAGCAGTAGCCAACACAGCTTGTGTTGAGTGCTGAATACATGTAAAGGTTTTTTTAATGTGAAAAAAACAAAGATGCCCCTTTTTCTATGTGCATTTTAAAAGCTACTTTCATGGCAATGTGAAAAAACAAAAAAGGCAGGCTTTTTGAAGAACTCCTACAAACAGAAGTAACAAAACTGAGTGATATGTTGACAGTTTAAACAGATAACATCTAGTCTTCAGAGAAAGCAGCAGCAACCATGATAAAGATCCTCCAAATGGAAAACATATAAGGACAGAGGAGATAAGTTCTATTTGGCAAAAAAAAGGGTAATTCTATGATCCATCTCTCTTAAATCTTGTAAACAACATCATGTGGGAATTAATTGAGTATAAAAAAAAAAGATTTTTGCATACCTTGACCCACAGACTAAAAACTTTTGACATTCATCTCCCTCCATCTCTGGAATCGCTGTGGCTTGTGACGCAGGTTACACACAATCTGTTGTTTTTCTTTTAAAGCAAGGAGTGGTTAGTCACATCGCTTAGTTACAAGCAAGCTCTTGTTTTCCTAAAGAACTTAAATTTCCATCGTGTTTCCAGAGTTAAAAAGGCCGTGGTTAAGTATTTACACTATAAACAAGTCTTTTACTGTTTCCCGTGACTGAAGGACGATATCTGCTCCCGCTGCTAAGCGAAAATGGCGCGTGATTGATTCAGACGAGCCTCTTTGCTCTCTTTTCCTCCTGATGATGAGTGCTTGTGGTTAAAGTGATGGCTGAGTTTCTTTCCCACATTTTCCTTTTGATCCGGCTCCCATCTCCATGCAAACTAAACATTCTTACATTTGAGAGGGTTAGAAAGGTGGGATTCGGGGATGTTTATATATTACATGGAGGGATGAAGCACTCTTTAAGCGGTTGCTCCCCAAACAGAGGCAGATGTAAAGGAAGCCGGGCTCAGTTTCTGCCGCCGTCGTCGACGCTGCGCTCATGCTGAAGGTTGTAGTAGCAGTTCTGACACACTCGCACAGGAGAGGAAATCTTCAGCCTTTTGATTTCAGATTGGAAGCGACTGCACCTGCAACACAAGGCAACAAGACGTGGAGGTTTTTCCATTACTGGCTCCAACTCTTGCCTCTTTCTTACTGCATTTGCAAATGTTTCTATCTATTTCTACTAACCCCCAACAAATGTACAATACCAATAAAAAAAACGAATTTATTACCTGTTTAACATAAATTAAATACAAAATAACAAAAGGCCAAGTAGAAAGCCCTGAGGAGCACCTAAGTCCTTAGAAAGATTTTGTCGGCCTTCGACTGAATCATAAGAAGTATAAAATCTAGCACGGCAGCAAAGAAAGCTCATCTGATTCATTTAGTCATTCCATTTTGTTAATTTCAGGTCAAATTTTGTGTGGTTAATTTATTGTTCAGCGAGGGGAAAATACTAGAAATTTATTTTGGGTGTAACGATTTTTTACTTCATGGTTTTAGCTGTTTTAGCAAAAACAGGGTTTATACAGGAATATGTAACTGTAATTTAATACTTTTTAATGCTCTTATAAATAATTTTAATGCTATCAACAAGTACCCATGGCTCTCATATATAACATGGAAAAATCCTCCGTCATCTTTACCGTCGACAGGCTGCAGCCATGTCCCGCATTCCTCACTTTCTAGACACTTTTGTTGAAATGAGCATTGTCCGATTCTCTAGCTTTTTCTCAAGCTTCTTTTCTGAAAATACGGCTTTATGATCAACCATAAGCAGTTCCATGCAAACATATCAATATATATATCTGAAAAAAAGGTTTTCGTAACCTTTTTTTTTTTTTATAAAGCATTTTAAATGCCACAATTGTCTAATTTAATGAATTTTAATGCCAATTCAGGCCTTAATTTAAAAAATAATAATTGAATGACTTAATGATTTTTAATGTCCTGCGGAAACACTGAAAAAGTCTAAAACTGAAGCTAGATAGTTTAAAGTTGGGATACAGGTGGACTTTCCAACATGATAAAGGTTAAAAACAGGAGTAGATAAAGATTAACTTTAAAGCTCCTAAATGTCCTTTAAGACCAGAGGATCAGTGGATCAAAAGAACAAAGCCTGTGAGAACTGTGATGGGTAATCGTCTTACCTCTGACAGAAGAGCTGCCCGCAGTTCCTGCAGTGGTGGCGTCGTTCTGTTAAGGAGAAGCGGACCGTGCAGCCAGAGCAGCTGTCCACCACCTCATCCTTCACCCAATGGTCGGCCGCCGAGCGACCAGGCTGGTCGCTCACAGACCAGATAAACACCCGACCACGGCCGTCCCCAACCAGGATCTTGCTGTGGTCCCTGTAGGAAGGAGGAAGCATGGAAACACAGTAGTGATTAATTGAAGATAACGGAAACAAATATGAACCTTTGCCACAGGATGGATATACCAACCACAGCTTAACAAACTGGTTGAGCTATATATGCACTATGGAGGGTCAGAGCGGACAAAGTTAAATGAATAAATATATAAGAAAATAAAAGAATGTTAAATAAAAAATTTGCCATGAAATAATGAAATTTACATTGTAATAAATACATGCACCATTAAATGACCCAGTAAATAATTAAATGATTATTTAAATTAAAGAGGAAATAAATAAATGTACAATGACATAATGAAATGTAACATTTATTGATTTAATACACCATTACATCACACAGCTTTACATCACCATGTCACCAGGTGACTATGAACCAATTCAGGCCCCGTCCACACGAAGTCAAAACGAACACGAAACGCTAATATTTTCCAGAACGTTTGTCGTAAAGACGGAGACGTAAAATAAATGTCATCGTCCACACGAATGCATGAAAACGCTGCAAAATGTATGCCAGGCCTGTAAGTGGCGCTGTGGTGCCAAAGCAAAAATAGGCGACGAAATGTTGGGCATGCGCACTAATATTTATACATGGTTGCCCTGCGGGTCCATTTTCGTGGTTCAGTCAAATTCAGGGGCTGAACTATGTCGTAGATATTGCTCTGTTCTTCCTGGAGATATTCCAGAAGAAGAAGATTCTGTTGTAAGCCCGACAGCAGGGTGAGTAGCATTAGCAGCAACCATTCAACACAGTACGGCGCCATTGTTGTTGTGATACTGTGTCGCATGCGTGTTTAGAGGCGACGCTATGACGCATGCGTGTAAAAAAAAAATGCGGTTAGAGCTTAAAGATGGAAACGCCGGCTTCGTGTGAATGAGAGGCTGGTTTGGTGAAAAATTTGTGTGTTTAGGCCAGGGTTTGGCTTCGTGTGGACGGGGCCTCAAGCACTGAGGAAACGCTTAGAAGAAATCAATGCCTGGATGTGCCAAAATTTTCTTCAACTGAATAAAAACAAAACTGAAGTAATAATCTTTGGACCAATAGAGGAGAGATCTAAAGTTAGCACACAGCTTCAGTCGCTTCAGCTAGTAACCACTGATCAGGCCCGAAATCTAGGTGTAGTACTGGATTCAGACTTGAACCTCCAAAAGCATTTAAAGACAATTACAAGGTTGGCTTTCTATCACCTGAAGAACATTTTCAGGATTAAAGGACTAATGTCTCAGCATGATCTGGAAAAACTAATCCATGCGTTTATTTTTAGTCGAATTGATTACTGCAACTGTGTTTTCACAGGTCTGCCTAAAAAGTGGATCAGACAGCTGCAGCTGATCCATAACGCTGCTGCCCGTGTCCTCACTAAGACTAAGAAGGTAGAGCACATCACCCCAGTTCTAAAGTCCTTACACTGGCTCCCTGTATCTCAGAGAATAGACTTAAAAATACTTCTGTTAGTCCATAAATCTCTGAATGGCTTAGCACCTAAATGCATCACAGACTTGCTATCAGTGTATCAATTCTCCAGACCACTCAGGTCTTCTGGCTCCAGCCTGCTCTGCATACCTAGAACCAGAACTAAACATGGAGAAGCAGCATTTAGTTCCTAGGCTCCACTTATATGGAACAAACTTCCAGAAAACTGTAAAAGTGCGGAAAGCCTGAGTTCCTTTAAATCAAGACTAAAAACACATTTGTTTAGGATTGCCTTCAACTGTTCTAGTTAAACAGTTCAACTAAAACATATTTTCTTTAATCCAACTGTTTTTAATATTCTTTTTTGTTTCTGCATTTTTTATTTTATTTTATTTATTTTTTATTTTTTCCTACTTGCTTTGATTCTGTTTTATCTTCCTGTATTTTAATCATGTAAAGCACTTTGCATTGTCTTTGTACTGAATTGTGCTATACAAATAAATTTGCCTTGCCTTGCTTCCGTACAAATCCCGACTTCTGATTGGCTGCTACACAAACACTTCCTCCTAGATTTTTTTTTTTTTTTACTCGATTCAAAATGATTGCTGAGAAGTTGGAAACAACTTCAAAAAGGTTTTCAAGTTATTTTCACCACATTAATGAGAAGCCCCAGCCTCTATTTATTTTGTCACCTTAAACCTTCCATACGCAGCAACGCCTTTCAGAGCTCAGTGTCCTGATAATAGAAAAACAATCTGCTTTTAAAGGAGTTTCAGTTCATTTCAATTTTTTTTATCTGTTTTTTTAAATTTTTGTAGGTGTTTTTAGATCGCTTAGGTATCAGCTTTATCTGTAATGTTAACAAAAAAAACTTGCTCTCTTACTTGGAGATAGAGAGGGAGGTGATCTCAGCTGGGTGAGCATTATCCTTGCGATCGAACGCTGTGTGCATGGTGAGTTTGCTCCGGAAGACCAGCTGCCGCTCCCATCTGTATCCTGCAAGTACACAAATAAAAACACTCATCAAACCACCTTTCTCTGAAAGGGATTAAAACATTGGGAGAAGGAGGTAAAATAATTTAAGACGGCCTCCCACCTGCTTTGAGCTGGTTATATGGCCGTGGCTCTGTGGCCGACGCATGGCGAGGCTGATGGAGGGGTCCATGGCCTGGATGACTCTGCTGAGGGTGGGGGCCTTTAGTTTGGCCCTCAGAGTAGTTGACAAACACAAAGCCGTCCTTCTCATCGATGCTCAGTGTGTCTGACCAGCGGTGAGAGTCGTCAGAGCCGCTGTCCATTGACCATGACGCTCCAGCTCGAGATGGCGGACCTTATCAGGGAATATAAACAGATAGCGGTCAGTTTGGTGAACATCATATTGTTTTAACGTCCCAGTACTTAAGCAGAGCTGATGGCTAGGTACCTCTGGGTCTGTGGACGGCGCTTCCCGGCTGACTGCCGCTCCCTCCGCCAGCTGATGGGTTTCGAGGCGCCGCAGGTTCCTCTCCATCTGACTCACTACTATCGTCATCGGCGTTGTGACTCTCTGCTCCCTCTGAGATGAAGGAGAAGATTCAACTTTACTCACTGTGATGAAATGTATTCATTAAAATCCAAAATAAAGTAGCTCAAAAGGGAATCAAAGTATTCTTAACTTTTGGCTAATTATATACAACAATACCAAGAAGAATACGAATAATTAATTTTTTGTGTGTTTGTAATTTGACACACAAAAAATAAATTAATGCACGCTTTTGTGAAAAACATTTCTCACCAATCTTCTCATCTGCACAGCAGTCGGGTACATCCGGCTCCGCCGGTTCTGGAGCAGGGGTTTCTGGGACCTGAAGGAACTCCATCCTCCAAAACTGTAACGCATTTTTACCACACGCTAATAAGAAAAAGGTTAAGCTCCTAAAACAATATGGAAGGCTGCTTCAGAGAGATGAGTTTTCGTTACCCTGACGACTCCATCAGAGTGGCCGGTGACGATGACGTTCTGCGTGTCCCACTCATTCATCTCCGACACGCAGCAGCAGAGGATCTGCTGACTGCGGCCGGTGAAGGTGTTGGCGCTGGCGATGGGGCTGCCGTTGATGCTCCACACGTGAATGTACGTCCCCGCACAGGATACGATGTCCCCCTGTGGAAATTATTTCACCTTGTCTTTATTGCAGCAGGAGAGAAGCACGTTAGGTCATCCAGGTAGAAACTCACCGTCAGCTCATTGATGCACAGGGCGGAGACGGGTGCGCGGTGTCCCCGAAGCTGCGTAACGAAAGAAAGTTTGTTGAGGTCCCAGATGATGCAGGTTCGATCGCGGGAGCCGCTGACAACGATGCGGTATGCTGACGAAGCTGTCAGACACGTTACGGCGTCCGTGTGGCCGAGTAGAGCCTAAAACACATACATAAAAACATACAGAAGTTGTTTTTAACAAAGTTGACCTCATTGACATTAGTAACCTGATGATTCGGAGAAAACGCAGCTTGTTTACCTGTTTGAGCATCAGAGATTTGGCCTTCTCCTTGGAGCTGCCTGTCTCCCACACACAGATGGCAGTGCTGGTGCCCCCGGTGATGACCAGCTTCGGGTTAGGACATATGGCACAGAGGATCTGACCCCACTCGGACAGACACTCGTACACGACCATCGCCTGAAACAAGGCAGGCGATCTCAGATGAGCCGATGGTTCAAAAGTATGGGGTTCAATTTGTGTCAAACATGTGCTCAAGCTTTAAGGCAACTGCAATGAGCCCCACCAAATGGGTGTAATTCTCCCGTGATGAAGCATATTTCTACAGTCATAGGAAATTATTAATTATGAAAATGATTATCTTGCAGTGAGAACATTTTTCTCCTGTACTTTAACACAATCCCTTTTTTAGGGAGCAGTTATCTGAACACCGATTCACTAAGACGATACTGAGGGGAACTTCATTTCTTTCACATTAAAGTTTGCAGCAAAAAGGAGCACACAACTTCTGCTCTTTAAACCAGAAGTTAACATGGACATGGTTTTATCTTGACCGATGTGTTTGGCGACAGGTAATTCATAAACCAAAAAATTTCCTGTAGGTAATTGGAATACAGAGTCGAATGAAAAGGGTGAATTACCATTGTAACATAATAAACATAAAACAAACTACTAACAAAAAAGGACATAACAGAGACACTGGCTGATGGAGCCAAGCGGCATCAGGGGACAAGACTGCCAGACAGAAGTCAGCTCATGATGCATGTCGCTGTGAAGCCCGACACTCTGATGCAATCTTTTTATGGCCGACTGAATTTCAAACATGTTTGATTTTCTCCCAACCTTAGGATTCCAGATCAGGACGTGGTTGTGGGAGGCTGATCTTTCGTTACCCCCTGTACACTACAGAACGTGATCTTTACCCTGTGAATCCAGCTTTAATGCAATGACGTATAAACGCTAATTTACGCTGCATGCAGCTCTGATCGGCTCTGCTGTGAAGC
The DNA here is from genome assembly GCA_030533445.1 of Cyprinodon diabolis. Taxonomy (NCBI): domain Eukaryota; kingdom Metazoa; phylum Chordata; class Actinopteri; order Cyprinodontiformes; family Cyprinodontidae; genus Cyprinodon; species Cyprinodon diabolis. The sequence continues at coordinate 14,044,031 of CM060073.1, forward strand.
CCAGAGGTGTTTACAGACACATGCAAGGATTGTCCAAGAAACACCACAAATAAATGTGGATGTCGGACTAAAACACCTGGAATGACGAAGAATAAGATAAAGGGGCCTTTTTTTTATTTTGCATCCAGCTTTGTTTGCTCCGGCACCCTGCTGGGGTGATTTATCTACTTCAGTTGATCATGATGGGGAGATTTACAGAAAAAGAGTGTCTTAAAGCTACAAAGGAGCTTAAGTCTGCTCCCTCTTAGTAAGGAAACAAAACACTGATCACAGACTATGTTTGATTCAGCGTCTAATACAGAAAATAAAAGATAAGTGATGTAAGGGAAATATAAATCAAGGCAGCAAAGGTCCTTTAAATATCCGAATTTGTAATTAAATTGTAGAAAAGCAATTCAGGACTAGAATCAAAGCACTCTGCTAAATTTCCTCTGCTAAATTATTACACTCTTACAGACATGATTTAAAAAAAGAAGAAAAATATTTCCTGGATTATTTTATCCTGTTAGATTAAAGAGGTAAGTAGCTGAAATCTTATATCAGGCCACCCAACACTTTTAGGAGTGGAGATCTGAGGGTTAAAATTACTCTTCCTTTCTCATAGCAGAGGTCTTTTAAAATACATCTAATGTTTATTTATTTTTTACACATTATGCCTGCAATAACTGAAGCACCAGCAGGGGGAAACATTGCTTTATTGATTCACTTCTATTTAAGGAGACCTCATTTTGTTTGACTTGGCATTAAATAAATAAACCACCTCTTTTAAACATAAAAATAAGGAGGTCCCTAAGGAAATAAGGCGTTAAGAAGCTTATTACTCACCTTATCAGATTCATAGTTGGCCAAGCGGCAGCTGAGGTCGGCATAGCCCCAGGCGAACGTTTTGCTCCAGGTAGGTGGAACCAGAACTTTGTTTTGCTCCACAGCTAAGATCCCTTTATCGGTGCACACTATCTGTCCCACAGGCTCCTTCAGCTCTGCACAAACCAAACACCAAAGTGCATCTGTTTATTGCTGCTAATAATCTGAAACTTCTGATAGTCAATGATAATGAAGGGGTGCAACCAAAGAGTGGTTGTGTTGAAAGACGACGTCCTTGGTCTGATGCTATACTATTATGTTGCCTTTGAAGTCTAACAGGTAAACCATGGTTAGATTAGGTTAATGAAAAGGCTTTTAGCTGTTTCTCTTCAGTAGAGCTTTCGATTCTAAAGTACTGTGTTGAGAAGAACAATGCTGGTCAGAACCAGAGGATCATTTAGCACAATCAGCTAACTGGGCTTTCAGATCCATGGGTATGGTGCTGGCCCTTTAAATATTTCTCCTAGGTTTCTGTTGTCACGGGAAAAAGACTAAATCCCATTATGCACAAATTTCAGAAGCAGATTTTCCTTTGACTCCTTTTATCTTATGAGCGCATTATGTCATCCTGTAGTTCTGGTTCAGTCTCCCCTAAATAATGTCATGTTTTTTCTGTAAATTTAATATTGTATTTGCTTATACTTGTTTGGTTCTCTCCAGGTACTCTGGCTTCCTCCCACAGTCTAAAAACATGACTGTTAGGTTATTTGGCTTTTCCAAATTCTCCTTAGCTGTGAGTGTGTGCATGAATGGTTGTTTCTCCCGTTTGTCTCAATGTTACCCTGTGATGGAATGACGACCTGTCCAGGGCGTACCCTGCCTCTCGCCAGTAGGTAGCTGGAGATAGGCATCAACACCCATCGCGACCCCGCTTGGGGTAAGCGTGACAGGAACTGGATGGATGGACATTTGTATCTTAAAATCTTTTCTGTTTCAGTTACCTTCATGTCGGATGTTCTAGATGGTTTGACACAGTTTATGTGTCAAATGTTAAGATTTATACAGCAAAGCAAAAAATCTTTTATTTGGTAAAAAATTTGTGTGCTAATGCAAAACACAATATTTTTGTCAGATGTTTTTTTTTTTTTTAAGTGGGACCTTAAATAGAAAAACTTGCCAGAAAACACAGACTTTAAGATAATGGTGGATGTAACCTATGTATCCTATCCAGACCTGAAGAATATTATTTTCTATTGCCTTTTAGTCGTGATGTGAGGGAGATGATGCTGACCTTTAACAGGAGCAAGAGAAGGTCTTAGATTGTCCAGATGATGGAAGAAGATCTTGTCGTTATTGGAGCTCGGAGGAGCGGCTGTTAAGTCGCCGTTAGCTTTGCTGCGAACACGTTTAGGGGGATGAGGCTTCTTAAAGAGCTGAAATAAAGAAAAATCCGCTAAGAAATGTGATTTCAGTATCTATTAGAGTAACAGCAGTGTAAAATGATCAACATAACCTTATTTCAGACAGCCAGAAGAGAAATAGGGAGCCGGATTCTAACCTGTTTGGGGATTTGGCCAAAGTTATTGATAAAGCCGATGGTGGCCGTCTCTTTCAGCGGGTCGTTGATGTTGTAGATGTCCACCTGACCCTCGTAGAACAAGTGGTGGAAAACATTAACAGCCTCCACAGCCGGCGGTCCCTGTTGCTTGTAGCCGAAAATCAAGTCGATCCACTCATGGAGGTGAGCAGAGACGTAGTCGCACTCCAGAGCCTGAAAGTAAGTTCATATATCAACAAGGGTTAATATTTCACACTTTCTCTGATAGTTCAGATGGTGTGGGGCGTGGCCTACCTCTCTGTGGACCCGGATGAACTCCCGGGGGTCACCTTTGGCCCAGGGGGGCAGGATGACATCACCCAGCTTGGTGCCGTTCTGCTTGGCACCTGGAGGCCCAAGCAACAAATAACAGGAGAGGTTAAATCAGAGCTGAGAGCAGCTGACAGAAAGCAGACTCCCGGATCACCCACCCAGATCAAAGTTGTTTGAATTCAGCAGGAATTCAGGCAGATAGAAAAACTCTGGAATCAGCTCCTTGACGTCGGCCATGTTGTGTTTGGAGGCAGAGAGCCACGCTTCTCGGACGCTGTGGAACATCCTGTCAGCCAGGTCGAAGTGACCTCCCTGAGAATCAGACATGGATAAAGACCACTGCATCACTCAGGATATCAGCACCGTCACCACATAAGAAAAGCAACAAATTCTGGTAAATTAAAACATTTTAGAATTTTAAGGAAAAAACTGAAATTTCATCCTTGAATGGATCATTTTTTGTTCTGCTTTATTCCATTCAGTAAAGAATTTATTGTAAATTTCTTAATTTGTTGAAAAGTGAACATTTCTATCAGTCACAAAACATGAAAGGCTGTCATATTGAAATAAATAATTGTCCTGTCTGCACCCAGTCTCCAAATAGGAGTCCAACGGTTTGCAACCAGTAAAACTAGTAACACAAGGTAATATTAGGTTAAGCTACCAATAGAATAAGGCTTCAACGAAAATGTATATTTATTTTCCCTCTGCTCCTCTTATGACTGTTTTTTTCCACACACTTTTTCCAAATGAAGCAAATTTTACATTATTGCTCTAGTTCCTTTTGTTCATGAAAAATGCACCTTCCTTAATTGGTGTCATTTTGTAATGTAGATCACTTCAATGTATTTCTATGAACCATGAAACATAACAATTAAAGACATTTTTCACTTTTGTTGTAAATGACACTTATTATTAACACTTATACCTCTTTGCAAGGATGCCGTTATTTTATTTACCATGGTGTTAAACAGAGTGATAAAGGCTTGAAAGATGCCTAAAGATAAAAGGAAAGATACAGAGGAGAGGATCTGGGAGACTGGATCACACCTGAAGTCTGAGGAAGATCTGCGTGAAGGGCTCCATCCGGACCAGATAGGAGGCCACAATCATGGCGGATGAGTAATGGGTACCATAATGGTATGCTGGGGTTTCACCTGGTGAGACAGAAGGCAAATGTTACCTAATTGGACACGTCAGTAATGATATCCAGATAAGCAACAGTATTTAAAAAGGTGGGTGGAAGTGGGAACTTTGCATCCTACTCCTTTGCTATGCATCATCATCATCATCATCATCATCATCATCATCATCACCACACTTTACTGGTCTAATTTATGTAGTAACTAGATTATATATTAGTATTAGTGTTGAACCGATGACATTTTTTGGCCCCGATACCTGGCTGTGCAGTATCGGCCGATACGGATACCATACCATTGCCATCTGTTTGAAATTGATGTGTGTGTGCATATATGAAGAACTGCATGCTAATTGGATGTAAAATAATTGCCATCATGGCTTTGTCAAGCTGCTGCCTTCCTTTGTGAAGCAGGAAAAAGACTAAAAGAAAGTGAATCCAGTAGAACTTTTTATCGTCTACCTGGAATGGGTGACAATAGTTGAATAAACTTTTGGCTCTCAAAATGGTATCAGTGCCCTATTTGTTGCTACCTGCCGATACCGATACCGCCATTTTAGTGCAATATCGGGGCCCAGCGTGATACTAGTATCGATGTCAAACCAAAACTGTTTATGAACTGTTATAAATCTTGCAGACATCTTATCTAAATAATAAATAAGCTCCCTTATACAGTAGTGAACTAAAAGTTTAATAACATTAGAAGAAATAATAAAAATGTCTTATAATTAACTCAAGACCTTAAACATTTATTACACCTTTATTAGCTCTACTAATATTAGAAGAGAATAGAATTCAACTTTCTTGTAATTCCACTGTCACAAGTACAGAGCAACAAAATGAATTCTCTGCATTTAACCCATCCCCTTGGGAAGCAGTGGGCTGCCATTGTGTGGCGCCCGGGGAGCAGTGTGGAGTTAAGGGTCCTGCTCAGGGACCCAGAGTGGCAATCTGTGGGAGTGGGGGATCGAACTCACAACCTCAGGATTCAAAGCCCTATGCCCTAACCACTAGGCCCCCACTCCCCTCTTAATAGGGGTCATTAGTGAAATAACATGAGAAGAAGGTGGGAATCTAAATAACATCACCTCAAAAGGTTTTTAAATTAGAAACAAGGAAGCTAAAGTAGAAATTATTAAGTGTTTATTTATGCAAATATTACAGATTTTTTTCCAGCTTTACCAGGAAAAAAAAAAGGGCAAAAGAAAAAAAAAAAGTTACTTCTGAACAAAAAGGCACTAGATTTAACAACTTAACATCGATTAAGCACCTTATCTTTCTATTGGAGCTTATATGTTACATATGAGTCAGCCGTTATCTTCTCTCTGAGGTTCTTACCGTTGGGATCCTCCCAGTCCTTGTATCTCTTCTTATACTGCGTGAGCCGGTCGTCAGTCTGAGCGCCCATTGGTTTGGCCAAGTTACGGAAAGTCTTGGGGTTGTTCAGGTCCAGTTCCTGGTTTAAAAACAAAATGAACGACCCAGAAAAATAATACTAAATATTTTGTCTATCGTCTCTGTGTGGTGCTTCAGCTTCTGCTGAGTCAAACACCAAACAGCAGAGAGTGAAATGCTGGTTCACCTCTGCGTCGTAGTCGGCCAGGATCCAGGGGAAGACTGGATATTGCATCAGGTCGTTGTATGAGCGTCCAGCCAGTGTGTTCAGATGCATCAGGTACTGAAAGTTACTGATCTCTCCTCGCTGGAACAAAGATCACACGCTCACTCATTAGGGTTTCAATCAAGTTATAGTTAGTGTGGATCAAACATGCAAACAAATGCTTACCTCCCATCTTTGAGTGACTGATTTCTCACCAACCAGCGTGCTGAGAAGTCCAGACCTGATGCACACCAGGAGGGAAAAGATGATCGGTTTAGTAAACTCAGTGACTGCTTTACTTTTACTACCCTGGGCCGTAATCGTAGCTAATTACTCAGCTGTTAATAAACCAGGTTTATTCATATTACTGTTTCGTACAATATATAGCCTATTTATTTAATGGTATTATTTCTGAAGAAAATGATAAGAATTAATCTTTTATAATATATTTGTTATATTGGATTTAGCTCCTGTTGACTATTATTCCGATAAGCTTTGCCTTAATAACACTAAGAAATATATAATGCTTGTGAGATAGTTACCCTTGTTCAACGCTGGTGTTTGGCCTCTGACCTGAGACCGACTCTGAGCTGTCTGCCAGCGACGGCACCACTGCTAAGAACCTGCACAGAACCAAAAGTTTACTCCACAACAAAAAGTAGACGAAGTAATATCATACGGATCGGACAGATCTATTCATTGGCTCATCTATCCATCCATTTGTAAAGAGACATATTTATATAACACCATCAGGTTTCAGGTCTGCCTCAAAGTTACCTCCCTGCTAAAGATATGCCTGATTCAGCAAATCCGAGGCAAAGGAGAATTTGCCTGGGTCTGATAACTTCTAACTTAAATGGATCAGAAAACCCAGGACTTTACCCTTTACTCAACTAAGCAAAAACTTATTTCATTGGATGAGGCCCTGATCCCTTCCCATTACCTGCTCCACTCACCACAACGCCTTAAAGAGACACTCGGACACTTCAACTCTTTTCCTTGAGGCACACACCCCTGAACCCGAGGGAGCATTTATAGGCCCCATCTATAGATTACAGGCTGAAGGTTAAGGCCTAAACATGAAAGTATAACTAAATCATCTGCACAAACCATAAGATGGGACCAAAACAGAAAACTTTCCCTTAGGATCCCATCAAAACACAGCTTGGTCTCAGACCCCCTCTGAAAACAAATGCATCTGTATGCTAAGAGCATTGATTCAACATCCCCTTAGAAAGGAAAACAAGTTTATTTCTCTTCCATTTTGACCTGCAAAGAATTGTGAAAAAGGCTTTTAAATTTGAATCCTCTACCTTTGGTAAACTTTGTTTCGGACTCCCTTCTGGAAGGCCAGCAGGTAGTTCCTTCCATCTGCAGAAAAGACTTCTACTGCCATCGGCTGGAGGGAAGGAAACAAAAAACAGGTTTTAACACTAAACTGGGATCTTTAACGTTAAAGGTTTGAGAATCAATATCATTATATTTATTAACAGTAAAATAATGTTACAATAAGGTTTTTCCTCTTTTCTTTTGCCTCATTTGGCTTTTTGTGCATAAAAAAATCCCAGGAAAGAGAATTATCATCCTAATTGGGAATATTTTTAGTATAACAAAAAAATTACTTAGATTATTCTCCAATTACACCAAAATACAGTAAATATATTCTGACAATTAAAAAAAAAGCATACAGTATGTCTTTGGGTGGTTTCTGGTTCTTGTTTGGACCGTTGATGCTAACCTGTAGCAGGTATCGCCTCTTGTGAACCTCCTTGATGTCCTCGTAGGCAAAGATGCTGCAGGTTCTCTTTAGCTGGCTCTGGCCCTGCCGCGCCCCTCTGGGGATGATTGCCTCATGCAAACTGGAAAGAAAACACAGACCCAAATTTATTATATTTTCTTGACAAATAAATGTATCCTCTAAGGGTTTAGCTTGCATTAAAAAACTATTACAACATCAAAAATAAAGGGAAATTTAGGACTTCATTTTCTGGACTTTACACAGGAAAATCTAAATTGGAACAAAACTTGTAAGACAAATAAAACTACATTCAAAATGAATAAACACCATAAATCAAATGTTTATTAATAATGTACAGCTGATAGTGGTGTGTCAGTGTTTTGTCAACTTTTAATAAACTAAAAAAATGTTAGCCCCTTTCTTTCTTCCTTCAACTGCCACATTTATCCTGAACAAGACAGCAAAGAAAAAAATCTTCCAGAAAATAAAGCGGCTGCAGTAACCTGGTGAAAAAAAGTGTGTGTACCATCATAAAGCCTTTACCATGACCTTTGGTAAAGCAGTTATGCTCTTCAGTTTCTGCACTGAGTCTAATCTATAGGCATCGATCAGGATGCTCCACCTTAACCTGACAGCAGGAACCCACTCTAACCAAGTTTACACACTCTACTTGACGCACGCAACAGATTAACTGCTCGATGGACTTTGACTAAGCTGTCCCAAAACTAAAGTCCTTCACCTATATAAATGAATGGGGCACTATCATGGGGGCACTATCAGCTACCTCCAGCACAGGGATGGCATCAAGCTGTATGCTAAGAGTAAACAAAACACTGACTTGCTGATCCACACCACCATGATCTACAGCAGGGACATTGGAATGTCATTCAGGCTCGAGAAATGTGGCCGGATGGTAACAAGGAGAGGAGCAGGTAAGCCGCCTACATGGGATGTACCACCGACAGATAGCTGAAATGGCTGATATGACAAAATCCTACCAATAGCTAGAGAGGGCTGGGATGAAGGAAAGCATAGAAGCACCGATCATGGCAGTACAGGAGCAGTTCTTGAGCACCAGAACAATAGAGGCCCAGATCTACCATATCAGGCAAAACCCCAGTTTCAGGCTCTGCAGCGAGGTCCCAAAAACAATCCACCCTCAAACAGCAGAGTGTAAGATACTGGCAGCAAAAGGAAAACATGGAACACCATAACCAAGTGAGACATCTGTGCAGAATACGAACTGATGACCCCCTGGTTCCGAATGTGGTGGAGACTGACAGAGTTAAGGTCCTGTTGCACTTTCAGACACAAACAGATAAAGTAGTGGTAGCCGACCAACTGGACCTTATGATCAATGATAAGCAGCAGAGGACAGCAGCAGTGATCAATGTGGCGATTCAATGTGATGGAAACATAAAAAAAAAAAACATGAGAAATTGGAAAAATACCAAGGCCTGGAAGGTGACGGTAACGGTAGTGCCTGTGGTCAGTGGAGCATTCGGGGCATTAAGCCCCACATCAGAGCTCTCAGTCCAGAAATGTGCATTTCTAGGGAGAGCTAAGAAACTCTCAAGCTCCCAGGCCTACGGAAGAGGACCCAAGCTTGAGATGAAGGAACTAACAACCATGCCCAGGAGTATTAGGGGTGGCTGAGAGAGCAGTAAACAATCCAAATCGAGATCCTGAATTTAAGTTTTGTTGAACAAAACTTTGAGGTAATCACTGAAATCAGGAGTTTTCTGTAACGTTCAGGAAATGTTTAGTAAAGGGCGGATTATACTTCTGCATCTGCATACATCAAATGTCGATTGCGTCTGGTCGCGAACCAGTTTTGCTGGTATGCAACGTCGGTCTGGAATTTCTAGAGACGCACAGCAGTTTCCCGCCAAAGCTCTAGGGGGAGCCTATTCCAGAACTCGTGAGAACTTCGGCGGATGGTCACGAGAACTTTTTCGGCGGCACTTGCGGGAGTGTTTATTTTCCAAAACCACATGTCTGAAGCATCTCACAAGTGGCTGTACTTCCGAACCTACTTGATCAACCTTTCGTTGTGTTTATCCATTGTTATTAATACTCCTCAGCTTATAAAGATGGCGCACCCTGGCACCGAAGATCATTCTACTTACCTGTTCAAGTTAAGGGCAAACACACAGATTTTAAGTTATTTTCACTCATTTCTAGATACATTTTTACTGCATAACAGCTCCACTAGCATGATGCTGCCACTACCATACATCCCTGTTAAAAATGTGTTGCACAGCATTGGTTTTGTGTGTAAATAATAAAAAAAAAAAACATGAATTTGTGACCTTAAGCTAATGATTGCCTTCATCAGAACAAAGCAAAGTATTGTGTGATTAAATATGACATATGTGATTTAAGCCATGTCAGGATGTTTCCATAGGAAAAAGATGTTACCATCTTCTGATTCTAAGATGAAATGGTTGTTTTATATTCACCACAGCCCTAATCAAAAATTTCCATTCAGTTTTTCCATTTTTGCTGCAAGCCCCTACACAGCCTCGCGCTCCAGTTTCCAACTCATACAGGACATATGTCACATTAAAGCTGGAAGATGTTTTTATGATCAAAAAATGGCATCAAATAAATCTTTGAAAGACACTAATTAATTTCTTCACTCTCTTATCAATAATGTATTTCCTTGTGGGATCATAGGGAAACCATAGGCAGTACAACCCTTTTAAAAATAAAAAGTGCAGCAACCATCTGCTGTCATTTCCTTTTCTTTTTTAGGCCTTTGGCCAATTGTGTCTCACAGGAAAAGGCAGAGTCGGCATCCTCAAAAAAAAAAGACACATTTATAAAAAGCTTTGTTGAGTTTGACAACGCATGCTCCATCCGTAGCATTACATCATCCCAGCAGCTGCGGTGTCCAGAGGGATGATGTCATTGTGAAAGGGTAGTGCAGTCGGAGTGCTGCCCGTCCGTCAGCCGCGGTTCCAGACATATTAACAGTTCTGGGGGCGTTGGTGTACAGCGGCAGACAGGGAGGGAATGACTTACTTTGGCGGCAGCGTGTCGATGTCCCTGATCTCCCTGGAAACGGTCATGGTGTAGCCGTCAATGACGTAGAAGTGCTCCTTGCCGAACAGCAGCAGGCCCTCGCTGGTGTCCAGACCCTGCACTCTGGCACAGCGGTACATGTGCTGAATCTGCAGGAATGGATGATAATAGACAGCTGCTTAAAATAAAGACTTCAGAGAAAGGACACTCTGAGCTTAGATAAACAGTGTTCAGGGAAGATGTCGGTGAAGGAAAGATGAAAGGGAGAATTCACTGAGCGCACAGAGAAGTATCAGTGAGACAGCTTTGTGCAGAACATCAGATACATCTGATAAGATGCTGCAGCGACCCTCAGAGAGAGTCCTTAATGCTAACATTTTATATGAAAAGAAAAAAGAAACAAGCAGGGGAAAAAACAGGGAGAGGAAGAAAAGATACAGGAAGATGGCAAAAGAGCAATAAAAAGAAGAAGAAAATGATAAAGCAAGAGAAGCTATATAAGGTAGGAAATAAGGGAAGGATGAAGAGAGAATTTAGATATTTCAGTGCATCTTCTTTACCTTCTCGCCTTCCTCCAGGAGGCGCAGCAGGGACGTGTTGTCGGTCCTCTGCTCCTCTTCAAGACCTCCTGACTCCAGTAGCTGGTCCTGCAGCTGCTCCTGGCTGTCCTCGTCTGCACCATCCGCTGTGGACCGAGACCTCTTCAGAGGGGCTTTCACCAGACCTGGAGATCACAGGGGAAAAAAACACACCTCAGGGGCAGATCACATAGACATTCGGTTACACAAAAAATGCTTTTTATCGCGTCCGGGAGCTTAGCGTTCATCAGTGAGATCTAAGTCATCACCAGTACCTTTCACTCTAGCGATAGTGTCCTCCCCGTGCTCCGGTTCGTGCTGCGTGGTCTCCCCCTCCGTGCTGTGCTCCACAGAGTGCTGGTACATCCCCGGATTCCCTGACAGCAGGCGCATGTAGTATTCCTTACTGTCATAGCTGATGGCTCGGCGGTACCGCAGAGGCTTCTGGATGGGAATGAAAAGAAGGTGAAAATCGGAGGCACAGAAAAGACTTCTGAAAAGGACATTTAAGTCGTTTCTTTCTCATGTTGATTTTTTTAACAAGCAGACGTATTCTCTTCAAATATACTAAATCTGACAGGAATACCGTAGCTTGAACTAAATCAGTTTGCTTCCAAATCCATATTTGTGATGTGAGTAACAGGGCAAAGGAAGAGAAAGGTTTAGATTGTGTACCAAAGGCAAGCTGATAGGTCTATACATACTTTCAGCCAAAACCACAGACAGGTGCACAGTGCAAGAGAGCATGTGGTCATCGGATGCTGCAACCGCGTAAAGCCATGTTTTAGATTCTTTTAGCTGTAGAGTTAAATCATGCATTCACACCAGACAGAGCTGAACACTGGGTTATTCTTATCATTCACAGGGACATCAGGAGGGTACCTGAGCTGAGGGGAACAAGGGCACCAGAGGTGGGGAGGAAGGCTGGAAAAGGTACAGAGAGGAAGGCTGAAACAGTTGATAATAGCTGGGGGTGTTCATATTTCCACTCAAATATAGATCCTTGAGTATACAAAAAAAGTCAAAAATTCATAGCTTTAATTTCTTCTCGGTAGCTTAGAGCAACTAGTGGTTTATGCCTCTTTGCCACCGCCGTTTTCTCACGTTTGTCTATCTGGGACAACATTGGCAATTGCAGGTGCTCCCATTTGGCCCCTCTCTTTTGCCGAGGGGGTTTACTTGGTGCGTGAAAGCGGCTCTCTCTCCTCTGCAGACATCAGGCATCAGGGTTCTTCTGTACCTTAATGATTGGCTTCTTTTTAACCCCTCACAGGCCTCTTGGGATACATGCTGGCTCCTTGCCCATGTGTCACGGTTGGGCTTCAAGGTCAACTTGGGGAAGAGCTGCCTTGTTCCATCTCAGACATCCACTTTTCACGGGATGCAGATGGACTCAACAGCCATGATGGCTCATCTGTCTGTTCATAGAGTGAACGACATACTCAAGCTGGCGGTTTCCTTACATCACCTTCTTGCAGATGCAAGGCAAACTGACCTCTGTCACTTATGGTGTACTCTTGGGTTTGCTCTTTCCTTTTCAAAGGTGGCACAACAGCTTTCTTCTTGATGACATCGTACACATGCATCACAGGCTGACAGTGACATGGATGTGCCTCTATGCCCTGGCCACATGGCGAGACCGGACTCAACTGTTCAAGGGCGTCCCTATGGGAATAAAGGTGTGTCGCAGGGAGGTGGCCACCACAGATGCCAGTCGCATGGGCTGGAGTGCTGTGTGGCAATGCGCAGTGGTTTTTACGGTCTTTAGGGTCGATGGGAGCACAACGAACATATAAATATAAATGTTCTGGAGCTGCGTGCACATGGCTGCCCTACCTAGAGGGGAAGCATGTGCTGGTTCAGATCGACAACACCGCTGTGATTTCCCATGTCAACCATCAGGGAGGTCAACGGATCGGTACAACTTCTGAAGTTGTTCAATGATCTCCTGAAATGGGCCTCTCTTAATCTGTAAACCCTACCAGCAATGTATTTACCCGAGATGTACCCGAGCTTCAATAATATCTTTAGTTAACATGAGATACAATGTTCCATAAAGTGCATTTAAATGACCCGGTTTATATAAGGGACATTTTCTGGGTTAGGGTTTTTTTTTTTTAAATAAATCAAAGTGAACTGAATTCAGCTCCACATCCAAAGAACAATTTTAAAAAAAAGACATATATTAGGCAAACATAAAGTAAAATGGGTGGCATTTTCCTCATGGGATATGTTATCGGTATGTAGTTCATCCACACTCATGATAAAATATATACCTGTCTGTCTAAATGATTCAAATGTACTGACAAAAACTACAGTGATTTGATTTTGTAAGGCCTAGATTTACCTTGTATCCATTCATGTGGTGAAGTCCCTCCAGGTAACATTTGATGTGAATTGGTGCTCTGTGGTTTAAATGAATCATGTCTAAACTAACCTGGAACCTTTTAATCAGCTGTGTTCAGCAGAGAGCCAAAAGGAATGTCTTCTGGGTATATATTACCAGATCTTGGCTTACTACTACGGGATAAAGAAGAAGAAGCTGGATTCTGTCAAATTTAAGAATATAGGATGGAGATCTAAGACTCTTTTTTATTTTATCTTTGTTGGGCAACTAATTCAAGTCTTGTCTCTTAAACTCAAAACACCCTGTTAACAATTCTGCAAGGGATTAGAGAAACCTTTTAGCTTACACTTGTAGCTTTTCTGTCTAATAAAAGCACATACATTGAAACTGAAAAAGTAGAAAGTTTGTAAAACTGGTTCATCAGGGAGGATTTTCTTGTTGTAGAGCTGAGTACCTGTGCAGAGTTGGTGTTTGTTTCGGTCTCAGGGATGTATGGGTAGTGAATGTAGAACATGTCATTGCGAACCATCTTCTTCCTCATCCTGCACGGCCCCTCCGTCATCTCCAGTGTGAACTTGTCCAGGTGGGAGCCGATGGGCGGGCCCCAGAGGCCTCGCTCCCGCAACAACTCGTACTCGATGGCCGCCCACTCTTCGGTCACATACTTCAGGGCGTTCTGCTGCCGCTGACGAACAGAACAGATGGATTAAAAGCTGACGGTGAGTTGACTTTAAAAAGGCTGCTATGAATTATAAATGGAACTGAAAAAATGCTTCTGTAAAGTCGCACTGCAGTGTCCCTGCTGTTTGGGTACCTCTTGATACTCGTTATACTGCATGGCAACAAGATCCCGAACCACTGCGATGTGCGTGAACATCCACTGGAAAGTCTCCTGTTGGTCAGAAATGGAAAATGAAACGCGACCTAATATGGGTTGAACTAAGTGACGTTCGATGCGACAAATTTACCAGAGCAGACGGGCTGTTCTTGTTCAGGCTGTTCTCCTTCTTGTTGCGGCGCACACCGGTCAGCTTGGACAGGCCAAAGCCGCTGCTAACTCTTGAGAGTTTGGACTGGGCGGCTGGTGCTGCAGCTTCCCCGCGACTGATGTACTTTTTCTCATGAACTGATAACGCAGAGAGAAAAAGTCCAGATTACTGCCTTTATTTAAACTATATTACTATTACCTATTCTTGTGGTAAAGATTAAACTTGTAAACCAACCGCTTAGATCTGCTCCATGAATGGATTACACAAGAACAAAATGCTAAGTGTTGATTTTTAGGAGCATTTCTATGAGTCTTTAAATGATGTTGGCATTGTTTTTATATTTGGACAAGCCGCTGTGCGAGCTGTATTTGAACGCACAATAAAATTCTAAATGTAAGAAAAGTCTAAGTTGTCAGGACCATCACCCCAGAATCTCATAAGCTTTGAGGCATTTTGGACTTTCTGTTAAATGCCTCAGGCTGCTTCGTTTAGTCAATCTCCAGTATCAGAGTGTCTGTTTTTCTGCTGTCGCTTTTTAAAGTTGCGTTAAAGATCGTTGTTTCTGTACCCAAATAATTCCAAAATACTACTTTCCATTTTAGAGGAGCAGATTACACTCATTGTTTGCTGGTTCTTCATGGATTTTGTGTCACTGAATAAATAAACTTTAAAACTTCAGAACATCTGGTTGTCTGCCAAACTCTCTGGCTGTAAAACAGAAACCACTTTAAAATGTCTGCAGTAACCTGTTTATATCAGTGTGAATCGACACAGAAGTCAACGATAACAGAGTTGTTTTCACAAAGAGCCGTACAGCCACACCCTTTTTGAGTATGATTGGGTTGAATGTATTCTGAGTGCATCACTGTGTTTCAGTTTTTTCCCTCACCCAGGTGGTTCTGCCAGCTCTTTAGAGCCGGTTCCTCTAGAGCAGGGCGGGCGGTGCTGATGTCCACATGTCCTCTGTCATTGCATGGCAGAGACACTTTGAAGATGTCCTCCAGCATCTGACGCTTGCTGTGCATCAGCTCCGTCCACACGCGGTTCACGGCCTTCAGCAGCAGCTGTCGCCCTGCAGGAGGGAGAAAACGTATCACGTTAAAACTGGTGATGTAAGGCTGCTTTCCTGATCAACTATCTGTGTTCTGATTGTAGAGTTGCACAAAGAGTCTACCTCTATTCAGACGGGACTTTTCAAAATAAAAATCGACTCAGGAAAAAAACTTTTCCATTGCTAAATGTATGAGAACCTTCTGGTTGCATCTTGTTTTTAGAGGAGGATGAATAATAAGAACAAGAATAAATCCCCCTGCGTACAACAAACCCACACATGAGTAGAATGAGCATGGTGTCTCACCCTCGCTGACATCGTGGCTGTGTGTTGAGTCAGTTTCATTCTCTGGGGTCATCATGACATGCCAGGTAGTCATCCTGGCCTCCGCCTCCAGACCGAAGCCTTCCACGCTGCTGAGGAGAGAAAAACAATCATGGAACAACACATCCTGCAGGTAACTGTTTGGCTCCTAGGTTGTAGAAACATCACATCTCTGGGGTGGGACGGCATAAGACTGAGGGAATCTGATCACACCTGCTTTAAAGTTCATAAAATGTCACTACAAGCTGCACATCTGTTACAGATAATGTTGTTTGTCACCAAATCCCACATGCAACACAATTCTATGTGGGATTCATTTGCTGCATATTCAAACTAAATCTGTTCAAAAACTCTATGCTTTTTCCCCCTAAAACAACAAAAACAGTCATGCCCCTGTTTGCAGATTTGCATGCCCCTGATTGCAGTTTTTTTTCCTTCTTACCTCCCGCTGTGCAGGCAGATGAAGCAGTGAGCCAGACAGGCCACAAAGTCTTGGTCGTGGTTGCCCGGGCCGAGCACCAGATTGCGGTTGACCGTCAGGACTCGCAGGGCATCCAGCAGGGCCACCTGCTGAGCTACCGTCTTGTGGGGTCGACAGAGTTGATAGAGCACCGTCCGGTTCAGACAATGGTAGATGGTGTCCAGCGACAGACCCTGGGACCGTCTCTTAGACTGGAAGCAGACTCAGTCATTAGTCGGCTGTGTACACACTCTGGTTGTTAGCTTTTGTCGGTACAGCCTTCTAAACTAACTGCAATGAGGCTTTGAGTTGTAAATACATGAACTTTACCACAAAACCTGACTATTAAAAACAGAAATAACTAACAATAAGCAGGTGGACAGAAATAGCACTAATCACATAAAGATATTTCAATAGCACTTTTACTGCAAAGATGTACTAACCTTACTTATCTATATGGTCAGTACTTCTCTGCAGTACAAGTGCGATAATCCAAGTCAGCTAACGTGGAGTCTTTCATTAGCTCTCTACTGTGCAGATATTTTTATATTTAAGGGAAACATATTTTAGGACATTACAACTTTTTTATGCTTTTCTGTACTATATACACTCTTTTTATATTGTCTGTTGTATTTTTATCTTTAATGGCATCTTGCTTTATCTCTGCCATTTGTACTCTATATAAGCTACTGGAATCAGAATTTCCCTGAAGGAGTAAGCCCAAGGAATAAATCAAGTTGAGGTTGAGTCTATGTCTAAGTCTAATGCTACGTTCACACCACACTGTTAGGATAATTATCATTGATGATGTGTGAGTTTATTACACCTTGGTATTGGCTGCCTGTTGCGTGTCAGAACTGATTTTTCCACAATAGTCTAATTAAGACAGTTCCTCTGTCTGGACATAGAGTTATAATCTTCATTCTGTACTTGGCAAAGATTTGGAAATGGAATGAAAGCAGCGTCCTTCAGCTAAGAACGAAGTGTAATATTTTGATAAGGCTGAAGCAATGAATTTCTAATCATCAGCTAATGTGTATGATGTAAAATATGATGAAGTGGCAGACTGAAGTTGTATAAAATGCCTTTTTAACTGTTAATCTGGGCCACTTCCTGAGAGGTGAGCATGGAAGTGAGTAGCTGCCTTCTGCACACTCTAAGCAATTTCTCTGATCTGAGCAAGATTACAATTTCTATCAAAATCATTTGTCATGTCTTCTGGTTATTTAATACATATAAGTTATGAAGTGTTATTTAAAGAGTTTGTCCCGAGTGATCTCTTTTCAGGAAAAAGAACCTGAGAGATAGAGCGTCAAGGTGCATACATAGAGCAACAAGCAGCAAGAGTGCTGCTTCATTTTTTATGCTTGTACAAGTTTAGTTCTGATGTGCGGCTGAAGCATCTTAACTCTAGCTGCGCGGTCGAAAAGTGGGTCTGATGCACGTTGGGCAGAGCTACCCTATCCTTTCTTTGCCTGCAACAATGGCAGCCATATTTGCTATAATCAGTGGGTTAAAAAGTAGTTTTAATGTTTTTAAGTGAGAAAGTCCACTGAAAAACGTAATCTGTGCCGTCAGTTCATCAAGATTACAATCCTGCCTTCAAATATTATTTTGCGGTCGGAGCTGCTCAGACCCCCGTACACCGGCGGTAATCTGTCACTAGGAATCCCGTTCAACAGCAGCCTCTGGCCCGGTCGCCTCTTTGCGGTTTGCAAGTACTGTTCACGGCGGCTGGAAGTAGATGTTAGCGTTTTCACGTACGTACACCAAACTACAGGATAATAAAAGCTAAACGATCACTCCCCTGATCATAGCGCTCTGCATCAGCAGTGCTGTGTCTGTCTCCCTGCCAGCTCACAAATTAGCTACTCTGATTGGTTGATGTGGCACGTCGAGTAGCAAAAGTTAAATTTTTCCAATCAGCAGCTGCTGCTTTCGCAATGTGTCCCGCACATCAGATGCTCATCAGGCGCTGTTTCAGCTGCTCAGACGCGCTGCTCCTGCTACTCAAAGCACGCTGTGGGACCTTTTGCTGCGCCAAGATGCGTGTCAACCATTGACTATGCATGTAAATTAGCTGCGTCTGCTGCCTCTGCTGCTTTAGATGTGAAGGTAGCATAAGTCTAAGCTACTTTAGTGATCCAATCTTTATGTGCTGTTCAATAGCCACAAAGTCACGTTTTATTTTGTATTATACTCTGCTTCAAACTCCCATGAACAAATTATATCCATCAGGTATGAACTAGATGTGTTTACCTCAAAATACCCAAATGTCTGACAATTCAGGCTTTAATGTTAATGTCATTTTTGTCAAAATGTTTCAATTGAAATGGACTAATATGGTTTACAGTCACATCCCTGCTGCTAATCTAATAGCATTTTCTAGATGGATTGGTTCAGTTAACTTGACAAATAACTAAATCAACCAGTTTAGGAGGTACAAATACCCCAGTCTGTGTCTCACAATCTGCCACAGTGACTCAGGAGGACATAAATTACCTGAAGCTAACCAATGTAGGATAAATACTACTGCTACATTTTATGGAAGAGATTCAAATGAGCCATTTTTGGACATACCTGTCCAATCAGCTGCACAATGAAGTCCACCACCAGCTTGGAGTCCTTGTTGAACATTCCCTGCCAAAGCTTGTCCACCACTCTCTGGGTGAAGTAGAAGACGTTGTTGACCAGGATCTGATAACTGCCCCCAGTGCTGAGAGGCAGAGAGGCGTCTTCACCTTAAAGATGAGAGATATTTGTATTTTCTTTATTTACCATGTGAATTTAGGCATTTACATACATTTTTGTCAAATTTTGTTACTAAATTTAACCTTCAGCGGAAATAAAAAAAAAAATGAGACACAGAAAAAACATTCAGATTTAAGAATTTTTTTAAATAGAAAAGAGAAAAGGCCTCAACTATCTGTTAACTCAGTAAATACTGATAGGAAACTATGCTGGAAATCAATGATAAAGCCCAAAGCTTCCAGTTTACTATGCAGAACTTTATCATGTTTAGAAAGTTTCCAGAGTTCTATCCTGGAATCTACAGCTTTTGTTCCTAGTTACCCTCTCCAAATGTACAAATGACTTCCTGCGACCATCAGGTCACATTTCCTGCCCAGAGGTTTCTTCCAGGTCAGTTTTTTAACATGTTTACATTTTACCTTCTCAGAAATGAAATATTTGAGAATTTCTGCAGAAACACAAAACTAGAGGTGCTTTCTCGGAAACGGTAAAGATGATCAGCCAATGGATTTAAATACTATTTTCCATGATATTACTTTCTAGGGATTACAAGTTACATGTTTACTGTAACTTGTAGTTTTAGGAATTTAAAGACTGCTTTAAGGAACCTGCAGGCCATTCCACCCAAACTAACAGGCCACCATCAGAAACTTATAAGTAACTTTTGAGAAACTTTCCCATTTAAGAAATTCCTTTAACCTCTAAAGTTTCAGAAACACTCAGCGAACTCTTGACTGTATGATGACACCTGTTCCCTAAAATTAACCTGAAATCTGGATACGGTGAAGTTTCAGACGGTTTCAAGCTTCAGTTCATCGGGAGGCTTTTTTGTGTCTAACCATCAAAACAATCAGTGAGGGGTGTAAAGTTATTTGTGCATTTCAGTGTTCAATCCGGAAAGCTGAACTTGCAACCTGAAAGTTCATTTAGAAATTAATTTCCAAAGAAGAAAAATGGTTTTGGGGCTTTAGTTTCAATCTTGGCCTTAATTGCATTCAGGTTTTCTAAAAGTTTAGAATGAAGAAGCTATTTGGACAGAAACCGTTGTGTAAATATGTGTGAGGGTAACTTGCTTTCTTGTGAAACACCTATAGGGCTTCATACAGAACTAAGGGATGCTCATCACTGCTTAAAACTTGCATTGAATCACTGGAGGTCCTTGCTAATTGAAATGTGTTGATTTTCTAAAATTAAGCAGGGAATAAATCCCTGAACTGAGAACATAAAGCTGTGATAGAGGCATTAATAAAGGAAAATGCTGGTATGCTGTTACCTAGAAGGACATCTGCGGCCAGGAGATGCTCCATGACTCCATCCAAGATGCTGGACTGAAACTCCTTCTGCTGAGTTCTGGTGGAGCGATCTGGGGAGGCCTACAGGTTAAAGCAAAAACGTGATCAGATGTTATCCAAAGACAATCTAAAGGTTTGGGTCTGATTGTAGCGGCTCGAACCTCCAGCAGCATGTCGATGATGGGCGTCTGCTTGCTGGCGGGGGTCATGCACATGTTGTCCATGATCAGGACCCTCATGAAGTCAAAGACATATTTTTTGGCAGGGTGGTTGGTCAGGGACGTCTTAGAGCCTACGTTGCAGTATTCAGACTGGCTTCGGTTCATCCCAGTGTCCCCAGCAAAGGCCTTGAACTCTTCGGTTGGAGAACTGGTTTCGTCGTCCAAATCACTCACCTTAAAGCGACAGAGCGAAAAACAGTCTATTCAGCTTCAGCAGAGAGAGGACGAAGAAAAGCAGCTTCTATTCATCCTTTTCGATCCTTGCACTCTGCTTTTATCGAGGTAGTTTTAAAAGCAAAACATAAAAAAAAACTTTAAACTGCTCAAAGGCAGACAGACCTCTTAAACATCATTACAGGCCTTAAGCAGAAGAAAACACACTGATTCAGGGTAATTTATCTCTTTTTGCAGAGAGTCCTACCATCTCAGAGTACGGCCTGATGTTAAAGGGGAAGACGGTGGCTGCCAGGGCGCACAGGAACTCAGGGCTGTGCCACATCGGTGAAAGGTCCGGCACGTTGTGGTAAAGGTACCTAAAGAACTGCATGAGAGTCACTGGGTACTCCCGGAGCCAAGAACCTTCCTCCTCAGACTGCCATGGCTGCAAGGAAACACAAATCAAACATTAAATATTTGCTCAAAGCTCAAATTTTAAATCCTTTATTTCTGAACAGTAAACGAAACTTCCTCAGCAGACGACTTCTCAGAGACTGAGCAGCTTAGTCAGCAGGGGGCCGGAGAAGCCTCTTAACTCACAGAGGAGCAAAGACATGAATGAAGAGCACTGATGGATTTACAGTCATTATTGTTGGATTACTGGATTTTAAGAAGTCGAGAAAAAGCTTTTAATGATGAAATCAATCTAGTAATAATGTGACGTTCATTTAGTGCACCAAACTGCTTTTTTTTATTTATTAAAAGGGCCAAGGTACAGTGAGCTTTTTCAATCAGGGGGGCCTTAATCTGTTTTTTTGGGGGGGGTTTTGCCAAGAACTGATTAATTATTTTTTTATTAAAGATATTAATTAAATACAATAAATGTGTAAAATAAACACTTATATAATTGAATGAGAACTTAGATATTCATTCCCTGCAAAAAAGGTTTACAATTTTTTGTTTAATTAAAATAATGCATGTCAAGTTTATTTTTGGGTAGGTAAAAAAAAAGGAAAAAGAAAAAAAATTAAAATCTTTAAAATTTAAATAGGTTTTTTTAGGTTTAATAAAATAACTATTGAACATTTTTAATTTTAATGTAATTTTTTACAAAAAAGCTAAAAAAGTTTCCAAGTTTGAAGACGTTTCGCTTCCCATCCTGTAAGCTTATTCAATTCAAAATAACCCGGATGACCAGGAATCTTCAGCAGTAATTTTCCATAGTAAAGTCACCAACTTGCAAAGCAAAAACTAAACGACTAAAGTTGAGGATGTGGTTCGAAGTTAAGACGTAATTAGATGACGTTCCACAGATATTTTTATCTTTGGTAGGAATACTTCACTTTAAAACACTTATTTCAGATAATCACTGTTATTTTGCTATAACTGTTCAGAGCTAATATAGCTGTAAAAATCAATATCATATGCAAGGATCCATAACTATTAGAGGTGAAGTCTGAGAGCAAACCAGAATCGAGGTCAGGAAAGAATAAAATCAACCTTTTAAGAAAACATATTCCACGTAGGTCTGGTGTAAACCAAAAAGATGTTGATATGGAAAAACTTCTAGTTGAACTGTGATAACTAGAATCTGTCTGTTTTTTCAATGATCCTTAATATCATTTATACTTGGAAAAACCAGGACATTTTTTTCCAATTAAAATAACTGTTTGCTTCTCCCAGAAAGCTGAAAACAGGTCATCGTCGTGTCTATCAGACAATGATCGATAGCAAGGCGCAAAATCCACCCTGATAGTTCTCAAGATACACAATCATCTCTAGTCTATCTGGGGCAAAAACACAGGATCGGATAGGAACTCAAACCTCTGGGGAGTCAAGAGGTATGTGACGATCAAAGCTGACAACATGGGGACCAGTAATTGTGGTATTTTGCAGTATTTGGCAACATATTGTATTTCAAGTGTTTGGTTTATATTTGATATATTTGATCTGAGACACTAAAGCTTCAGAGCAGTAATTAGAAATAAAGATAAATTTTATTTGTGATATATGTTACTACCAGATGTGCCAATTATTTACAGCCCCATATTATCTGTTGATGATGCTGGTGACACTCAACCAAGACAGGAATAAAAAAATATTGCTATTTAGCCACACAGCTACTAGGAAATACTCCAAAAGAAAAGCTTGTGCAGTCATGCTTTGGTTCTGGCTTTTGCACAAAACCGATCAAAAAACGAAAGTTCTTACCAGATTGAGCATGCTGCGCAGCATGGCCAGCAGCAGGAAGGCCGCCTCAGTACACACGCTGTGGATGGAGCCCACCACCGCCCCACTGGAGGCCGGCATCCCAAAGATAAACGTCCAGATGGAATCCAGGTCAAACTGAGAGGAAAAACACACAAACTGGGTTAATATAGACAAAAAACTGACACATTTAATTTTTCAGTTGCTTATCTGCATTGGAGGCAATACAAGATAAATGAATAGTTATTTTAGTATAATTAAAACCAACTAAAAGATTTTGCATGCATGTTCTGAGTTAAGCTGGAAACATAATTCATCCCCAATTTACAAATAATCTGCACGAATGAATTAACGCATGGCTATGGGTAAAGCACTCTTTAAGTGGCCTACAACCATTGTTTCAGTTTCAGAAAGCCGGTCTTTCCTTTTTAAAATTGGCATCAAGATAGATAACTTCAACACTCATAACTGAGCACTGCTACAAAAATAAAAAAAAAATTATTAAATCCAAAACAAATCCAGTTATAAAAATAACAGTGGGCCAAGCATTAACCCTTGGGCAACCTCACAGGTAAAAAAAAAAACCCCATCAGCAGTTTTTACAAAGAGCAACTTTTTATTTGTATAGCAGGAAACCAGTCTAGTGCAAAGCTAGAAACACAAAAGAGTAATAATATAGTAATAATTTAAGTGTAAAAAGAGCGTAGAAAAAGGGTATACTAACATGTACCTGCAGGCTGTCTGGCAGCTCAGTGACAGGCTGCTGCAGGAAGAGGGCCATAAGCAGGAAGTAGAGCTCCGGAACACTGGTGTGTTTGGGTAGCAGAGTCTGCAGAACAGGGAATCCTGGAAAATGGCAGGCGTCCCTGTTGATTTCTCGCACCGTGGAACGACCCCCGGCACTGCGACCCACGTTAAAGCCTAGAGAGGATTTAGCAGAACAAACTGAGGAGTGAATAAAGTGGGTTTGCTGAGGGGTCTCCCTGTGACTGAGGCACCTACAGGCAGCTCTAAACAGGACTTCTGCGCCTGGTTTTGGGTTCAGAGGAGCTAAAATATTTACCAAACACTTGCAGTATAAATCAGAATGAAACTAAAGGAATCCTTATAGCACAAACTGTGAGTTACTGGGAGAACTTTTAAAGCAGAACCAATGGTTCTCAACCTGCAAGAGGGCGAGTTGATCCAATTATCTAAATAAAGTCATCAAGGTCGAAATCTGACATTGGGAGTAGGTTGAAAAGCACTGAGCTCAGGAGGAACTATGAGATCTGCAGCAAGGGGAGGCAGAAGGGCGAATAACAAGAGGACGAACCCTTGGCCGTGCGGCGCACAAACTGTGCAGCTTTCTGTTTACTGAACGACGGCCAGCTCCGACGGAAAGCGTTGCCAGAGTGAGGAGCATCGTCTGCTGGGCCATGTTACAACATAAAGGGGTTTATGCTAGACATCATGACTGCAAACCTCTGAATGTTTCTCTTCATGCAACAAAACAGCCTAACTTCAACCAAACTGAGGCTCGCATCTGTGATGAAGTGTCAGTCATGCGATGGGGGGGGGGCTTTATGCTCACCCAGAACTGTGCCGATCTTATTGGTCAGGACGGAGTCGGTGTGGTCCAGCCATCCGCCTCCACTCAGGCCCTCTCTGAAGCGGTTCAGGATGGGCTGGTTTGACAGCAGGACCACCAGGATCCGGAGCGCCACCGTCACCGTGGTGGAGTGGAGATGTTCCTCCATGAACATCAGCAGCCAATCAAAGCCGAGGGTTCGCACAAGCTCCTCACACGCCCTGCAAGAACAAATCTTTCTAATCTCCTTGTTTGAATCTAAAAATGCAGCTGCTATTTTGTTGTATTTGATTAAAGGTCACACATTTACACGTTAGGCATTATAATAAAATGTTTTCCATGTAAATAACCTGAAGGCATTTTCCACAGGGCTTTATGTTTAAAGCTTTTACTTCATTTAAAAACAAGACGGATCTTACTGGACATTAACTGTGCACTTCTCTTTGGTGGTGAAAAGCAGCTTAAGGAGGTTATCCAGAAGTCGATTTCTCAGCAAGATCAGGCTGGCTGACAGAAGGCCGCTGAAATCGTCGTCATTTCCTGCAAATGTTCCCAAAGAATTTAGAATAACTTCTCTAAAGATTCTCCTAAATGATCCTTCACAAGAGGGACGCTAAAGATCAGCAGTTCAATGGGTTTCACCCTCACCTCCATCAATCTTCTCCTCGTTGTTGATTTCCATGACGACAAACTTCTCGCACACAGCAAAAGTGGGAAGAGTCGAGGAGATGAACTGACCAAACCTGTGAGGCAGAGAAAAAAAAAACTTTAATATCTCACTCTATCTGTTGGCTCTTCTAGTAACGCCACCGTCTACATATTTAGCTACTACCATGTAAATCAAGAGCGCTGATTAAAAAATCCTAACGTCCTTCTAAAAACTGTTAAAAGGATGTGGATGATAAATCGTTTCAGTTTTTTTTTATTTTAGTTTATTGAAACACATTCCCTGCACAAGGCAACTGTAAAAAAAAAAAAAAAGCAAACCTGCTGCAGGGAAGATGTGAAAAATAAAAAGGTTCAATAAGCTGGTTTTGTGTATTAACCAA
The DNA here is from genome assembly GCA_030533445.1 of Cyprinodon diabolis. Lineage (NCBI taxonomy): Eukaryota > Metazoa > Chordata > Actinopteri > Cyprinodontiformes > Cyprinodontidae > Cyprinodon > Cyprinodon diabolis. Next base: position 14,069,207 of record CM060073.1, read on the forward strand.
AACTGATTTTATTAAACTAACTTTAATTTAATTGCAGGATTCCGCTTAGCCGAGTCATCTGCCATCAACTAAAGTTAATCTCAGTCACATTAAATAAAGCTCAGAAACTCCAAAAACAGTTTTTCCGTCTTATGCCTATCAGGACTTCTAGCTAAACTTTTTTTCAGAAGTGCAGAAAAAAAAAGCTCACAGCAACATAAGAAGCAATTTTCTGAAAATGTTTATAAAACAAAGACAAAAGCTGTTCAGGGACGCACCAGATGCAACAGGCATTATAATTCTCTATCCTTTAATAAACTGTGCAAACAGAAAAATTAACCGGAACTCTGAGTTTAGCCCTTTGCTTTAGTTAAACACCCACAACCCTTCGCTGCATCACAGTCACTGTCATAAGACCAAACAATACCACATGACTTATCCTAAAACATAAAGAGCAAGTTGACAGGGATAAATCCCAGCTGTTAATATCATCCCAGTTAGCTCCAAAGCAAAATATCATCACTGAAATCTTGAGGTGTAAACATCATTGTGATAAAAATCATAATAGAAACTAAAACAAAAATTATGTCATTGTGGAATAAATAAATTTTTTGAATGGCTTAACGAGCATCCAGCGCTAAACCGTATAGAAAATAAGAAAAGTCTGTTGATGAGGAGTTTGGACAGAAGATATGCTCACAATCTGGAAGGCTTGAAGAACTTTAGCAAAGTACAAATAGCGAATCAGACTAAAGGTGAACTACAAGGGTCTTTAAAACATCTCAGCTTGGGCATATTACCCACAATCTCACAGATTAATTCACTTTCCCTGTGGAACTCTACAGATTATTTGTTATATTGAAAAGTTGAAAAGTTTTTTAAAGTATCTACATAGTAATATCTTATTACTGGACCGCGTTGCACAATAAGAGCTACTGAACATGAAACCTCTGAGCTCCAGGGAGTGTCTAGGTTGCGTGCTCACCGCAGCAGGTCGTAAGGGTTTGGGAAGCCCTGTAGCAACAGGCTGAGGACGTTGCTGATGGCGGCCACTGTGGACTGCGACAGAGAGGTGTCCCGCAGCGTCAGCAGCAACCTGGGGATCAGCTGAAACTCCCGAAGGAGTTTAGCATTTTTGGCTGCTTCACTGTTTAAGCAAAGCAAAAGGATTTTAGCTTATGAGGTTTGTCTACAGGAAATAAAAAAGCTAATGTGTTTGTTCTTGCCTGGATTCTGTCAGCAGTTCATTGAAATGTTCAAAGAGAGACAGATGGAGCTCATATGGAGCGTGAAGCCAAACCTGAGGGGCAGAACAACAAAAGTAGGAGCTTTTTCAGTGTCGGGCAATTACAAGCATCAGAAAAGGAAAAACGTCAGCGTTAAGGAAGAAAGGAGCCTCAAAGCTAACAGTGACTCTGCATGCGCTCACCTCAAAGTCACAAAGTAAGTCCTGGAAAGCTGTGGAGTTGGGAATGATTGAGGTTTCGTGGCCGCTGTCGACTGTTCCCACCAGGGAGAAGGTGAGGTGGAGGATGTGGCTGTTGAGCAGTGAGCGTTTCTTCTTCAGCAGCATAGCCAGCAGCTAAAAGGAGAAAACATGAGGAATCTCTGTTAAAAAGTCATTCTCACGTATAAAGCCCCAAATAACTACGCTCCATCCTATATTAGATCTTATATCTGCTGTAGGTTTGTTCCTGTTAAAAGGGAGTTTTTCTCTCCCCTGTCGCTACCTGCATGCTTGGTGTGGGGGATTGCTAAAGAGTCAAAAACTAAATGCAGAGAAAATTGTTGCCAAAAGTTCATCCAAGAGGAGCATATCTTGTAAGTAAATGACTGGATGCAATCAACTGGTTTTCTTTGACAGCAACTTTTAACCAATCTGACAGTATTGTCTCGTTAAAATGCCTTGAGATGAAATGTGCTGTGAATTGGTGCTACATACATAAAATGAATTTAATTGAGTTTATGTGGCTTATAATACTCTGAAAATCTGATTATTTTTTTGTTTAGAGGTGAATCATGAACAGAGCTAAAGGAGAGCATGGTAAGGAGGATTCATAGATGTCTGCTTGATAAAGTGGGCAGGTTTCACTCTGCTAAATTTGAAAAGATACTGTGATGTGGTGGGATAAGTCTGCTTCTTTGATTAGGGAGACCAAGATCTGAATCCCCTTTTTGTCAGATGGGGCATGCAGAGAAAAACTCTCTCAGTAGCATAGTTAGTAAGTAACAAACGAGAAGTCTCCACGGGGTGTCCTCATCAGAAGCTCCTACTGCATTCTGACAGGTATGATTTAGAATAAAATTTGGACAATTTATTCATGCAGGTCTTAAAAACAGGGCAGGCAAATTTAAAGCTTTAGAAAAGGCTCTGAATATTGTTTTTCAGTTCAATAAAAAGATGAAAAGAAAAGATGAAAGACCACTAAAGTCTCACTAAAGGAAAACTAAGAGTTAGTGAGAACAGGGCCTTCCTGATCATACATACGGTGACTAATAACGGATTAACCGTGACATAGAAAAGCTCCATCTGACTGCAGAGCATAAAACATCAGCTGGAGGACCATAAAGGACTGAGTGGTAGTCCACAGTGTCAGCTGACCCACCTGGTAGCCATTGATGCGCTCCATCTCCTTACTTGCCAGAGGGTTGCTTTTCACAACACAAACTAAAGCTTTAACTGCCGCATAGAGCCCCTCCACATCTGACGCCATGGCAACCAGGCCCAGAATGGCTGCGGCTCCACCAACATACTGCAGATTAGTGGCGACGGGTTTGGGAACGAAGGTACGGACACCTGAGGGGAGACAAAGGAGGGTAGATGTACTTTTATCCATTCAGAGAAGAAGGGAGCAGCTTAAGTAACTGGTTTTAGGGACACATAACTGGTTTACCTAAATATCCAATGACGGCAGCTCCGATGGTACGTGCCGGCCCATTGAGATGGCCTGCAGCATTATGAATCAGCTTTACAGGAGTGGCGTTTTCATGAGAGGACACCGCAAGCTAAAGGGAAGAAGGAAGATGAGTTTATTTCTCTTAGCCTGAACAATTGAACGCTAAAGGAGATATTATATGACAACAGCCATCAACAACTTCAACAGCTCGTTAAAGAAAGCTCTGTAAGAGCTTCAACATTTAATTTTCCCATCAGGGTTCACAGAATAATCAGAATAGGGTATTTTTGGACCAAATGAAAAATTGTCGGTGGGGGGGGGGGTTCACTGGTGCCACAATCTAAGCCAGTCATTCTAATTTAACCATGTGGAATTGGATGTAAAACAATCTGCCTGTCTGTTTTTCAGTGGCGTGAAAGAGAAGCTGGCTTGCATCATGGGGCCTTAAAGATAATAGAAACAAAAATTTGTGGCAGCCAAACTAAAAATAGGTTGTTACTGGTCGTTTTGGCAATAATGTGAGTCAAACCAGTTGGCCAAATGATAACAGAATTGGTAAATCAGACCTCAGCCCTGTAGAAAATTCTTGGGCTAAGCTGAAGAGAACAGATCACAAAAAAAGACCCAGGACTCTGGTTGAGCTAAAGTTGATTAGCTTCAACTTTGCAAAATGTTCCTGAGGATCCGGTGCTGTACTTTTAGCAAAAATAGGCTGTACCAAGTGATAACAGCAGGGGGGATTTGGAAAAAACTGCATAATATCAGATTTTCTTTACAGAATAAATGAAGATATGCATTTATTTACAGTGAGTGAATTGAATCCCTCCACCAGCATGTAGATGCACATTAGTCTGATGTGGGTGTCTTTTCCTTTGGAGACGATGTGAAAAAGAAGTTTGATAGGTTTTTTTATGCTCCTTTAATCTTTTTTTTTTATCTTTGGAAACGTAGCACTACTACTACGATTCTTAAGACCCTCCACATTTTAGATCCTCTGATGACATTTTGTTAAAAGCAAAAGCAAGGTTGATGCAATGGTTGTACAATAGAATCCACACCAAAAGAAAATGTCAGAGAATAAAAGGAAACCCGGACGATAATGAAAATCCACCTCCCCCCAAAAGTGTTTTGCCATCTGTTATAACTGCTTCGATTTACTTTTGCCTCCAACTTTACTCTCCTGACCTGTTTGGCGATGGCTTTGCTGTCCAGTTTATTGTAGACTTTTCTGATTTTTGCCACTGTTAGCGTAGAGACAGAGAGCGCATAGAGGCTGAACGACACTTTCTCCTCTGGGACCAGAGCCACTGGAGTAGCAGGGGACACCTCCGCCTTTGTATCTTTACCTGCGAAAAAAAAAACACAAGTGATGTCAAGGGTGTAAAAAAAATGGTTAAGTTTGAACAAAATGTGGCATCTAAGAAGGATCACCCACAGGGCAGGTAGACAGCCTGAAAACTGCCGACGTAGTCAGGTCCCAGTTCAAAGATAGCAGCAACGCTGGTGGCTGGTAAAACCTCCTCCAGGAAGTGGCTGGGACCCAGGCGCCACACCAGATTGGAAAGTTGGCGTTGAGCGGGCGGCGTGCCGATGTACCCGTAAACTGTGCTCACCACGGGAGGGTTGGTGGAGCCTGAGCCACCCGGAGTACTGTGGATGTAGTGGAGCTGGAAGGAGGTAGAAACGTGGGGGGGGGGGGATTTTTAATGAAATGGAATGATGTTGGAAAACATGACATACAATACAGACAGAGACTATATACAGACTGGAGGCATTTCTCCACAGCCATTACATTTATTTCTAAGGATCCTCATAGAAATGGACTTGGGATCAGAATAGGTAGATTTTCAGTTTGACCGTCCCCCACAGATAACAAACAGCCAGAAACTCAAAGACTCCTCTTTTCCAGTCAGAATGGGCTAGGGGTGTGCTACCAACCACACTCATCAGAGAGAGAATCCAAAACAAAACAAGAAAACAGGAGAGTTTGTTATGTTAGGCCACACTTAATTGGACCGTGTTAGCAGTGTGGTCATTTCAGGTTAAAGTTAAAGATCTATACTTCTAAAATAAGATCTAAGGAGAAAGCTGTTTTAGTTTTCCTTCTCACTCCGTGACAACAGCTTCTACAAGAGCCTAAAAGACCTTTAAATGTTAACGCCACATTAAGGTTTGTTTTAACCTTCACGACACTTTTGCAAAACAATTTAACAACTTTTATAAATAAACAATTATTTTGTGATTTTTGAAAGTCTAATTTGAAATCCTAAGGTTTTTTGCATGATGTTTGGTGACATAATACTTACTACACTTTTGACTCTTTGGACTTATCCACTGACTCAATCTATAATGGTATGTTTTTAAAGGTACCTTAGTCAGAACAAATCAAAAGGAATTTTATTTAAAAAACTTCAAAATCTAATCTAATCAAACGTGGGGAAAAGAGAGTTTTAGAAGCAATGGCACATCTAAGCCACTGGGGGCAGCATAGCTTATTCATGTGATGAGATTCAATCACATAGTCTTTTTTTTAAGTTTTGAATTTCATGGTAACTGTACCTTTTTTGATTGCTATGATCTGAATAACTGAGAATTTCCACAGCAAAAAATAAAAATACATATTGTTTTCACTTTCTATGTAAGAAGGACGGTGTAAAATTGTGAAAAATATAAAAAGAAACGAAACTTTTTATCTACTGTTAGAACTCTTTAGCTCACCTCTTTATGAAAGTTTTTTGGGCCGCAGGGTTAAAAAGCGGATCTAATTTTTAACGGTGCCTCAAGGTTTGAATAAGAATAATCCGGTTTGCTTGTGCAGTGGAATATAATCTAAATAATTAATGATCGCTCACAGCGAGTGAAACAATTCTAAAAACAGCTCTTTTAACCTTTTATATCTCAAAAGAAAATTATAATTTGATAAATTTAAATCAGATGATCAAAGATTTTAATCTGCTGCAACGGCTAATCTGATCATTCATGTTAATTTATGTTAATGGCCAACATGGTTACAACTTCAGCTCAGTTAAAACAAGCATCAACCACAAACACAGAGTTACATGCAGGCAGAGCTATGGAGAGATCGCCGTTTCCTGTCCTCAGCAGGAAATGAAACCGCTGTTATCAGTGTTGCAGGGAGGAAGCTGTGACTTGTGGTTTGTTGTTTAATCTCAGAGGAAAAATCTTAAGTCACTCCACCGCAGACCACATCACAGTCTGCTGACTGCTGTATGACACCGCTGCTGATTAAGAGGCAGGTTTCTGTGTTGAAATTTGGGGGGGGATCAGTGAGGAAAACACTAAGGCCAGGTCACAAGTTACTTCCCTTTGAGCACCCATGAGGCTCTGATCTGAACAGAAGGGCTTTGGACTGGACTAATTGTACCGGTTTAGTTATACCTTTAGGTATTCATTGGTAATGGTTAGGTTTAGGGTTATTGTCAGGGTTATAGGGCATAAGAATGGTTGAAAAATGAATGAATCGGCTTTTCTTTTTTACCCTGTGGGGATAGTTTAAGGCCATTTTTTTAAAGTTTGCAAATGTTTTCTTCTTAGGTTTGGTGTTTGGTTTAGTTCTAAAGTGGTGCATTTCAGTTAAGGTTAAGGTTAGGTATATGTTGATAATGGTTGGGGTCTGGGTTAGGCAATACAAATGAATAGGGGTCATTGACAAGGACCACAAAACATGGAAAGGTGATATATATGGGTTTTATATTTTATGTTCTTTGACAATCATACAAGTTTTGTATCACAAATGAAGCACTGTTATTACCTAAGCACTCTCATTATCTAAGTTTCTGTTTCCTTGAGAGCATGATATCATTTGTTTTTGTAATCACGAGTGTTAGAGTGATAATTATAAAATTATTGTGTGGACATATGAAACATTGAAAGAAAGAAGATCCTACATTTCTATCCTGTGTTTCAACCAGAAGGGTCATAAACTTTTATGACCTCCTGTAGGTCATGAGGCAGAATCACACGGTTGTGTGACTTCCATCTTATTACCTGCATCCTCCCAGATAATCATTATTGGGTCTTCTGTTTTAGGCCCGCCTTATGATGTTGTAAACTCTTAATAAAAGGCTTTGCCATGAAGGGATCTGTGTGAGAAGGTGCTGGTTTTCCGAGCCAGCAGCTTCTCTCCGCTCTGCAGATGCTGACGTCACAAAACCCTGTCTCTGTGTTGATTATTTCCTTTTAATCTTTTAAACTCACATTTCTCTGGATTAAAACCCAACAACGAGCTCCCGGTGCCCTCTGACCATGATGTAACTTGTTGTTGGTTTGGGCTGTCCTTGAGCCCTGAGTGGGTTCAGGGGATGCCGGAAACATATTTTGGTTTCTGTAATCATGCGCTCCAGGCGTGAGAGGGAGCGATCATTTTCCTAATTGGGCGAAATATTTTCCTTTGAAGTTTGGCATGAATGATGGATAGCTGTTGGCACTGGCAGAGTCTGCTAGGGTTGCGTACGAACGCCTAGCTGCGCGGGTTGCTACCCTGCCAGGATCGACTGGCTCTCCGATCCTTTGTGTCATGGTAAGGGGGACAATATAATTTGTATTGGAACAATATAATTTGTATTCAGCACCGTGCCTTGATTGATGTGCTTGCTTAGCTGTTTTCTTTGGCGGCATAAAACGACATATTGTACTCTAGCAGAAACAGTGTAATTGTATCTGTGTGTCATCTTTATTACCGGAATCATCCCGATCCTGCCTAAATTTGGGTGTGTAAAGACATATTTTTTAGTTTACAAGCTTTAAAGCTAGTAGTCCAGATTGTTTTGCCACTGGGAACAGGTAGGTTCAGATTTATTTCAAAAAACTTTTTCTGCCTATATGTTAGAATTTATAAAAGAGTGTCCACTCTCCCAAACTGATTGTTATAAACTCATATAATCACCTGGTAAAGCTGTTAAGAGTCTAAAACCCCTTCAGTAATGTAATTTGCAACCCTATTTCTGTAAAGCGGGCAAATGTAAACAAAGTCATATTTCTGCAGTAAGAATAGTTATATTAGTTTTCTTTCTAATTTATTTCACATGCAGAAACTTCCTGCTAACAAAGCTACAACTAGGACAAATCAATTTCTAGATCATAGAGGACTTCAAAAGAGGTGTAGCTGCAGAAAATAAAGGTTAAAGGATGTCTAACAGCATCTAGACCTTTCTCCTCCTGAGCACTGTACGGCTGACACAGTGTCGCCACCACTGCAGAACTTTGGACGCATTGCCAGCCTGTGGCTGGAGTGCAGCTGCACATGCTGGAATGGTAAATGGAGGCGATTTGACCAAAGTGCTTTACTCTGCATTCCCCCATTCATGCACACACGCACACACTGATGGTGGCAAGCTACATGGGGCTCGATGATAGAAGCAAGGCTGCCGTACACAAGCATCACTGGGCCCTCTGACCACCATCAGTAGGCAATGCGGGGGAAGTGTCTTGCCCCAGGACACAACACTGAAAGCCGGAGCTGCATATCAGCTTTTCGAATATCTTTTCTTTGTATTCATGTACAGTAGTATATCCATGTTCTATATGCAGCCAATAAAGAAAGAACTAGTTTATTTTGGGGGGAAAATCTGATATTTTAAAACTATCAAGTTAGAAACCAGAGAAACAAATTCTTGAAAACATAAAACTAAAAGTTTTGTGGCATGCTTCGATGGCGCAGTGGTAAGCGTGCATGACCCATGTACAAAGTCCTTAGTCCTCGACATGGCAGACACAGGTTTGAATCCAGCCTGCGGTCCTTTGCCGCATGTCTCTCCCTCTCTATGGTACCCCCTTTTCTGTCAGACTACTATACAAAATGAGCCACTAGTGCCTCAAAAACCTCAAAAAACAAAACAAAAAAAACAAAAAAACAAAGAAAACTTTTGAAACTTTTCAAGCAAAGGACGTCCTGAGTACCGACAGCCGACTGCCCGCCATGTGAATGCCATTCAGTCTATAACGTTACCTTAACAGTGCTGACGAGCTGGCCGTCCAGGTACAGCGTTGCCATGCTGTTTTTCAGCATGCCTTTGCTCATGACGAGCACCAGGTGATGCCACTGGCCCTCAGCGATCAGCTCTCCACATCGGAAACGGGCGCAGCATGGCAGGATCTCGTAGAAGGAGGCTTCTTCGCTTGACTCATCCGCTGCTTGGAGGGCAGGGGTGGAAGCAGAATCAATGAGTCACAGAGCTCAGCTAGAATGTTTATTTACTGAACAGCATCTATACTCCTTGTGTTTACACCATGGAAAAGACTTCTGCTCTCACTGTATGTCTGCAGCAGCTCCTCCTTGGTGGAGACGGTGAGCGAGCGGTCTTTTGCGGAGAGAAACATGGCCAGGCAGACGTAGTGTTGCTCTGAGGAGGTGGCCCGTCGGACGAGGGTCAGCAGGCGCACCGGGTGGGCCTGAGGGGCCGCGCTGAATCGCTCCACGCAGAACCAGGTGGAGAAGCTGAGACCAGAGGGAGGAGGAAACGGGCGCTCACCTGGAGGAGAGAAGAGAGGATTGTTTTAAGGGTATGACCGGATGATGAATCTCTGATCAGTTCCCCTGCTGTTCTATATCATATGTTAGCAGAGCACACATAAGGTTTGGTCAAAGGGTGTCGGCTAATGTCCTGTCAGCCGCTCAAGAGTGGAAACGGAACAAAGCGAAACCCAGAAAAGCTACTGAAGCCATTTTCTCCACTAACATATGGCCATCAGAGCCAAAAAATCTTACAATTAGATGTTTTCTAATTAGTTTTGTTATTTAAGCCTTTCATTAGTTGGTGGTATCCATGACAATGTTGAAAACACCACTTAAAAGACACAATCCTGGTGCTGGGAGTAACTTCAAAAGACAGCCTGCTTTCAGCAGAGCAATTTAAAAACCAATAACATTTTCTGATATTTATGGTCGATGGGATTAATAATGCAATTTAGAGACATAACTATAAATTGGCAAGTATTTTTTTCTTGTATGGTATCAACTGATATGTGCACGCATTGACCGATTCATTAGTGCATTCAGCAGCCACGCCTTAAGATCATGTGGAGTGCATGAATTGCTGCTCCCTCCATGTGCTATAATAAATATTCTTAAAGGAATAGTACACCCAAAACATGATTAGCCTTCATTTTCTACTCACCCCCATGCTGAACAACACTCTGGAGTTGATATCTCAAATGCATCTGGAGATCTGGGAGGCTTCTTGCTGTCTGCTGACATTCAAATAATGGAGGTCTATGGTGCCCGAAGCAGAAAGGTCCATAAAAGTCCACAAAAAACGTGTCAATATTCCTCCATACTGTTCGTCCAATGTATTCCAAGTGTCCTGAGTTGGTAGCGTCCATAATTTACTCGAAACAAAGTCATTTAGAATGTTTTTAAGAGCATAAACAGTAGTGTATAGGATTTCCTAAAAGCGCGCGCCTGCGAGTTCACGAGCCTACGGATAATGCAAGCGTAGAAGAAGAAATGTCCTGTTTACCTTTGCAAAGAAAGAAACAACGAAAGAAAAATGTCTGAGAACTTAAGTGTTAAGGAAGAGCATGAGTTCTTTGCCAAGCTGAATGCGCACTTTCATCTGGTTTGGTTTGCCGCGGTTTCCGTAGGCTCGTGAACTCGCAGGCGCGCGCTTTTAGGAAATCCTCGGGGACCATAGACCACCATTATTTGAATGTCAGCAGACAGCAAGAAGCCTCCCAGATCTCCAGATGCATTTGAGATATCAAAAAAGTACTCCAGAGTGTTGTTCAGCATGGGGGTGAGTAGAAAATGAAGGCTAATCATGTTTTGGGTGTACTATTCCTTTAATGCTTTATTAAATTTGTTAATAAATAGTTTTTTTTTGTTTTAAAACTGTGACCGGGTTAACGTTTTTTTTATCATCATGTCAATTTTATCATGTAAAAGATAAAGCAATATCTCCTCCAAGAATCAGAGAACCAGTAACTAGAACCCCTCCTGAAGTCCAGATTAAAGTTTATACCACACTTAGAACATTTTCTAACTTGTTATAACTGTTGACACTGTCAATATTAATTCAATTATTCGTTATTACAAAGGCTTTCATCTAAACGTTACATACGTGTAAAGTAGCGCAGATGTTGAAAACATACTTTTACATTACAAATGGACCTCACTCAGTTCTAAACCCACCTACTGCTGAACAGGGACCAAAAAAAGATGGTATTGGTACTAAAAGAAAGAAAAAAAAAAGGTATAGAAACGCCCCTTAGCACGCCTGGTTAAGTAGAGCCAGGTCAAGTAGAGCCAGTGGAAAAGAGGATTTCTATTTCTGGTGCAAAAAAAAAAAAATAATTCACTTAGCTTGTTAACGTTAGTAAACAATACAGATTTCTATTGATCAGCCATTTAAGCTAATCAACACCAATCTATTCCTTTTTTAAGAAAATTATTTCAACGATGTGTCAGTTGGTAAAAACATCTTGAGAGGTGAGGAGCAAAGAGGCCTTTGGATGAATGAGGTGAGAAAAGGGGCAGAAAGCTGACAATGAGAATAGATGGAATCAAGGCAGCGACAAGGAGGAGATATCTAGATAAAAAATGAAAGGGACACAAAGAGGGAAAATATGAGTGACAGAGAAACAGAGCAAAGTCTATAAATAGAGCTGGACAACAGGCTGGAAAGGACAAGGAGAGGATCAGCACTGGATGAGAGCTCAGAAAGATTACAGCCCGGTGGAGCAGGAGAATGTACTGTAAGAGAAGACGGAGAGTCTCTCTGTGCGTCATAAATATTAAATGAGGACACATAATAGAGCTCCATCCATAAAGTCACAGATTAGTTTTGATATTATGTCAAAGAAAGGAGCATTAACTCATCGCTTCAATTTGCTTTTGTTTTAGAAAATAAATTGTCAACTTAAAATATTTTTTGCTAAAAACCTGGAGATCCAATTCACCGAATGCTGGTTCAGTTTGGATGATCTGAAGGTTGCTGATCACATGTTGCTTTTAGCTGCTAGCTTCTCCTGTTTGCGGGGAAGGAAAAACATAATTACATCTTTAAAAAAATGGGAAAAAAAGTGAAAAAAATGAATATCAAAAGGTAAGACGGGGAAAAAATGTCACAAAAAAAAAAAACGAAACAGATAAAGCAAAGTAACTCCATTTGAGTTAAAACTGTAAACATTTTTATTTGTATGGAATTTCGAATATTTTAGATTTGAAAACTTTTACATTTTTAAGTCAATTTATAAAGGCTGCAAACGCAGCAACCTTGAAACCCAGCACTCACCGACTTCCCTTTATTGGCCTTAACAATAACGTAGGAAAGAGGAACCCGCTGATTAATGCAAGAACTGAGAACATGCTGAGTCACTGGTTGCTGCAGTGATTGCTGCAACTTTTGTCAAAAACAGAGGGACAGCGCTCGGCCCAAGCCGACCAAAGTCCAAAACAATCATTCTGTTAAAACTAAGTCACATCAGAAATAATGATTCCTGGCTGTGAATTTAAAAACCTCCTGTTGGCCACAGAGGCTCATTTCTATGTCATTCAGCCTCGCATGCAGGAGACAGAGCAGCTTCAGGAAACTCCTCACTTCCTTTTTTCACTTCTAAACTGGATACAGTGAGGGTGGATTAGAGTTTAGCAGAGAACAAATTATATTCTAGTTGGATTTGGCCAAAAAAAACCAAAGTCAACATGTAAGTCTGCATTAACCTGCTGTAAAGATGTTCATCTATCTTATCATTACAGTTATTGTGTATTTAATTTTGATTCATTGTAAAAATTATAAATCCTAACTAATGTTTTTTTTACCGTCTTCTTCATTGTTGGTTTCATGAGAGCATCATTAAATATTAATCATTTCTTTACTTTTTACAGGCTTAACTCTGGAGTTTGAGATCATCACGCTATAAAAAAAACAAAAAAAAACAATCAAATTTAAAAAACAATGCAGTCATATAAAAATTGTACGAGGGATGAGGTCATCTATTCAGGCAAAGTCTAACTTTTTACGGATACAATGTAGTTCTAATAAATGGAAGTAGGGTAATATTCTTGCTGAAACAACATTTTTTTTTTAAATGCTTGCTTTTCTCTGGGTTTTCCAACACTACCAGCAGATGAGAACTGAAAGTTATTACGGTAAAATAAAAAGGGCTGATTATTAAGTACATGGAGTGAATGTGTGAGCACTGGTGCAAGTAAATATGAGGAATCAGGAAAAACATGGAATTAAATGCTGGGTCAGATTTTTACAGTTTCTTTGACCTGAACTAGCTTTAATGCTTTATAGGGCAAATTACCATTTTCAATCACCTGTATACCTAGGGCAGGGCGATAATTCAATAACGATATATATCGATCGATCGATACTGTCGATAAAAGTTCGATAAAGAAACACAGTTTTCCTTCCTTCTCATTGTAGCCTATCATGTAGGTTTATGCTAGTCACTACTTCCTCCTAACCATCCCAATCGCGGACCCAGGCACGCCGTCAAAAAGCGCCGCCCTCTCAAACCACAACACAGAGCACATGAAGATGTCGCAGCAAAGGGGAGGCGGAGGAAAATGTTCCAAAGAAGGGTTTTTGTAGTTCGCCAGTTTGGCAGTATTTCGGTCATGGCAAGTCGGACACAAAACAAACCACAGTCATCTGTAAAATGTGTCGGGAACCAGTGAAAACGAAGTCTGATAACACAACCAACTTTTTTTTTTTTTATCATCTCAGCCGCTCACACCCGCAGGAGTACGAGCTGTGTAGGCCCCGGCACGGCTCTCCTCCGAGGAATCTTCTGGAATTTCGGGAAAATATTTATACACATTTTCAGTTCTGGGCAGTTTCCCACGTAGTTCTAACAATTGAGAGAAAAATGCTGAGGGGCCAGCAACTTCAAAGTAATAACTCAGGTTAAAGCAGGAAACTAAGCTGAACCAGGTTCAGCTTAGAAGTAACAGAAGTAACAGAACAAATTTGTTTCTTTCACTCTGTGTTTGTCATGAATTTGTTATGGAAGCACTTTTGTATTTATTTTTTTTATATATTAGAACTAGTGGCCGTTTCTTATTATTACATTGACCTTCATTTTTGCCATCAAAATATCCATATTTTTAGAAGGTTACAAAAGTAATACTATCTTGTCTTTTCCTCCAATTAAACTCTTGGTTTGAAAGTTTGATTTTCAAAGTGTTTCACAGAGTGACCTGTAAAGATTAAATCTGTACTTGTGACCCTTCCTCTTCTGTGTTCCTTCATCTTCATGCAGATCAGATTTTAAACCTGTCTTTATTTAGGGAATTCAAATTAAAAGTTGCTGAGCAAAACAAAGTTTTAAAAGCAGGTATAATTTCACTCTTTATTTATTGTTCTGCTTGACTTTCATACCTTTACTTGCACTGATTTTTCGGACGTTCACCAACATTTTAAAAGCCTGAGCTGCTGATTTGCATATTGGCCAAATTTTTAGCAATTATTACTACGAGTAGCTACATTTCTATTAACCATCAAATTGCACAAATTTCAATAACGAAAATATGTGTGTTAAATGGAAATTCAGTGGAATTTGGAAACATATTTTCGATTAAAATCCTTTGAACGCATCTGGGGGTGCTTTGGTGCCGCAGTGGTTAGCGCCCACGACCCATGTATGGAGGCCTTGGTCCTCTACGCGGCCGACCCAGGTTCGAATCCGGCCTGAGGTCCTTTGCCGCATGTCTCTCCCCTTCTCTCATACCCCCTTTTCTGTCAGCCTGCTGTCCAAAAAAACGAGCCACTAGTGCTGTAAAACCCGCCCCCCATAAAAAACAAACCAAAAAAAATCCTTCAGTTGCATCAACGTTTTATATTTACAAAAAGTGCTTTTTTTTTTTTTTTTTTTTTTTGTAACACGCATGATCTAAAACCTAAAACAAGAATTTAAAAAAGAAGAAGAAGACTGGAAGTAGACGGAGGATGATGGTGTTGCATATTTGGATTCATGAGGAGACAAAGTACTTTTTGACATTTAGTTTGCGACAATGAGCTGTAAGGGCTGTGGTTTAAATATGTATATCTCATGTGTTTAATCCACCGCTGCCATGTTATTTTCAAGAGTTATCACATCGGATATTTTATATAAAATGTGCAATTTTAATTATTTTTATTATTTCACAGTTGTAAAATTTGCATTTTCATAACTAGCAGAATATCGACATAGTTTTGTGCACATTTGTAATGGACGGGCAACCAATGCATGATTATCAAAGGTTAAATTTCAACTTCAGTTTTGCAATCTTATTTAAATGATGAACAGTAAACTGTACCTGTGAAACAAGAGAAACTTTGTATATAATGTACAAATGGTAGGAGTTTCAGACCTTTATATATTTAGCTTAAATGTATAAAGTTTTCTTGGTTTTTTTAAGTGGCACAATACCAAATTTTAAATGGGTACAAGTATCTAAAAAAATGAATTTAAAACTGAGGGAAACCCTAAAAACAACTGGAACTACTCTAACTCACACCTACAGCTAAAACATAATCTGGATCATTACCAAATTTAAATGAATTGTTCCTTGGCATGAAGCACACCTCTGGTAAAACATTTTCATTAAAATCCATTCAGAAGTTTTTAATTGATCCTAACAAACCAACAATGTTCCCTTTTCTCTTGTTTTCTTCTTCAGTAAAATACCTCTGGACTTCTTGAGTCCGATGCTGAGGCCGTTTACAGTCACTGCTGCCAACCTCTGGTTCAGTGGGGAACTCCTTTTTTGCCATATATCTCACAATGTTAGAAAATCTTAAAAAACAATTCTGTATCCACATTATGATTTGGATCATCACCAAAATCTAATGGATTGTTCCTTGGCATGAGATGACACCTCTGATAAAACTTAAAATCCATCCATAACTTTTCACGTTATCCTTTACACAGACAGACAAACCAATACCCCTAAAAACATAACGTTCTTGACGAAGGTAACACCGAACATATTATTTCACGTTAGTCAAACAGAAGCCCAGTTCTGCATGTCGGATCACTCAGAAAAAACGGAAACAATAAAAAAACGTAGCGCATTGCTCCCATCTGTGGCTCGCTGCTGCAGCACATTTTGTTTGGTAAATGTCACATCCTCATAGATTTGGACCATAAACAGAAAAAAAAACAGAGATAAACGATGAGCCACCACAGAGAATCCATTTTACCTGTTCCCATCCCACTAAGCACTGCTCCATCGCTGACCCCGGAAGCGTTGGTGTTGTTGGTGGGAGCGTTATGGGGCGCCAGGCTGGGCAAAAACAGGCACCTGCACAGAAAAACAAGAGACAGATGAATGCCCCATCTCATTTATCAAGCCTGAACTGCTGCATTTTCTGAAATATGGAGCTATTGTTACATAATTTAATGCATGTCTATAGATGATTGCTCAACATAAACCTGCATTAAATAAACTTCAACACGAGGATAATCTATAAGCAATGAAGCATAAAAGCTTTGAGGTACGATAGAGGAATCTCAGTCCTAAACAACAACTAAAATGGATTTAAGGCCTTAAGAGGGAAAGAAAACCTTTTTTTTTTTTTTTTTTATGATGAAATTTCAAAATAAACACTGTTCTCTCAAACGCATTAGCTTCCCCTGAAAGTGAAGATCAGGTGGAACTTTTCCAAAGATTTGTAGAAATCTGGACGATCACTGAAGACATAAGCAAGCCAACCATGACCTCTGCAGAACTTAAAAAGGACAAAAAAAATTCAGAAAATTTAAAAAGAATTATACTTGGGGCTAAGCTCTCGTTCTGCTTATATGCTGATACTTTGTGAGGGTAACATCTGTGAATATATAAGGCTTTTATTTTCTTAAAAAAAAAGGTTTTGAAGCAGCTTCATCATTTAAACAAATAAAACATCCCAGAGGCAGATTACAGGATAGCCTTATTGATGATTGCTGTTGACAGTAAAATGTCTGTTACATTCCTCTCCGCCATAACTATAAAACAACATAACAACAGACTGCATATGTCCAAAAAGAAGAACTAAATAAATCCTGTGTTTCTGAGGGCATCAAAGCTTTGCGACTCCTCAGTAAGGAGAACAAACATCTGGGAAAAAATTCCTTTAAATTAGTTTAACACATAAATCAGAGCAACGAGTAAGCAAAGAAAACCAGCTTTTTTATGTTGGTCTTATTTCATGTTTTCCTCCCTTGTGAAAAGAAGTTTTATTTCAGAACATTCTGACTCTTGGAAAACTGGATAGAAAAGATAGATTTGACTGTTATTTTTAATCAGATCATTACTACTTCTGCCACCTAAGAACAATTTAATCAATTTAAAATGCAATGATAAAAAACGATTAAATAAATACAATAAATCATGCTGTTACAGGCTGTTTCAGTAAGAAATGTCTCGTCATTTGAGGCATACTTGGTATTCAGTTAGTCAGGGTTTGCATGGTACTAATTAAAAAATATCCACAACATTTTGATAAACTTTCTGTAGTCTTAGTTTTAGTAATCAGGGAGTGGTAACCAAAAGAAGCAAGCCATTAGAGTCCCAGTTCGAACCCTAGAATGGTTTCCAGGTGCCACTCATTATTTGCAGCCAGCGGCTTTCAAAGTATGGGAGCCTAATTTTTATTTTTTTATTTTTTAACCTTACACTTGGTGCTTTTAAACTGTTTAATAGCAAGTAATGTCCCTCACCCTGTGAATCTGCCTGCTTAAATGGGAAAAAAGGTTTCTAGAACTGCTCTCAATTCTCTGAAAGCAGCAAAAAACACACAAATAAAAAAATGTGTGCGTTCTATCAACACACTATGTTAATTTACTCACTTTTATTTGGTCCTACATGCACCCGTATGGGCGCGTAAATGTTCATTACAAAATAAATTATGGATGAGGAACAAAGCTTTCACTGTTTTGTCTGTAGCTGTGGAGTAGAGAACATATTCTGAATTCTGAAAGAACATAGCCTCAAAAAGATATGGCGCCCCCTAGGGGAGGCGCAAATATACACTGGGTTGAAGGCAGAGGACAAATTGCCCCACTGAGGGACAATGAATGAGTATTGAGAAAAAGGATGGATGGATGGATGGATGGATGGATGGATGGAATTGTAGTTTATTTAAATGTTTCAAGGTTCAATGAACCACATAATCTGGTTTAAATTGAACTGTTCTGCAATCAGAGGCTCACTGATCCCATTAATGACTGCTTTCCGAGCTCTTGTTCCCTCTTAGCCAGGAGGTTCAGGGGTCAGGGTCAGCTGCAGGACCGCATCTAAAAGCTGCCAGAGTTTTATTAAACCATTTTTTTCCCCTCCAAGGTCACATTGACTTTGTTGATGTTTAAAAACCAGCCTGTCAAACTAACGAGCGCTCCCTCCTGCTGTTTCAGGAACCTTTTCTCCCATGTTGCTCATCACCTCGCTGATATTATGCCAAGAGAAATATCTTCAAAAAGAAAAGTCTTCCACCCTCCACCCCCGACTCTTCCCACTAATAGCATCTTTCTCGCCCCTCGTGAGATGCCTGGCTGGATGTGTGTGCATTCATGTGTTGTACCGTGTGTGAGTGCGTTTTGCCTGATAGAACACGATATTTGGTGGATCTGTGTGTGTGTGTTCGTAAAGGGAGTGCGTTTGATTTCTAACAGCGACAGGAGCATCAATATTTCATGCTGACAGATGGGAGCGAAAGGAGGGGCTGTGTGAGTCTGAGTGGGTTTCCTCCTGTGTTTTCACTGCGCTGAAAGTGGGCCACTGCCTTGTTGCCAGAGTGATTCTTCACTCTGTTTTAAGGAGAAACTCCATGCTCTATTCTGAGGTTCTTGCGACGAGTCCTCAGGAGTAGAAAGGAAGCAGCAATGCTAAGGAAAGCAGATCTAGGTGTTTGATCACTAAAGGATTTCCCAAATTGGTGACAAACAAAAGCCCAAGTTCCTGTTTGATCTGGATTATCTAAAGGAGCATCAACACAAAAACAAAGGAAGTGTATGAACATGATAAGGCTTTTTTATGAAGTCACAGCTATGTAAGGGGATCTCTGCTGCAATGGTGTAACACTTTAAAACAATAAATATTTAAAAGACCAAAAACTAGCAGATGACTTCTTTTTTTTTTTTTTTCAAACACAAAATAATTAAGACCAATCAGCGTTTGTGATGTCAGAATTATAACGAACAATTTAATGGTTGCTCACTGCAAAGCAAAGATTGCTGAGAAACAAAATGACTCACTGCTCTTCCCTGTTTGTTTTCCAGAACGCCATTAACA
Organism: Cyprinodon diabolis; assembly: GCA_030533445.1. NCBI lineage: Eukaryota > Metazoa > Chordata > Actinopteri > Cyprinodontiformes > Cyprinodontidae > Cyprinodon > Cyprinodon diabolis. The sequence continues at coordinate 14,088,302 of CM060073.1, forward strand.
TTTTTATTACTGTTTTGAATAAATACAGAAAAAACAACCCAATACAAAGCAAGATCTTTTACTTTTTCATACCAAAATGACAAACATTACAAGACTCAAATTTACAAACTAACATATGACTGATGTGTTTATGCTGACCAGGGTTTAGAGGTTTCAATGAAGTTTCTGCTCTAAATAAGATACCAAGCATTAGCACTACAGATGCCATCATGAGCTTTACAAACTATTAAATGAATCCTGGTATCAAAATAAAGCTAACACTCATAGGATAGAATGAGGGTGGATTATAGAAAGGAAAGATGATGTTTATCTCCAAACCAGATGGGTTTTTTTCTGCAGTATATAAACATAATAAAATAAAAAATAATAAAGGCCATTATACATCCCTGTTTGGACATAACTACTGCAAAGATTCATGCAGCTGAGGTAAACCAAAGCAAAGTTAGGGATGTTTGGGTAAAGTACTGTATATCTGAGCTCCATCTCCAAAAGTGAAGAATTCTTGATTTTTTTTTATTAACAATAGTTATATGAACTTTTTTATTTTATATCTAAAATGTTTTTTTTTCTGTATTATAAATTTTAACCACCCACATTGATTTTCTTGCTCAAATCTAATAAAAAAAAGAAACTCCAACCGAAGGGGAAAAAAATGTGTTAAAAAAAAAATGTCTTAACATATTTTTTAGGAAAATATCACCTTAGTTTGGAACCTCGTGAGGGTTGCTACTGTGTTCCAATTACAAATAATCTAAGCAGAGAGAATACCCCCCCGACATCAACTAGCAGGTGTCTGATCCGTACTGCTTCCATGCTGCTTTTACTGACAATCTGCTTTACATCGATCAATAACTACAGTTGGATTGGCAGAAACAATCTCATTTACATCCTCAGAGCCACCAGAATCTAGTTAAGTTTCACAATAATCACTTAATTTGAAGAAAAGAAAAAATGGGCAGAGTAACACAGTTTATAAATAAAGCTCATGAGAGATAATTGCTCAATTTTGCTGTTTGAATCCTGAGTGGTTTCCTAAAGGTTTTGTGCTGATACGATTTAGAGGACATTTGTTTTTGCTTGTAGTTCTATTAATGGTGTTTTTGCAGAAATGGTTCAGCCGTTAGCCATGTTTCAGTAGACACTACACACGTCTATGTTTACCAAACGGAAATGGAAGAAAAAAAAAAAAGTAAAGTTAAATTTATCCCCAGGGACCAGTTGGCTGGGATGAAAATATATATATATAAAAAATGTATACAAACAGACAGATGGATGGTATATTACTACAGTTAAATTGCACAATTACAGTGTGCTTCTATATAATTTATTCTAACGTATTTATTGAAAAGTGCTGATTAAACAAAAGATGTAATTATATATATATATATATCTCTATATCTATATATATCTATATATATATATATATAGATATATATATATATATATATATATATATATATATATATATATATAGATATCTATATATATAGATATCTATATATATATATATATATATATATAGATATCTATATATATATATATATATAGATATATATACATATATATATATATAGATATCTATATATATATATATATATAGATATCTATATATATATATATATATAGATATCTATATATATATATATAGATATCTATATATATATATATATATAGATATAGATATCTATATATATATAGATATAGATATCTATATATATATATATATATAGATATCTATATATATATATATATATAGATATCTATATATATATATATATATATATATATATATATATATATATATATATATATATATATATATATATATATATACATACAGGTCCTTCTCAAAATATTAGCGTATTGTGATAAAGTTAATTATTTTCAATAATGTAATGATAAAACTTGAAAATTCATATATTTAAGATTCATTGCACACTAACTGAAATATTTCAGGTCTTTTATTGTCTTAATGCAGATGATTTTGGCGTACAGCTCATGAAAACCCCAAAAACCTATCTCACAAAATTAGCATATTTCATGTGACCAATAAAAGAAGAGTGTTCTTAATAAAAAAAAAAGTCATCCTTATTTATGTACAGTTATACACTCAATACTTGGTCCGGAATCCTTTTGCAGAAATCACTACTTCAATGCGGCGTGGCATGGAGGCAATCAGCTTGTGGTACTGCTGAGGTATTATGGAGGCCCAGGATGCTTCCATAGCGGCCTTTAGCTCATCCACAGTGTTGCTTCTCTTTACAATATCCCACAGATTCTCTATGGTGTTCAGATCAGGAGAGTTGACAGGGCAACTGAGCACAGTAATCCATGGTCAGTAAACCATTTAGCAGCGGTTTTGGCACTGTGAGCTGGTGCCAAGTCATGCTGAAAAATGAAATCTTCATCTCCATAAAGCTTTTTGGCAAATGGAAGCATGAAGTGCTCCAAAATCTCCTGATAGCTAGCTGCATTGACCCGTCCCTTGATAAAACACATTGGACCAACACCAGCAACTGACATGGCACAACAGACCATCACTGACTGTGGGTACTTCACACTGGATGTTTCTGGTGGCTCTGGATGTTTCTACTCCAGACTTAGTCACTGCTTCAGCAGGTCCCCCAAGGTCTGGAATCGGTCCTTCTCCACAATCTTCCTCAGGGTGCTGTCACCTCTTCTCGTTGCATTTTCTGCCACACTTTTTCTTTCCCACAGACTTCCCACTGAGGTGCCTTTATACAGCACTCTGGGAACAGCCTATTTATTCAGAAATATTTTTCTGTGTTGTATCCTCTTGCTTGAGGGTGTCAATGATGGCCTTCTGGACAGCAGTCAGGTCAGAAACCTTACCCTTGATTTTGAGTGATGAACCAGGCTGGGAGTTTTTAAGCCCTAAGGAATCATTTGCAGGTTTTAATAATTAATTTGATGATATAGATGATTTGGTGTATAGCTGGTTTAGAGACCTTTTTCGTGATATGCTAATTTTGTGAGATAGGAATTTTGGGTTTTCATTAGTTGTATGCCAAAATCATCCGTATTAAGACAATAAAATACCTGAAATATTTCAGTTAGTGTGCATTGAATCTAATAATGTTCAAGCTTTATCTTTACATTATGGAAAATAATAAACTTTATTACCATATGCTAATATTTTGAGAAGGACCTGTATATATATATATATATATATATATATATATATATAAATATAAATTTTAGCCTTAACTGTGTGTTACCACTTTGTAGATTCAATAATAAGAAGCCAATTTGTGAGGCATGTCTACCGTAATGTGGAAGCAAATCGCCAAGGTCATATTCATAGGAACATCTTTTATGCACTAACATCCACTGGCACCAAACACACTGTTAACTGTGGGGGGTATGGAGGTGGGGGGAGTGGGGTCTGTCAGCAGCACACACGGAGCGGCATAAGGGAGTCGGCGTGACATAAAAGGCAGAAAATAAGCCTATTTGTATGCGGAGCTGCACCACTGCAGGCCAATAACAGTTTCCTGATGAGACAGTTGAAGCTGCTGAGAAGTAAAAGAAGAAAAAAAAAAACATGTTTCATCGCACGGAGAAATAACGAGGTGCCCTGAGGCGTGTGTCACCGGTAACAAAAAAAACTATCTGTTTGGAAATTCCAAGAATGAATGGACAACATCTGCTGCACCAATTCTATTTTCAAAAAGTACATCTGAGGTTAATAGGAAAGACTCAAAAGTTTTCATCAGCCAACTTAATTTCTGGTGTCCAAAGTGGGGACTTTTCAGCCATTCCTTACCTGGCCTTTTCAAAGCTGTTCAATGTAATTTCGATTTCCAAAATAAAAGGTCACTAAGCGTTCCTGATATAACTGCTTAACTAGCTCACTGTGTAAAACCCAGAGCTGCAAACATTTCAAGTGTTACAATTTTGTTGATTGTTGTAAAGCATTATTATCTAACAAGGATCTTTTACAGCTTCAATTTCATTGCCCTTTAAATTAAGGTAAATAAAACAAAACAAAAGCTTTAAAAAAAAAAATAAATAAATTATAATAATAATAATAATAATAATAACAACGTCATTTGTAATCTATCAATGGGAAATTTAAAGGAGAAAAAAAATGGATTCACTGGATTTGGTTTGAGATTAGACCTTAAACCCATATCACAGAGCCCTAGCTTCAACATAGTTGTTTTGCACCAACTGCTTTATTTTATCTATTATTCTGCAATAAAAAAATTTAAAAAATTAGGGACGATAATGTTGACTTACCCAAAGCCTTCCAGCGAGCTGTCGAACTCTATAAACGCCGGAGTGACGGCTGATCCATGCAGCCGGATGTCATGGGGCGTAGTCATGGAAACCAGGCACTTGACTCGGGTGAGGGGCACGGTGCTGTCCTCGGCGGAGCGCACTAGGCTACGGCTGATGCGGTATTGACCGTTGTCCTCCGCCGGTGTGGTGAAGACGCTGTCGGGGCCGAAGCCCTCCATGGACAGAGTCATGCTGTCTGTAAAGCCAGAGAGAACAACGGGACAATCAGCAGCGTATAAGGGACGACTGAACGACTTAAGTCTACATTGATTCTTTAAAAAAAAAATCCATGATTAAAGCTGAAACAATTCATTTGCTTTAGCTTTAGTTTCCAGGCACTTTCCATTTTGACTGCTCAAGATGTCTGCTTATTATTCAAACTTAGTTCTTTGCAAAAATGTGACTCAAAGGTGATCACTCCTACCATCCACTACTCCCAACACACACCTCATGACTGCCTCACCCTTGTGAAGATTATTGACATTTTCATTAGTTTTATGTCAGCAATCCAAGCACAACACATTAGGAGCCATAATAAAGGACTACATAAAATGACTCAAATAAAACAACAGAATCATTACCTGGATTATTTTCTAGAAAAATAAATTATTATCAACCCCTTAAGCCCTGAGGGTCCTTAGAGCAAATTCTGCCTGAAATTACATATATGAGTTAAAGCAAGTACAGCTCCAAAACTATCAATTGGAAATACAATTGTTTGCATTTGTATGACAGAAAGGCATTGAGGAACATTTTTCTGGTGGAACCACTATTTTAAATGACACCATGTTTGATTTAAGGTGATTAAACCAAGAAAAAAAAAAAAAAGTATCCTCAAAAAAATTCTCCCCAAATAAACACTGCAAAACACCATGAAGAACCATTTGAAACTTGGCATGAACCCTCAGAATTGAAAATATATAGACGTTTTAGATATATTGCCTCTTGAATATAAAGCTCATATTGACTGAATAATTGATTTTGGCACAGTGGTGCCAAAAGTGGCAAAATTGTGCACAATAAAATTTTTTTTCACTCATAAAAGGGAATCTGGCCAGACAAATATGCTGATTTATATTACTGGAGACCTTCGGCATAAGACAAAGCCTTTTCTCCTAAGATTTAGCCGTTGTTTCATTGAAATTTACCAATAATATCAACAAACTGAAAAGAAAAAAAGAATAACAGAGCAAGCTTATGTAAGGCATGCCTGTTACTTCACCTGAAATGAGCCTCAAGTTTCCAATGATTCCGGCTGTTAGGGGGTGCGGCTAAAAATGAATACCTGCTGTTGCACAGATTAAAGCTAGGGAAGACTTATAGGAGCTAATAACCCAAACAACAACAGAATGCGCCCAACCAGAGGCTGTTTGCATACAGCAGTAATTAGAGGGGACTTATTATCCATTATGAACCGGGAGGAGACACAATAAGCAATTAAGACCTGCTGAGGAGCCCAGGAAATTACAAACGCTACCAGCTTTTAGCAGGAAACGAACCAAAGTATTCAGATCAGATCCAAGCAGATCTTTATTTTAACAGACAGATCTCTGATTGGCTTTCTCTTATCCTAAGAAGGTTCATCTGGCTTTCTACCAGCCCAAAAAATCCACCTCTCTTTAAGTCCATCCAACATGTTTTGGAGATAAATGTTTAGCTACTAAGTCAAGTGATGATTTCACGAACCGTGTGCTTCAGCTGTAAAAATTACCAATTGCATCTTATTAAATTAGAATATAGCAAGACAAAAAAGGTTCCTCTAAATTCTAATGATTATTCAGCATTGATAATGCACCTAAAAGGCTGAGTAGTGTTAAGACAGAAACATTATTTCTACTTAATTCTATCCAACAGTGTAGACGTTGTTCATAATTAACCTAACCTTTTAGGAAATGCATTAATTAAAACATTAAAACACTTAAAAAAAATGGGTTCAACAATATCCTCTTAAATCTAACTAGATTGTTTTAGCGATGATAAATTGAGGGCAACAACATTTTAAAAGCTGTATTCTACTGTGAAGTCTTTCTGCTCTCCTGCTCTTTGCATATGCATCTGATTATGAACACTAGAACAGATTGGGAGGACGTAGAGGAGAAACCTACTTCTCATTTCCGCGTCATAGCCGAGGGAGCTTGGTTTGTGGACCCGGTACTGCTTCAGGAGCTTCTTGTCCCAGGCACCGCAGTTCAGAGGGTTTCCGAGACGTAAAAATTCCCTGCCAGAGTAATTTACCAGAACATCAGAAGAAACAAGAAAAACAGTCAACTAGAAAAGCATCCACTCTGCTGATTTTATAGCTTTGCAGAAAAATAACAAACTGAGATAAGATCACTGAGAAAGATGGGAGGTTTGTCGCAACAATAGCAAAGCACACACAAGATTAAGTAAAAAAAAATGAAAGAAAAGATGCTTATTCCCATCCAGCACAATTCAAGCCAGAGATGCCTACCTGAAACTTTTCCAGAGAAATCTAGCATATCTCACTGCTCCTAAGTTGCTTTATCAGCTCATCATCAATGTGTTTCATACTTGAGTTGGAATGAAGCGGAGGTGTAATTAAAACACCAGAAACTGGTGGCGGTACCTGAGTGCGATCGGCTGCAGGGCCTGCGAGGCCAGCCTCTCGAACATCCTCTGCAGTGGAGGGTGCAGCGGGTGGTCTTCATCCCCGAGGGCCTGACTACAACGCTGCAGCAGCCGCTGGTGGAGGCAGGCTTCACACAAGACCTGCTGGTTCCTCTCGCTGTTCACCAGGAGCTGGAGGATGTTGGCAACAGCGAGCTGGAGGTCGAGGGCATGCTGGAGGAGAAAAGAAGACTTAGAAACTGAGAAAACTCTGTCGTATGTTTGAACATCTTTTTTCATGATCTCTGGCATGGAATGATTTTTCTTTTATTCTGAAGTCTGCTTTCTCACCTCCGGCTGACTCTCAGAGGAGACAGAGGGGAGGAGATCCAACATGGCTAAAACGGCCCCTGGGTGGATGACTACCAAATCGGATGAGGATGGGAAAGAAGCAGGGTGGGAAGGGTTCACCAAGTGGAGTTTGAGGTCCGTCAGGGCTTTGACTGGGGCAGAGGGGCCCGATGTGCCATAGTAACCATGCCTAAGAGCAAAAAATAAACCAAGAAGTTCAGTGATTTTAAAGAAAGAAACTTTCCCCTGCCTCAGAATGTCACTCCTCTGCTGTTTAACTCAATGCATCCAGCATGAATCCAAAATCAGAGCTTGTTTTCCCCTCATTTCAAAGCTCTTCAGCCCCAGACGGACTGGTAAAACGCCCTGAAACAATCTGTAGAGCCCAGAATGAAACAGGAGTCACATTTAAGCTAAAGTTCATCCAAAAAGATGCTAAAACTCAGTCTTTTGGAATAAGTTACACTCCCTAACTACGTATATATTCTTCTTAATGTTTTTTCCCCACTTATTTTAACCCTAAATTTGCAAACGTGTACAGATTTAATAAGATTTAAGAAATAAGTGAATCTATAGTGGAATGAACCTGATCCACAGTTTTCTAAATGTTTTGGAAAAACAAAAACAGAAAGGCCTTGAGAAAAATCTGAACGAGCTGCAAAGGTCCGCAGTTCAAGAGCGACAATCAGTTAATAGATAAAAAAGCAATACAAAAAGAAAAACGTGGCAATGGCAGAATCGTTCAGTGAGGACGCTGGTCTGGGTTTGCTGCGAGAGTCGTGGAGCAAGAGACCCACGCTGCAACATTTGCCTAAAGACCATCTCATTTAAAGGCAGCAGCATCACTAACCTTTTGCCAACATCTAAAACGCCAGTCTCTCCGGGACAAACGAACCTGAAATGACCAGCAAACCTCAGCTAAGAAACAGTTAACTGTAGAAGCATCTCAAAGCACCGCATATGACAGGAAAGGAACAGGGTTGCCTTGCACATAGCCAAGAAAAAATTCCCCGTTTGTACTTATTGCTTTCCTTAATAATTAGGGGAGAAAATTAAAAAGAAAAATCCTTAATCGAATTAAAAATAAGGCCATATCCCCCAGCCCTACCAGGAAGAAAACCAACAGAAGAATGAGACATGTTCCCATTCCATCAACACAACATCAACGTACTCAGAGCCACATAATGAGCGCATGGAATGGCCTAGTCCAAGTCCAGACTTTAATACAGCTGATTTTTTTTAAGACTGCAAATATCAGAAACACTGAAAATGCCCTCCTCCAGTCTGACTGAGTTTGTGCACGTTTATATAAAAACCCATTACAAATATTATGTTTGTAGTTGTTAAGAGGACAAAAATTAGAGAAGAAAAAAAATCAGAGGTACTGACTCAGTAACGGTTTAATGCGTTCAACATTTAGGTTTGAACAGTTCAGGTCTCTCCAGGCACCATATGAAAATACCCACATACATTTCTTTGTAACTAGTGAAATGTAACTTTTTAAACCATGAGTCAGCATTCCTCACACCACGATGGGTCGGAGAAAAGATCTGCAGCGCTTTAATGTCACACATTTAGAAAAGAATCTGCAAATTACAGAGCAGCAGATTCCTGCATGAGGAGATACAGAAACAGTCAGCAGAAAGTGCTGGAGGAGCTGGCTGAGCAGCAGAGAACTTTAAAGGTAATAAGAGCTTCTTAAAGCAGCCGATGAAACAAACTGGTGTTTTTGTTTGTTTTGTTTTTAAAAGTCACTAGTTAAAATAGGCTGATATATATATTTGGATATATTTTCCACACGTTCTGAGACTGAAAGAAACATCACTTCCTTTTAGCATCCACATAACCATCTATAGAGTAAAGCTTGTAATGTAATGTCGCTCAGGATGCCACTCCAGCTGAAAAGTAGCAGGCAAGAGTGTCATACAGAGGACTGTGATGGAAACCGCAAGGCTGCGGAATACTCTAATGTTTGCTAAAATGCTGTTAAAATATGACTTTTATTTTTTATTTCTAACATATATGTCATTATTGTCAAACTACGGTTAACGCTCCCAGAAAAAATGATAACATTTTGCTCTTTGCTGTTTAGTAATAAATTAAATTGTAATAAATAGATATTATATCCCTGATAAAAATCTTTTCTTAGCTTCTGAATGTCATAGAAAATATAATTATACCACAAAGCAGGTTTTCATCTAAATCAAGCCAAAGTGTTTTGTGTGTTTAAAACATTTGGGACCAAAAAACAAACAAAAAAAAGAAAAATAAGATGTACAGGTTCAGTTAAAGGTCCCGTATTTTGCTGCATTTGAACATAGAAAATATTATCAATGACACCCACAGACCTTTTTTTTTTTTTTTTTTGCAGTTTTTGCAGAAACTTTCCTCACAGATTAGGCAGATGGTCTTTACCAAAAATCTCCTTATTCAGCTCAGAAGACTGTAACTTGAAAGATGGGCTATTACAGTCTACTGCACAGCCTGTTTCCCCTCATGACATCATTAAGGGCCTGAACATTCAAACAATCGGCTAAGACCAGGCCTCAAAGGTCCCATATTATGTTAATATATAATATAGGAGCATAATGTATGTCCATAATACAATGATGTAAATGACCCCTGACTGTTTGTACAGATTTTGTTTTTTATACAGATGTTTGTTTTGTTTTTAATTACTTGTTTTTACTATATTTGTTCATGACACTTCCTGTTATAGATACAAAAAACTCCCAATGTATCTAGCGTATGCTATGATGACGCTAGGCTAACACTGAGCAAACCTTAGCACGATGTTACACCATATTCTATGACCGTCGTATATTGTGACTTAAGGAGCCGCCATATTTATTTGGCGTTTTAACAGACTTCCTCATGAGCGCCGTGAGGTTAGGGTTAACGTTTAGCACACATTGAATGAAAATACACAAAAACATAATAAATCAAATAGCATAGCAGTCTATGGAAAATAAAAAGTCACAAAGATACAGATTGTGATGTTTACTTAAAAAAAGGGTTTTGAAGACAAAAAATTTAATTTATGTTATAAGAAAAGCCAAAGGCAGCAGCATCAACCATGTTGGTCAAATTACTTCTTGTTGTTATATTGATACTGTTATTGAATGAAAGGTATATCATTTAGTTTAGACTTAACAAGAAACATTTTAAGATGAGGTTTCTATAAATGTCAAGAGGGTATATAACAAAGAATAAATACTAAACAAATTATTCTACTCTAATGCAGTAACAGATCGTTATCTGTATAACTATTGAAGAGAGAGGATTCATTAAATTCTCAAAGCCCAGAGGGACATCGGTGTGCTCTGACCGTCAACAGAAAGAAAATGGAGAGGAAGGGATGAGGGTGAGGAAAGAAGGCAGAAAGCTGTAGCTACCTCTTTCTGGCGAGCGCAGGCGTGCCCCACGGGGAGGGCAGTGAGGTTTCATGAGTCAGGCAGGGAGGCACCTGCTCTGCACGACTGCATGACAGCACATGCCCGCAAACAATGAAACAGGTGACACACACACATACACAGAGCATAGGGTTCATTCATAGCCCGCACACACATATTTATGTGCAGCCGTGCAGGTAGCCCAGACCGAGGATGATCAGCCGGTCAGCACCAGATGTTAGGAGGAGAAAAGAGAAAGAGAGGAAAAAAAGGAAAGAAGTTGTTAGTGGAAAGACTACAGAGAAAACTAGATCAAAGTTCCGGTTCGGAGAACATGCACTTAGATCTGCTCATGGCTTTTTATATAACGATTGTTGAAATGACAGGGAAGAGGTTCCAGTGGAGAGAAAGCATTTCAGTTCAACAGCTTCTCCTCCATTTGTCAGAATAAACACATGAGCTTCGTTTTGTTTACACTTTTTAAATTGTCTAGCTTGCCAGCTTATCTCGCACCAAAACAAAAAGGTTCAAAGCAGTGACCTTTCGGCATCCCTGTCCAGAGTACGCTTCACTCTAAACTACTACGAGCTTCATGACTGACAGAGTTCAGATAAAGATCTCTGTGGAGAATGGAGGGGAAAAAACAGCAGAAAAACCTGTAAGGAAACTGGAGAATGTAAACCTAAAGATCCCTTTTACAGCAGATACCCTGAGCTGTTCAGGTGGTTTTCACTTCAAAGCCTTCCTCTGTTTTCCCATTACTGATAGGAACTTTAATGTGCATCAAATGACATTGGTTGAGGCAACAATTAATTAAAAAAGTCAACCAAAAGCTCTGCAGACTCAACACAGCTGATTATAGGACTCATTATTAGCATTAGATTGAATGTTATTCAATTAAACTGTAAGTAAATAGATATATTCTCTCCTTTAGCACTTGAGATAACTAACATTTCAAATTGGAACAATACTATTTGAGCCAAATTAAATAACATTATCATTTCTCAGTAGAATTGCTATGAACTGTAATAGCATCTGTCGAAGCACAAAGCTGGCAGCAGAACAGATAAATCACCGGCCATGTTGAATAATCAGATAAACCCTGTGATCTAATGCATCAGAAACATCAGCAGTCCTGTTCATTGCTCAGCTAACCGCCCTCGGTCACATGGCCTCTCCTTTATTTGCATGAGAGGCAGGCAGTTGTGTGGTGTGAGCCGTCTCTGACCCAGAGGAACTCGGCAGACCAAATGAATAAAAATCAACAGTAAGCTCAACAAACTTTGAGAACATTTTCTCTAAGCACACGGCTTTAGTCTGCTAACCAAATGGCTTCACAACAAGCAACATCCAAGCTGGTCTCCAAGTCTATCAAACAGAATATCTGAACTTAATGTTGGATCATTCCAATTTGAACCTCTCAGGGTGCAGCATGAGGGCTTTCATATGTCACCCACCTGTCGAAAGAGTCGGTGGCCATCTTGTATAGGTATATGAAGAGCTTGCTGCAGTGTTTCAGTGTTGGACAGACGCTGTCTCCGGAGCAGCTCCCTGAGGAAGCCTCGTCCTCCAGCAGCCTCTGGAATGGCTGAGCGTTGGAGGGGAACACTCCTGTGGGGCCCAGCTTCTTCGTGTCAGAAAAGCAACCCAGCAGCCTGGAGGATAAAACGAAAAGAGAAAAAAAAGTTTATTATTAATCATTTTAGAGGAAAGATTTAGGTGTTAAATTAAAAAAATGGAGCCATTGGAGTCTGCCCTACTTTACTCATCATCTAAGATGGATATTTGTATGTTAGAAATTAAGCAAAGTCTAGCTATATTTATGAGGGGAAAAAAAGCTTTTTGAAAAAAACACTTCTAAAACCTTCTAAAAACAATAAACATAACTAAGAGTGTTAGCATTTTCTTAGCCCCCTGATTTAAAAGCATAATCAGAATAACAATTTCCGCAGAAAGAGAGTTTCATTTGTGCTAAGAACAGAGGAACACCGCTGAGAAGATACCGTTTATCGGATTTAAATCATTTCTCAGAAATAGTTCAGCTATTTATATACAGTTACATAAATATATTGATCAAATTATACAAATTATACTCGCTACTAAACACCAGCACTTAAATATTTTTGCTATTGTTAGTTTCAGATTTCTGGATTATTTGCACATTAGAAGGATAAAACGTCAAATAAGCTTGAGATATTTTCTAATTGTGTTATATTCTATACATTATCTATTTACACACTTAGTATCTGGGATTCTGTTGAGAAAGGACATCTGTGTTGAGAATGAAAATGGGGAGTTTTAATGTTGACAAAAATACTTTTTATTATTTTAATTAGCCATCATGTTTTTTATATCCATAGCGTTAAGTATTTTTAAGAAAAAATATAAAAAGACCCCACTTATAGTGATTAAAAAAAAGTAACAGATATATCAGAGTAAACAGACATTAACCTGACTCCGCCAGATGGATTTGCTCCGCATATCCATCTGGAAACCTTGCGTTGAAGTAATTTTGGGAAGGGGCGAAAATACTGGTTAGCTGATTGGCCTATGTTGGTGATAGACGGGCCAAATAAACCAATCAGATCAACGAAGCATATGACGTAATAGAGCAACGACGAAGAAGAGCCAATTGATAGATCAAACTCGGGAGAAGAGCATAAACATCTTTTCCTCTGAGAAAAGCTTCCAGAGCAGTGTTTTGCTCTTCTTTCAATGTAGAAATACAGTGTAATTCCGATAAAACTTGCTCGATAGCCACACTAACGCTAGATTCATCGGCTGAAGCCGCCATGTTCTTTAGACTGAACTGTCGCGCTTCTCGTTGCGTCACACCTCAACCCGCCTCAAAGCCAACGCTGATTGGACGTTCGTTTGGTGAACTGCTCCAAATTTTCTTTAACATAAAGTAGCCAGACTGATCTGCGAGTGAAACCTTGAAAGCTCGCGAGATCAGGATGGTCTCACGAGGTTAAACAGACATGGCCAACGAGGAAGAAGCAATGGAGATACAGAATGAAAAAACTAGATTAACAAAAGGTATCTGTTAAAGGATAGAGACTGTACTTGCTAAACTGGTGTGTTTTTTTATCTTTTATTTCCTCAGCATGGCTCTCTGATTGGCCACACGTCTGTCCCTGTGTGCGCTCAGGGAACACACTAACATATCAGGCCAAGGCAACATGTTGGAAATCCAGACATCCTTCTGAGCACGCAAAAATACTTTAAACTCACTAAACAAAGCAGGATTGTCGCATAAGATTACCTTAAGAGCCTCAGACGATCAGGGTGAAAATTTTGCAAGATTATGTTGCCGTGGGAACCATGCATAAATGTGCAAGTATAACTCATACATGCAGGCAGACTGGTCAGGATTACCTCACAGCATCGGCCAGCTTCTCGTACTGGATCTCCGTGCGAAAGAAGTTGGAGTTGGCCGGCTCGTAGCGCATGGCCGCCGTGAGCGTGCAGAAAACCGTGAGCAGGAGCTCGAAGACTTGGTTCTGGTTGACCCGTTCCCAGCCGTGACGAGGAGGTTGGCAGAGCGAGCGCTCCATGGCCACCAGGAGGGAGGTGACGTAGACGAAGCCGCCCACTTTGCGGAAAACCGTCCGAGTGCGGTGACTCTCACGCAACACGGCCAACAAAGCCTAAAGACAGGAAAGATCACGTTTGGTGGTCACATTGTAAAAACTTCCTTTAGGATAAAATGTCTACTGTTTAATATATTCTGATAAAAAAAGCAATAATTTTTGCATTTGTTAATATCTAATACATAGTCAAATAAGTTCTAATCAACCAATCATTAGGTCGTTAACAGCCTCACGGTGGCCTATGTGGCCCACAATGAATGCCTGCTACAGCTTTATTCCTCATATCAATATAAATGGGATAGCAGGGACCCATAAGAGCAAAGAAGAAGTAAAATGGTGATGTGTTGCGTCACTGAGCCAGCTGTTTCCCGCTACATTAAAAAATACAGCCAGAGTCAGCAAAAAGTTTTATGAAACCAATCATAGGATGTCGCAGAGGTTCGCTTCCTCCCAACTCCATGCTGGTAAATCACCACCAGGCTGCACTGATAAAGCCACTGAGTGAGGCTTCGATTTCCACAAGCACCGAGGAAGCGTGGACAGCTTAATGCAACGCATCCTTGATAGATTTTCCCTCACATGTAAAAAGTGAAATGATGACTTTCACAAGGCTAAGCCAAAGATTTATCTGAATTATTTTTGTGTTACAGAAAAGAGCATATTTTCATGGACTTAAACAGGATAGGAGCTTTATGCTGATAATTAAAATCAGTGATTAGTGAAATGAAAAAAGAAAAAAAAATGCTGACGAGCTAATCCGAGCGAAGCCCTCAGAAGGCATGAGATTCACTTCATCTGGGGGGAAGGAGTTTAAAAATGCAATTATGCCTGAGAAAATGAGCTGGCCTCTCATCCTGGCTGGGAGTGTGCGGAAGAGTGTGTACTGTTTCAGCTTTTATGTGCACCTAACTCTGAGAGATCCTGCTTTGAAGCAATTACTGTGTACTGTGCTACAAATGCATATTGATTTTTGAAATCACTCGCTTTCTTGTTTCAAGGTTCCTGCTAGAATTACTGACGAGTTTGTGTAGATGTAGACTTTAGTTTGCTCTATTTCCTGTGGCTGCATGGTAATTAAATACCTAAAACAGTCAAACAATTAAAGGTGAAACAAGCGAAAGTATAAAACTACCAAAATGCATTTAAGTAATAAACATAAATCCTTTTTTTTTTCTATCATCTGACATTAAATACGAATAAAAACCTTTCCAGATTTAAATGCCACTATCTAGGGTTGTCAAAAGTATCGCTACTGAAACGTTGTATCCGGATACAATACTCATTTTCAAAAGTAACGATACAGTGCTACTACCAGTAGCACCTAAACAGTCATTCATCTAAAGTGCAGAATAGAGGAAAATGCACATTCAGAACACTGTGTGATTGAATAATTCTGTGCACGTTTTAGATTCAGACTTTTTTTTGTAACAGGTGCAGCTGCTGAGAATTATTTTTGTTTCTTAACTGGTTTGGCTAGTGTCATTGTTATGTGTGCAAAGCATAGCAAAAGAAGGAAAACTTCATTTTAATTTTATAAGTTTTTTATCAAGCTTGCTTAATAATGTGCACAGCATACAACCTCAAAATATTGTTCTTATTGTTTATTGTATTTATTTATTGTATTTTAATTATTAATCAAAATATTTCTGTTGAAATTTGGAGTTTTCATTCTTGTGGTATCGAAAATGGTATCGAGTATCGAATATTTTTCTTAGTATCGGTATCGAGTTGAAAAGTTTAGTATCGTGACAACCCTACCACTATCTAAACAATTGCTATAAGCTAAAAGCCAGCATGAGAAAGTCCAAGCTACAAATGCATTACTTCAGTGTTCATGTAGTCCTCCTCTTTAAACTGTTTGCCTTGAGTTGAGTGTTTGAGCGGTTCTCATATGTTTGCTCTAATTTCGACCTAATCTGAGATTTTCTATGAGACATCAGGCCTTTTTGATGACCATTCCAGAACACTGATGTCCTTAAGTCACTTGGTAAATAATTTGGTAATATGCTAAGATTAGCTGTCCATTTCGAAGACCCTTTAATCCCAACTAATATTTTACATTGAAATGCTTCAATTTTAGTTTCAGCAGAACAAAGAATCAGCTCCAAATGTGTGTCTCTTTGTCCCTTTAAGTATATTTGGAAACTTTAATCTGGATTTGTGTGTTTGGGAGCAATGGCTTCTTCTTGCTGAGCGGCCTTTCAGCCCATGTCGAAGGAGGTCACATATTAGTGTGTGTTCTGATAATGTCTTCACAGCTTCTAACAGTTTCTTTGCAGGGTCATTTTCTTTTCTTCTGCTGTAGATTTACATGTTTTGCAACAAAACACACTTCAACTGTGTAACAGCAAACCTCGTTCTCTTCCCTGAAAGGCATGAAGGAAATTTCGGTGATGTTTATATATGGATCAAGCAACTGGTACCAAAGTTAATCCAGACCAGTTGAGGTCCAGATTTCTCTTCCTGATGTTTTATCACATATTTTGATTATACACAAATAATAACAGGTGTCTCTTCAGTTAATCCAGTTAGGTGCATCTCCATAAATTATGAAATTGTGCAAATTGTCATTGCAAAAATAAATGTGCTAAATGGAAATACTGCAATTTCAGAAGAAAAAAAACTCACGTTTCTCGACAAAAAGGTTTTATGGTTCAGAGAGGCGGTTTTTCAGTCATATTGAAGTTGTCATATTTTTTACATATCTGCAATAGAAAAGCTTTTTTTGTATCATATTTGTCACATGATCTGAAAATAGATCTTACTGACTTGCAAAAGATGACCAGAACAATTTGGAGAATGTTGGTGCCCACTATAGATATATGTTTGTTTACATCCACCGCTGCCATGTTGCTTTCAGAGTTAATGCATTATCAAATGCATTTACAAGCAATTCTAACTGTATTTGTTATAAATGGAAATCTGCAACTGCAAAATTTTGCATTTTCAAATTTAGCAAAATATTAACATACTTTTGCGCACATTTGCAATGGAAATACAGCTAATTGTTGGGAATCAGAGAATCAGAAACTTACAAAGCCTTGAAATCATCATCAGAGCATAATTTTTTTTTTATGTATAGCAATATAAGAACCTTTTAAGGAACTTTTAAGAAAGTTGTAATTCTTGCATTGAGAAATAATTTAGTAGCTGTCCATTTAAATAGTGTCAATACATCCTAACAGACATTCCTGTAAATGGTCTACAGAGAAGGTAGGTTTGTGTCGTTACCCTCAGGATATCCGTCTTCAGCTGCAGCTCGCTGGGTGGCGCCGAGTGCATGAGGCCTAGCAGCGTTCCCATGTCATCATCACCGCTGGGGGACAATACCAGCTGCTGGATGATGAGCAAGGCGTGTTCCCGACATTGACGGTACTTCACGATGTTGTGGACGCAGCGGGCGCCACCGAACTCTCTGAACAGCGCTGTAAGAGAGAGAGAGAGAGAGGAGAAAAAAAAAGAGGTCAATATAATGCAACAACCTGCTTTCTGTAGTTTTCGCCACATTATGTGAACTTACATAATCCAGATATAGACAAGTTAGCTTAACTGATTGAAGCCCCTCTCTGTGAGGCTAACACTGGCTTTAGAGCACGGCTACACTTTTTTAGTCCAAATTATTGTTTAGTTTAAAAAACAGTCAGGGTTTAAAAGTCACTGCTTTTGGCACAATGTGGTGCTTCTGAATAAATTTAAATCAAAACGTGTGAACCAGGATGTCGAGTTTCAGGAAAAAGGCAAAACGGCTGAGTTACAGAAATATGCCCAGAATTGAAACAAACAGCAGCAGAATTAATGTTTATTAAATCAAATCAGTCAGAATTCTATTTTCATTTTTAGCTGTTCACAAACAATTTTTCCTGCAGTTAATGTTTGATTAGGTTTACTGATAAAAGCAGCCTTCCATTCTCGAGGTTAGTCTATAAAGCTGCTTCCATTTCTATGACTGTAAATCAGATTGTTTCCTACAGGCATGACCTTAGATTTTTTTAAATGCAGGATGAGGAAGGAAATTCTTGAACTGTCAACCATTTGTCCTTGTCAGAGCGCCAGCTAATAGCTCCAGGTGCGTGATGCAAATGTAATCAGAGTGAAGAAGCTGCAAATATCTCCCACGTCAATGATGACAAACATTCATTAAGAGGGTCGCAGAGAGACGAGCTGCTGGATGGTTATTTCTGTGACTCACCGAGTCCCACACACAAGCAAACACAGGAGGTCTGAGTGATACCAGCTTTTCAGATTAACAGTTTGTAGATTTTCTGCATCCCTGATTTTAGGGTCTTTTCAGGGGGATTGTGAACATGACATGTTAGTTCCGGAGATTTGAACATACACCCTCTGCCTGGAGTCTAAATCCTTTTTTCTATGACCACTGAGAAAGATTCTGCATGTGTGTTTGCAGGGTGTTAGTGTGTTTACCTGCATTAGTGTTGGTAGTGTTGGAGCCCTGCAGGAGCACAGTCAGAGTTTCCATCACCAGCCAGGCCAACTGCTTCTGCTCCTCTGCTATGGGGTGGTTTTTACTATCAGCTAAGTGGAGAAAGAAAACAGCCAAACACCATAAACAGATGGAAATAGCCCACACATTAAATATTCTGTGGTTTTCCCTGAAGATACAGTCTGATAAAATGAAGTTTTGTCTGACAAAGGCACAAAATTAACTGCAGTTTTAGTGTAATTCAGCCAATTCCAAACAATCTGTTTGGATTTTTTAAAATCTAGAACAGTGTGTTTTTTACATAATTGGCATAAATCTGTTTGATAGAGATATTTTATTTTGCTACTAAGACTCTTTTTTTTCTGCTAATTCCTGTTTATAAACCCGCTAATCTAAAAATGGGAAGCAACGCTTTAAGACTTTGATAAACAAAGAGAAAGGGCAATGTTCCTAGCTTCCCTGTCCCTGGAGGAAAGCACCCCCACATCATGATGCCACCGACACCATGTTTCACCATGGGGATTGTGTTCAGAGAGGTTGGTCATTTCAGATCTACATTTGCAGAGTCCTAAAGTTTAGTTGTGTAAGACAAAAAAAATGTATTCATTCAAATACTGTGATATTTCATAAGTCGACTTTTGTATTAAGATCCAAATTAAGGCTGAAACAATTATTATTGAAATAATAATAGTCATTGTTTAATTATTAACTCGAGTATAGAGACTCTAATCGTGTCTTTAGCTGACAGAGCAAGCCACTTAGTGCAGTAATAATACCAAAATCGTAAAAAAAAAAAAAAAAATGTAAACATTTTGGATTTAAAAGAAAAAAACATTTTCGTCAATCTATATGCTCTACCCAGAACTGATAAAGTTGAAAAGTTTTATTTCCACCTGTTCTAATTTCAGAAAAAGGCTTGTTTAAGGAACCTTTTCTTATTCGATTAATAATCGATTAAACGAAATAAAAATCATCAACAGATTTATCGATTTACAAAATAATCGATATTAGCATCCCTTATCCAAATGGATCTTACACATAAAAAAATAACATTTATAGGCAATCATCCATTTCATGGTCTTACTTTTATATAACTCCTAACCCTCCAGCCACTAGTTGGCAGCACATCATCCAAAAGCCTATTAGTTAGCTGCACTTCACGCTCTGCAGCAAGATATAAAAAAGATCTTGTGAGGTTTTCCAAAACTATATTACTATGAAAAAAAAAATAAATCAAAATATATCATCTTTGTTAATGTATCGCGATACATTTTGATAAATGGTATTTTGATATGTAGAGCATCACTAATGGTTATGGTGCTTATTAGATTTTACTTCTGCATTTCACACAGGCATAAAATAGTTGCTTTATTTGTAAGTAAACTTCAGCACTGAAAAGATCGCAAGATCACCAAGGAAGTAATGGTATGAAAGAAGGTAGCATTTCCCAGCATAGCGGTGAAAAGAAAGAGTAAAAGATCAGGTGATAAGAAAAAGGAAAAAAAAAAGGGAATCCAAGACAAATAAGAGAAGAGCAATTTTTTCTGGTTCTGCTTTTCTCATTGAGTTATTTTCTTATTGGAAGCTTGAAAATGAGCCAAAAAAACAAACAGTTGGATAAAAACTTTCACAGCTCATACAGTTTCTGATCTTTTTAAAAAAGCAAGTCTATGATCAAATCTCTCCTTTTTAAATTTATATGAAAACAGGAGTTTGTACTTTTTTGGCGTGTTGTTTTATTACAATCTTTTCCACTTTTCATTCAAACTTAAGCTTCAAATTAATCTGAACTGTTGCAAATAAAGAAACAGGAAATAAATCATTGGTCTAGACTGAAAAAGTAATAAACACAGTGAAATTAAATGTATTTTTGTTTTTTGTTGTTTTACGAAATGCTGCTGAATTTTCTTGGTTCATTCAAACAGAAATAATCAAAAACTGTCTTTAGGATGAACTAGTTTTTGTCTGTGTGTGTTGTTAGATTTGAAATCCACCAATATGTTTTTTTGTTTGGAGAAAATCCTTCTGAGTTTCTCAGAAATTCCTGACAAATATGGAATTTTAATGTTTTTGCAAAAGTCTTTTGTTTTTTGTTGTGTTACGAAATGCTGCTGAATTTTCTGGGTTCATTCAAACAATAAATCAAAAACCTTATGATCTCTGTGAACCGATTCTTCTCACCTTGGTCATTGTTTTGCGGCTGGTGTTGGGAAGCTGGGTCCTTGAGCAAGGCGGCGTACTTGTGAAGCAGGTTGACCATTACCTCCAGCAGGCCGACCTCCCGCAGCACGTCGCTGAACACAGGGTCATGCCTGGCCAGCTTCAGTAGCGTTCTCACGGCGGTGATGCTGCAGGGGAGCGACGTGCTCGATTTCAGCAGCACGCAAACGCTGAAGAGCTCCTTACACGGCACGTAGTTCAGGCTGAAGACAACAAACTCCAGGAGTTCAAAGTACTTGGCCTGTGCCTCTGGGAGCTTGGCCACACGCTCCGCGAACTGTGACAGGGTGTGCTGGGACTCCAGGATGAAGTAGTTGGCCGGCTCGGCCGCATAAATGTTCCCGATGGCGTCCAGTAACATGCAGGCCAGACGGCTTGTTTTGGCCCTGAGGAAGGCGTTCTGGAGCACGGAAAAGGCCTGGATATTTCGAACTGTGTGACCTGCGGACAACAAGGGCAACTATTTAGTTGGGAAAAAAAGTTTATTCGAGGAAAAATATCAGAAAGCAGCAACCTCTGCAACAAAAAACACAATTGCCTTAGAGAAACAAAGACCTAAGTGGGATATTTGAGACCTTTCAAATCATTTGCACAGAGCACTACAGGCTGGAGGAAATTTATAAGACCTCCTGTAGTGGCTATCATCAGACACAGCACAAAAACCACAATGTGAGGATAAACATTCAGGTTTTGGAATTTATCTTAAAGACTCTCACCACTTTTTCTGGGTAACTATTTTTTCTTTTGCATGAGGAAAACTGATGTTCTGCACCATAATAATGAACAATCATAATAAACAATCATATCTATTTCAAGGATAAAACAACTAAGCATGAGCTCTAGAACCCATCTTTAAAGTCTCTTTATGCCTACATTTGGTTAGAGAGGCCAAAGAAACATAAAAAAAAGCTAAATCTTTAAATCAAAATTTCCTTCATTAAATTTGATAATTTAAAGAAATCACATCACTTTCAAAGTCTTTTGTTTTAATCACAGAGTCTAAGAGGCCACCTTAATTTAAAAAGTTGTGAATCATACTTAGAAAAGAGTCATGTGTCACAAGAAAAAGCTAGTGGTTTTAGTCAGTAAGTTCATCAGCTAAGAGAAGAAATCTAAAGTCAAAAAGTGGAGCCAACGGAAGCCCAAGAAGTACATTGGTGGAAAAAAAGCTGCATATTATCCCTGTTTAAAATTTAAAACCAAAAACCATTTATCATATCCGCCTTCTTTTTAAGCTTCCTCGCATCTAAAAATCATTCTGATTTTTGTTTGCATTTAGTATTTTAAACATTTGTCTCTTAGCAGAAGTAAACTGAACTTCAGTCCCTCAAATTGAAGCACACAGGGAGGCTAAGTGAATCTGGCGCTTAATTAGGCATGTAAGCCCCCCCCCCCCCCATCATGTTAAGATGTCTTAGCTTAATGACTCTCCACAGAGTCGGAACCCGTCATTAAGTGGGTAAACAGAGGAGGGCTTAAGCAGGCCTTCCCACTCCATTCCGTGTTTTTTTCGGGCAGGTTAGAAGACAGAGGATCAGTGTTTGACTGTGTAATCACCAGTTAGTGGAAAAGTCTTCAAAGACAACACAAAGCAAAAATCTGATACCTCAGTGTAAATTAGTAGAACTGCTGCCTTTATGGTAACATAGAATTATCTTATCTTAAAGCTATAAAGAAGCCTTTTCTGTAAAACCAACCAAGAGCAGACCACACAAAAGGTTAAGAAGTTTATGTTCAGGAGTTCTTATTTGCATTCAGAGGGGCTCAGCAGTGTGACGAGCAGCATGGTGTCTGCCAAACAGGTTGAGGTTACTGGGATCAGCTAAGGATCAAAGTCATTTCCAGATTAAGATCAGGCAGGGAGATAAAAGCAGGAGGGAAATCCAGCAAGAATTTTTTTTTTTGAAGTTGGCGCTTTAACTAGTAAGTCTAAAACCCTGAAAAAAAAAAGGGAATATCTAATTAGGGTGGATGGAAAAGGGACATGAATGTCTTCACTTTGGACTTTTGCAGAAATAAAAGCATCTTTCTTGCCAACAGGCTCTTCAACTACAACCCAAAAACAACCCCAGATCAATTCATTGACGCATGTACATACAACATACAAACAATGTTTAACTCTCAGGGGAATATTTAGCTGAATACAACTCTACCCTGATGAAAAACTTGTTCAGTATTGGGAGAAACCAAAGTGCTGAGTAACAGCAAATATCTTAGGCCCCGTCCACACGAAGCCGAACCCTGGCCTAAACGCACAAATTTTTCACCAAACCAGCCTCTCATCCACAGGAAGCCGGCGTTTCGGGGGTCTGTAAACAATCTTTTTTTTATTCAGCCTTCAGAGTGGCAAGATTTTGAAACGCCGTTTTCGCGTTTCCATCTTTAAGCTCTAACCGCATTTTTTTTTTTACACGCATGCGTCATAGCGTCGCCTCTAAACACGCATGCGCGACACAGTATCACAACAACAATGGCGCCGTACTGTGTTGAATGGTTGCTGCTAATGCTACTCACCCTGCTGTCGGGCTTACAACAGAATCTTCTTCTTCTGGAATATCTCCAGGAAGAACAGAGCAATATCGACGACATAGTTCAGCACCTGAATTTGACTGAACCACGAAAATGGACCCGCAGGGCAACCATGTATAAATATTAGTGCGCATGCCCAACCTTTCGTCACCTATTTTTGCTTTGGCACCACAGCGCCACTTACAGGCCTGGCGTACATTTTGCAGCGTTTTCATGCATTCGTGTGGACGATGACATTTATTTTACGTCTCCGTCTTTACGACAAACGTTCTGGAAAATATTAGCGTTTCGTGTTCGTTTTGACTTCGTGTGGACGGGGCCTTAGTACTGGACCTGATGCTGCTATCTTCATCATCATCTTTCTAGGATTACATATGTATGGGGAAGAGGCCACAGATCAACCCAACAATCAGACTCCACGGTCCCCCGCTGCTACAGGTCACACTTTGACAGATTTTTTCCAGAAGGGTAAAAGATCCAACCCACAAACAATAGAGAATATGTGTCTCTCTACATGTCTCTATTCCACATGGAGAGATGTCAACAGATGTCAAATCTATCATGTCAGATCAGGTAAAGCTTGAACATCGGTGAACAAAGCCTGCTGCACAATGATCGCTCTGCAGCTCAGCAGCACCGTCTCTGAAGATTGTCGCCAGGGAGAGTACGGGTTTATCAGAGAGTTATGAGTGTGAAAAACATTTAGAGCAAAGAAAATGATTCCAGATGGTTACAGTAATAAGAACTGGGAAGACAAACTCTGTGCTGCTGAGGAATAGGGAGCTACTGCCATGATGGGCATTGGCTTCCATAACCACACCCCTATGTTCGCACATCTGCATTACTCCAGGCACAATTTCCACATGTATATAATACATCAGTTGCACAAATGTTAACTCCTCTGCCTGCACAATGTTCAAGTTTATGTAGATCTGAAGCTTATTATCTCTATCATATTGCTTGCTTGTACTTTTTTTAATGTATACATGTATTTCATTTAGACTTTCATTACAGCATTTGATGTGGACAACAAGGAAAGAATTGCAGTGTACAGGTAACTTGAACATCTGACAGTAAACACTTTAATTAACCTGAAAATGGCACATAAAAGCTTGTGGATTTATCTTTTTTAAACCTTTATCTGAACTTGGACGTCTAGGGTTAAGAGAAGTTGGCAGCCTGCTGGAAGATGAACCGAAGCTTTTTTCCGATGATTAAAAAAATTAAAAATGATAAATAAAAAGGAGCGCTGTTTGTTTTTTATTTGATTAAATTAAAGTTACAAACTTTGCTTTTATTGAGGCATTTGGCTCTTATTGTCTCAAGCCTACTCTATGCAATACGGTCTCTGCTAGTTAATAATGAATGACCGTTCTAAACAGAAACAGACACTGACTAATGTAGTTCCTGAAAGCAGACGATTTGCAGACATGCCTGTGTAAATTCTCAGTCATCAGGGTTATGGCAACAGCAAACAGGCTTAAATTGGAAGGCAATCGGACCTTCGCTCAGTTTTTGAAGACGTTTCGACATCTACCCAGGAGTCTTTGTCTATTCTGTTGGCTCGCACCAGAGCCAAGAGCGCTGAGGTACTTAAGCAGCATGGAGGTTCATCCTCCTGCACTCATTCCAAGTTGGATGCAAATCAAATAGCCACCCCTTGTTCTTCTGGATTGTTGGAGCCTTTTGTTGGGCATGGACTGTTATTGGTCTTTTGAAATCTAATGGGAGTGCTTATGTAACTTCTTGGGAATTCCATGACTAAATTGTAAATGCTTCGAAGCTGAAACCAGAATCCTTCTCCTATGTTCAGTCAAAGCTTTTCTCTTCGCACAAAGATGGCTTCCTTGACCCTTCTTTCAAGCCATCTATCCTCCCTGTCCAAAATATGAACACTGTTCTTAATGTGCAAGTGTACAGCTGAATCCGGCCCAGAGCTACTGGCTCCCCTATGCTGTGCCATTCGTTTATGAAGTTGTTGTTTGGTATCTCCAATTATCCTCACTGCAATGGATCACAAAACAATGCTGCTCAGCTTAGGTTTGGGTGTTCAGTCTTTAGGATGGACCAGTTTTTGTCTGAGTCTGTTGTTGGGTTGAAATTTACCGGTATGTTGTGTTTGGAGAAAATCCTTCTGAGTTTCTCAGAAATTTCTGACATATGGAACTGCATTGTTTTTGCAACTCTCTGTTTTCTCCTCTGGGTTTGATGCAATGTCACAATGCTTCAAGTGATTTCCTAACATGTTTTTGATCCTTTCGTTTCTCGTCTGTCATTTAGAGGATATTGTAAGCCCTGTAACTCAGAGTTGTGATCACAGAAAGTTTATGTTCCAGCAGATGATGAACGTCAAAATGAAGGTATTGGTTGGTATGTGTAAACCTCAGTATTAAGAATTCCATTGTCCTCAATGTGCACATCAGTCTAGAAAGGGCAACATGTTGTTCTTCACATTTTCTCTGGTGTACTTGATGTTTCCATCCACTGAGTTGATGTGATTGGGAAATGCCTCAAGTTCTTGGTTTTGGATTTTGACCCAGGTTTCATCCATGTATCTGAACCAGTTAGATGGTTGTGTCCCCTTGTATGTGCTGAGTGCTCTGCTCTCTGCCTCCTCCACAAAGATATCGGCAACTATGGGTGAAACTGCCCATTATGCACTCATGTTTCTGTCGTAAAAGTTATCACTGTAATTGAAGTATGGGGTTGATAGGCAGAGGTCCAACAGGTCACAAAACTGGTTAGGTGTTAAAGTGGTCCTGTCTTTTAGGGCTTCATTGTGTTCCAGTTGTGCCCTGTCTGTGTTTACTGCCTCTGAGGTGGGAATGCAGGAGAAGAGAGAGATTACATCCAAAGAACCATGGTTTCACATTTCTTCAGAAATAAAGCCTGTGGAGTTTTGGATGTGGTGTAGAAGTGTTTCCAACCAATGGAGCCAAACTTGTTGCCATGTGTTTTGTGATATTGTGTGTCACCGAGTTAATACTGCTGACAATGAGCATGAGTGGGACCTTTTCTAGCCGTTTTTGGGAGACCATATAGGTGTGAAATGGCATCACCTGAGTACAGTTAATAGTACAGAGAGAAACAGATGGCTTTCTCTCGTTCCAGTTTTTTGGGGTATTCTGTTACTTTATTTGTATAGATGTTGGCTGGGTCCCTTTTCAGGGCTTCTTTAACTATTAAGGCCTGGTTATACTTCTGCAACCGCACACATCAAATGTCGTTTGAGTGTGACTAAGAACCAGTTTTGCTGGTATGCTTCTGCACCGTCGATCTGAAATTTGTAGGGATGCACAGCAGTTTCCCACCAAAGCGCAAGGGGGATTCAATTCTAGAACTCACGAGAACTTCATTGGATGGTCACCGGAACTTTGGCGGCACCAGCGGGAGTGAATTATCTTCAAAAACAACAATGGCATGTCTGCAACATATCACGGTCACGGAGATGGATCTAGCGTTGCTAAACATTGAAGAGGAACAGGTTCTGTTAATAGAATTGGCAAAAAGACTGATTAACCTTTCGTCGTAGTTTTTCATTGTAGTTGTTCCTAGGTTTTTAAAAATGGCGCGCACCGGCACTGAATCGAGATGTAAGGCCACATAGACAGCCGGAAAGGCATACCAAGGACCAATCATAGCTGCTTTTTGTCTGCGCACTTCCGCTTGAGGTTTTTGCAGCTTTGCGACCGTCCGATGTGTAGTCAGGATATTCTGAGGTGCGCAACGACTGTTGCAGAGCCTCTGCGCAGGGAGCGCGGACGGGTACAGACACAGATTTGACAGTAGCAGAGGCTATGCGTCAGAAGCATAAATCGGCATTTACTATCCATATGTAAATTATTATCTCATGTAAGTCAGTCATGTAAGTCATTATTTTCTCATTTAAGTCAGTTGTGTTGAGTACCCCTGTGCATCTACCTCTGTCTGCTGGCAAAATGCTGATATTGTTATCTATACCTAGAGAGGTAAGCCCCAGGATTTCCTGTTTGATAATGTTGAAAATGGGCAATTTTGCACTAGAGTGTGCAGCTGTAACTTTCAACCAAAGTTTTTCCACTTTTCCCTCTGTCATGTTGTTATTTCTGATGGCTGATAGTGGCAGTAATCAGTTCTGTTACTGGAAGATGCTTAGGGGTTACTGCAAAAAACTGAGAGCCTCCGAAAGAACGTTCAGTTCTGACTGGGTAAATTCTCTTTTTGAGAGATTTTTTTTTTTTATCCACAGGCTTTAGGTGACTTGGTGTGAATTGTCCCCATGTTCATGTCTGCAATCTGCTGGTAACAGAGGTGTCCCTCATTTCCACTAGAAGAGACTGGAATTTAAGCTTTTTGTATTTAGTTGCTCTTCGAGTTTTGTGTGAGCTGTGGCTTTTCAGTGAAACCAATAACCTCTTGCAGAGTTGCTTCTGGGAGATGCTCTGAAATTTGGACATGGATTTTACCTATTCTCTTTGTGAGTACATCAAGGATAAAATAAAATCACCTTATATTTTGCTGAGGAGCTAGATTTGCACTCTCGAAAAGATATTTTCTGCTCTGTGCCCTTTGATTGTAGACTTAAGGTGTGTGCTGTTCGGAAACAGTTTTTGTTCCCAGTCATGCGGGTCATGGCAACAACAGGCTTACTTGCCTTCCAATTTATGACATTTTCCATCCATAAACAGCAGCAGTACCCATCTCTACATTCTGATTCCACTGAGTCTTAGTTTCTTTAACTCAGGTTCAGAATCATTCTGATGCCCATCATCTGATCAATGATCAGCCTTGTGACTATCAATAAACCAACTATATGCCTGTGCTGCTTATTTTCTGATTGTCTACATTTGTTTATATAACAGCACTGTAAAGAAAAACGGTTTACTTAAACGTGTTAGAACAAGTATATCTACAGTGAGGAAAATTATTTTTTGAACATCCTGCTATATTGCAAGTTCTCCCACTTCCCACAATCACAGAGGGATCTGAAATTGTCATCACAGGTGTATGTCCACTGCAGACAAGATATAATCTTAAAAAAAAAATGCCTTCAAAATGTCCACCTCCACTCCATTTATTATCCTAAATTAGATGCACCTGTTTGAGGTTGGTAGCTGCATAAAGACACCTGTCCACCCCATACAATCAGTGTGAATCCAACTACTAATTTGGCCAAGACCAGAGACCTGAAAAGAGTTAAGACCATTGTTTCCAAGGTTACTGTTGGTAATACACTAAGGCACGGAAGGTTCCCCTGCTTAAACCAGCTCATGTCAAGGCCCGTCTTAAGTTTGCCAATGAACATTTGGATGATCTAGAGGAGTCATGGGAGAAAGTCATGTGGTCAGATGAGACCAAAATAGAACTTTTTGGTCATAATTCCACAAACCATGTTTGGAGGAAGAAGAATGATGAGTACCATCCCAAGAACACCCTCCCTTCTGTGAAGCATGGGGGTGGTTGCACCGTGTTTTGGGGGTATTTTTCTGCACATGGGACAGGGCAAGTGCACTGTATTAAGGAGAGGATGAATGGGGCCATGTCTTGACAGATTTTAGGGAACAACCTCCTTCCCTCAGTTAGAGCATTGAAGATGGGTTGAGGCTGGGTCTTACAACACGACAATGACCCGAAACACACAGCCAGGATAACCAAGGAGTGGCTCTGGAAGAAGCATATCAAGGTTCCGGCGTGGCCTAGCCAGTCTGCAGACCTAAACCCAATAGAGAATCTTTGGGAGTTCAAACTCTGTGTTTCTCAGCGACAGCCCAGAAACCTGACAGATCTGGAGAAGAAAATCCCTCCTGCAGTGTGTGCAAACCTGGTTAAAAACTACAAGAAATGTTTGACCTCTGTAATTGCAAACAAAGGCTACTGTACCAAATATCAATGTTGATTTTCTCAGGTTCAAATACTTATTTGCAGCTGTATTAAACAAATAGTAAAAAAATCATACATTGTGATTTCTAAAATTTATTTTTTTTTAGATTTTGTCTCTAACAGTGGACATGCACCATCAATGTCAATTTCAAACCCCTCCATGATTTCTAAGTAGGAGAACTTGCAAAAATAGCTGGGTATTCAAATACTTATTTTCCTTACTGTACATTGAGATAAAAGCATAAAATCATGATCGGAGAAACTCTGTGTAGAAATCTTTGTACGTTCTGGTACCATACCTTTCCCAGACGGCTGAGGCAGAATGAAACCTGGCAGCAGGAAAGGGGCTCCGGTTGTGAGGCCCGCAGGTTTCAGCTCCGTCACACCGTACGTACACAAACAAGTGACCAAGTTCACCAGGTCCTTTAGTGCATCTTTAGATTCATCCTCTTTAGCCTGTTCCAGTCTGGAAACAGAATATTTTGTGATTTTTTGGGAGGTTTGGGCATTTTGAGTAAATATGTGAACAACTGATAAAAAAAAATAAAAAAAACAAGGGTTTGGAGGCTGTACCTGAGCATGAGGTCACAGAGGAAGGCGTAGCCCTGGCACATTCTGAAATCATCCAGCAACGTCTGTGATACGTCGCTGGAGTCTTTGAGGAAGCAGGACAGGCCGGCAAACATCTCAACGATCTCCAGCGGGGAGAGATCGTCAGACTGCTGCATGTTTTGGACACATGTGGACAGACATTCCTTCTCTGGAAAGAGATAGGAGGGTGGAGAAGTTGGGAGGAAAACATGAAAGTTATTAAAAACATACTGTCTGTTTGCTTTCATCATGATTTCACAGAAAGTTCTTTTTTTTTTTTTCTACCTGCCTTCATGTAAAAAAAAAAGAAGCTGGAAATTCCTTTTCAAGAAAGTCACATGAGTATTTTTTACTACTTCTACCCTTTTCATGGATTTGCTTTTATCCTCCAAAAGCCTCAGGTTTCCTGTGGGTTTTTAAACTGAACTGAAACTGGGTGAAGAGTCGGTTGTCATCATGACCATCACCTTTGGAGCAACCTCCCTAAAGCCTAAAGGAGAACAGCTGACAGTGTTGTTACGTTTAAAAGAAAACTTCTCAACTTTAATAATTCATTATCAATTGCTATTTTATTGCAAATCATTATTCTATTTTATCTACTTTTAAGACTTTTTTATGACTATGTGTTTTACTTGTAATATTTTATATTTCAGCAAATATATTGATCTTTATTGCTCTTTAGAGTCTATTAATGTTGTATCACAGCTTTACGTAATAATGAAATTTTGCACACTTACTTTGTCTAAAGTGTATAGGGTATTTAATCCATCTACCCTCCTGTTTTGGGCTCCTTCAGTCCAAGGATCAATCCAGGGGTCGGTAAAAGTGGGAAAAATCCCACCTACGTTCAGCCCGATTTTCTTTCACCCCTAACAACATCATGCACCGGCAGCAAATCCTTCCTCTAGCATTGCATTGATGGATGAGAAGAAGCAGGAATAATAAAAGGGCTTCTGCTGCTATGCTGTCATTTACATGTAGGAGTATATGGCACTTTTCCACCAAGCCAAGGTTCTCTGTCACCTCTGTATTACAGCGTAGAGAGAGGCTATGTTAAAATTTCTCACTATGCTGAAATTCAGTCTGCTACACTCATTCTTTATGAGCTTATCAACCCTTTGGCATCTAGGTTGCCTTCCCTCAATGCTTGTTACACCGACATGTTTTAAATGGCACAGAAATTAGCCCGATACATTGACTTTAAATAAGCTTAACAGCTGCTGACACTGTTTTTTTAAACACATCCTTATAAGGGCAAACACGCAAGAAAAGCGCTAAGAAAACATGAACCCTGCGCCCTTCAGATGCTGTCATTTATTTTCCCTGAGTGTTACAGGTAGCCTAACGCATGCGCTACAATCCTGCAGCAGATAGAGAGCCAGCTTTGAAAGAGGGATGAGGTCTCCAGGTTTGGAAGGATTCTGGTCTAATGAGCTGAACCGACCGATGATCAGTGCTTTTTTTTCTAGCAAATAAATAGCAGCATGAGCTGCAGCTGGGTCAGAGCAACATTTCTGGGTTGCTTTTTTGAGCATCATAAATGTCCTACCATGAATGTATTTGACCACATTGACGCTGAGTCCGTGTCGGGAGATGGTGCTTAGCACCTCGCCTGCGCTCCTCCTCCAGGGCAGGTTGTGAGGCGGGCACCAGGAGGTGATGGCACTGAACAGTAGCTGCAGGTCGTCCTTCTGGGCCAGCTCCTCCGCCGGAGACACAAAGGTGCAGAGCTTCACAAGGATCTGTTGAAGCAGAATGGAATCTAATTGGAAATGTTCTAGCCTTTCCAAGAGTGGGAACATCTTTCATCATGAGGAAAGTGTTCTCCTGCAGCTGGGATCATTGATCTTCAAAACACTTTAAATCAGCAATAACATGAGCTAAAAAAGATCTGCAAGTTGCTTCTTCTCAGGTTAGTTATTTGCCACATTTAAGTGGATTTTAGTTTGATTTTTTTCCTTTAGACCAAAGAGCGTAAGCATTTTCTACAAACGTGAAAAATACAAACACAGGGCCAATTAGGCTCTAACAAATTTCTGTTCTAAAAGTCTGCTTGCACTTTTTTGGGCCTTGATGGTTATGATGAAAGAGATTAACTGATTGCTGAAGAAAAAGAAAAAAAACTGGTTGTAAAAAAATTTTTTTTGTTTTTTCTACCTGGACAAAGACTTTCTGCAGCAGAGCCCGGCGGTCTGCTAGTGGCAGCTCTGGCTGAGTGTGGGCCTGGCCTGGAGTCTTCTCCTGGTTGGGTGGAGGTGGTGGCGGTGGAGGGGTGGGGCCTGGAGGGGCGTCGGTCATATGGGGAAGGTCAAAGAACAGGTAGAGGCATTTGACCAGTGTGGAGGGGACGGACATGGTTGTCATGCAGTCCACGGTTTTCTGTTGAGGGTCAAACAAAAGAGAAAGGTTGAATGTTAATTAAAAAGGAGTCAGACTCAGAGGGAGCTAACCATAGAGAAAAACATGTCAACACTTTGTGGTAAACTTCCACACATCCAAACACAAGGACATTCAATTTAATCATTTAGTGTTTTAAAACATAAAAGAAAACCATTCCCCCTAAATCTTTCTCTTTAATCCTTGTTTTTTCTTTTTTTTCTGGAAAAAATAATAAGAAAACAAAACTAAATGTAATTTTCTTTGATCTCTCGCAATGGGAGCATAATGTTTTTTTTTTTCATATAATAACAGTTATCATTTTCAAAAATAAATATATAACCAGATCAATCCAATTATACAAATAAAATGACTTACTTTCCTAATCAAGTCTGTGTTATAATAAAGTACAGTGAAATAAGAGTTTATGATGCGGGGTTAGGCCATATTGATGCTACTAATGTTAACTGTTGGTTGTAGGGTCCTATAGTGGTCCCATATAGTTTACTGTTTTCAGAGTCCCAAAAATGCTGCCATGCTAACAACTTTAAAGTGGTGCCAACTTCATCATAGCTTTGTTGCATGGTGTTATCATACAAAATACATATGAAAAGAAGGAAATATTATCATTGTTTATTCACTATTGCACACATTGACCTGCATTTAGAGGTTTCTGATCAATTCGCCTGTGTGCCGATTGTAACTCAGGGTTGTCATTTCATTCCCACCTTCCGTTTCACACCACTTTAACATAAAACATTTCATATTGATTCATCATTTCCTGCAGCTCGGTTTCTACATGAACTAAGGATAACAATTTATTTTAAATTAAACTCACAAGTCTGCAATTCATGCGATGCTATAGCCTCATCATTGAGACATTGATATCAACTCACAAAACAACTCAGACATGATTTTAGTTCTCAGATCCCAAAAAGCATTCTTTTAAATTATAAAAATGATTACAACAGATCACCTGTTTACTGCAATTTAATGCCTTGTGAATTTCAAAATAAAAGCAGATATTAAAGAAGGCGATGTGGGTCGATGTTTTCATTTTGCATTGATGTAATTGGATTGTTTAGCATTGCATCAATGTATAGATGTGGTTCCATGTATTTTTTACAACCCTAATAAATTTTTCCTCAAAATAATCAGATCTCGTATGATAATTTTTTTTTTAATTTCAAATGCGTTTTATTTTTGAAAACTGTGTATTTCACTCTTAATCCATCCACTGCGGCTCAGATATCTGTTTGGCTTCGTTAACCCTAAGAAAGCAGGAGATGATGAGCTCTAATTACAGCAAAAATGTCTCCAAGCAACCACCTGCTTCGAGATAATATGTATTGGGAAAAAAGCACCCAAAGTTCACAGCATCAACACATTTTGGCAGGTATGAACTGACCCCTTGTTGGCATTAAATGCTGGGCTTTTATCAGAATATTTCAGGAGCCAATTAAACAAAACTACAAAGGAAAAAAACGGTGAATGGGAAAAAGTACAGCTCCCATCTGTGAAATAATTAAAGCAATTTAAAATAGAGTTTCCAGAATTATTCTGGTTTGCGTAAACAGCCAAATTAGCTGAGCAGTAGGCGTGTTCCTCCACATAACAGAAATAAAGACAGAAACAGTTTTTTATATTTAGTGTGACACTGAAAATCGCTTTTTTTTTTATATATGTGGGTTCTTCGCCAAGGAGCTGTGAAGAAAACATAAGCGAGAGTTGCCATAATAGCCTGAAGAGTGTTTTGTCACAAGTGCATTTTACAGTTTGCGTGATGATGGGAAACTAGAGGTCTGTATGAAGAGATGAGATGAGATCTGTGCTCGCTCAGGCGAACCATTGGTCTAATAAAACGCAGCCTCCTACACACGCTGGAGAAAAAACTCAGTGACTAAATCACACACTTTCTAAATGTTGATAACTGTCACATTCAGACACAAAAAAAGACCTTTCAACTGATCGATAAAGGATTGGGGGAGGGAGAGAAAAATGGTGAAATGGAATAAAGGCCGGAGAAGATGGAGGATGGAGAGTCAGCATAATAGAAGAATGGAGCCTCACCTGCAGAGGCCCAAGATGGAGAGGTGTGTGCGGATATTTACAGGGGGAAACTGACAAATTAACTCTGCAACAGCAGCACAACCACACAGACGAGTGGAGAAAACACATTGAAAGAGTCACTCTGTGTCAACAAGAGTGAGACGCAAGGAGACTGGGAAGGCCGTCCTATGAAAGCCGGGTGTGTGAGAAAAGAGCTGTTTTAGCAGGTGAAACAAGTGGAGCAGGAGGCGATACAGAGAATAAGAAAGGTTTACAGAAAAGCTGCTAGAAGAGTCCTTGGTGGACCATCTGAGACCCAAAGAAAGGATCAAATTATGATATTCACTCTCGCACAGACAAACACAGAAAAAGCAGAAAATATGGTAATTTTTCTAATAGTTTTTATCATGTTTTTTATATAACAGTTTTCAAAAAGTAAATTTTTATTATTCGAAAGACATCACACACAAAAACTGATCCTTACTCGCATATCTACTCTATTTCACACCAGATATAACATTTTATGGTATTCAAATACAATATAAGCTCTAGGGTTGTCACGATACTAAACTTTTCAACTCGATACCGATACTAAGGAAAATATTCGATACTCGATAGCATTTTCGATACCACAAGGATAAAAACAAAGACTCCAAAATTCAACAGAAATTTTCATTAATATAAAAATACAATAAATACAATAAACAATAAGAATATTTTGAGGTTGTTTGCTGCGCACAATATTAAGCAAGATTGATAAAAAACTTACAAAATTAAAATTAAGTGTTCCTTCCTTTGCTATGCTTTGCACAGATAACAATGACACTAGCCAAACCAGTTAAGAAACAAAAATCATTCTCAGCAGCTGCACCTCTTACAAAAAAAAAGTCTGAAACTGAAAAGTGCGTAGAATTATTCAATCACACATTGTTCAGAAAGTGCATTTTCCTCTATTCTGCACTTTAGATGAATGACTGCTTAGGTGCCGCTGGTGGTAGCACTGTATCGATACTTTTGAAAATGAGTATTGTATCCGGATGCAACGTTTCAGTATCAATACTTTTTTGAGTATTGATACTTTTGACAACCCTAATAAGCTCTAAGACTAAAGACATACTAAACCCTTTTATTTAAATTAATTTAACAACTGTTTTTCCTACTATCGCTCTCATGTAAGTGAACCTAAGTATTATTTTTCCCATTATATCTACTGAGTCATAAAAAGAGCCTGATCCAAAACATTAAGGTTATTATTTCCACTTTCTAGAAAAAAAAAGTCCTTATTGACATTTTGACTGTATGATTCGGTAAGTGAGAGTTTTTATTTATTTAGTGACGTGCAAACACAGTTCAGTCCCAACTCATTTATACCCTTAGCAGATTTAGATAATCTGATTTAGAAAATCTTTTAAATCTGCCAACAAACGTCTTCAAACAGGAAACTATATTAATGTTTAGGAGCGAGCCAGCAGGAGTCCAGAACTAAATCGGATACAGAAAACGCATAAAGGAGGCTGATTTCCAGGATGAGGTTTGATAAAAACAGAATAATTTGTAAGATTAAAACTTCATTTTTATTTAAAAAGAAACTTGTTTTATTTTCTAAAAGAAATAAAGTTCCTGCTTGAATGAAACAATATTACGTTTGAGCTCAACAGACTGTAGAAATGTCATGACAGCAGTTCTTTTAACTAGAGCCAGATGAGGGTTTCTGCCTCTGGTTCATAGTCTCAGCTATGAGCTTCTTTAATTACGAGGTTGGAACAGGACCAATGTTTTAAAGAAACTTTTTTGTAAGGCAGCATCACCAGAATTTACATCAGTGTCAGTCATATGGAAGATACAGTATGTACTGGATGTTAGACGATTAAGAATTTAAACCATATCAACAAACTAAAATGAACAGACATATTGATCATCATTTAAATCAGATACAAACACAAAACATTCACCTGTAGCATCATTAAAGAAGCATATGAGGCTACGTTCACACTGCAGGCCTTAATGCTCAATTCCAATTTTTTTGTGAAATCGGATTTTTTTGCGTGTCCGTTCACACTTCCAAGTATATGCGACTTGTACGTGATCTACTGTGTGAACTGAAAGCGTTCAACCGAAGTGTCCCGCATGCGCACTCAAGGACGCGATGACGTCACATGTAGTAAGCGTCCTCAGTGTTTGCGGAAGTAAACGTGACTCGTAATACCGCAGCGTATATCGCGTTCTTTAAGTTCTTCTCCAACAGGAGCAGGCACATTACGAACGAAATCTTTTTAAGAAGATCAAAAAGAAAGAGAGCCAGATTTCTTGCAATGGCGTTTTGTGGGGCAGTAATAGCAACATCCGTACAGAGAAGCGTGTTGGTGCGGAGTCGAAGCCAAGTATCAATGACGTGTAGGTCGGATGATGCGACCTGGCCGTACAGACACAGGTCGCATTTGAAAAGATCAGATACGTATCGGATTCAGGACCACATATCCAAGTGGCCTGGGTCGCATTTGAAAAAATCCGATCTGTGTCATTCAGACTGTCATAAAAAGATCAGATACAGGTCACATATGGGCAAAAAAATCGGAATTGGGTCACTTCAGGCTGCAGTGTGAACGTAGCCTTATTCACTTTGATTACTTATGCATCTAAAATAAATTACATGTAAAAAGAATGCATGATACTGCTGCTAGTTTTTTGTTTGTTTAGTTGAAAGGGCATGTAATATAAATTATTTTGGGAAATACTTGTTTTAATCAATTTCAATAGATACAACCTATTAAAAGCACGTATTCATGTTATATTTAATTTGTATTTAAAGACTCACCCTCTCCACTAAAAAAAACAAAAAATGCACATGCACAACCCGGTACCCGCTCCCGAGATGGAACGCCTATTAAAACGCGTGCTAGAGCGTGCACAAGCCCATTTCTCCACGTGCACGCTCTCTTTAAAAGGTTGGGGTTTGCATCGCTCATACAAAAGAACATTTGACATTTTTCCACTCTGTCACACTCACCATCGTTAAGTGAAAACGGGGACTAGGGTAGGACAGCCTTACGTAAACATACCAGGATGATTGACAATTAGTTGGACCACTTATTTTGATGATCCAACCGGAAAAAGAACATCCTCCACTATACCTTTGAATGCAAATGATTTTATATATATATAATTTTTTACAATTTTGATATAATTACTGCTCTAAGTGGGTTGCTCTTTCAGCTATACACATGTTATAGAGTCTCTATACAGTTAACAATTAATCGATTATTCCCGATTAATCCGATTAATCTAATGAATCCAATTAACTGTTTCAGCACTAAATACTTTATATTATTTACATTGGGAACAAAGAGGAAATAACATTGAAAAAATGCTAAAAACGTGTTTTCTGACCATGCTGGGCTCTGATATTGCAGGCTCATGGTATCAGTAAAGCACAGACATGCAAAGCAGAATGAGAAAGCGGTTCATCACATGTCTTGGAGAGCGTGTTTGAGTGGGAAACAACAGCGGTGAATTTCTGTTGTGCAACAGAGCAGGAAAAGCTCCCAGCCATCTGACGCCAGTGCTCAACAAAAAAACCCTTCCAAGGAATTCCTTCTGAAAAGCTCAAAAGTTGTTTTTTTTATGTCACAAGCATTGCATTGCATTTTGGGAAAAAAAGAAAACATGACATGCATCTGTTTTGCCCTAATAAATTCTGCTTTCTGGAAAGTGCTCAGTAAAAAAATAAAAAAATAAAAAAAATAAAAAAATCACAAGAAAGAGCAATTGAACAAATCAGAAAACATGAGAAATAAATTTCTGACATTTATAGCAGGAGCAGACACACCCTAAGTGTGAACATTTCTGTGTGGAAACAATAACCCTGGACACTCCATCCCCACTTTGACACGGTAGAGGCACCATTATGCAATGGGAAATAGGGCTGTAACAGTTCATCAAAGGATTCAGGGACCTTGATTCCTAAAATTCATTGAGGCTACTCATCCGCCTCAATGCTTTGTGTAACGTAACAAGCAATGTGTTCTGTGATGACAGGTACCGCTAATGATTTCCTGCTGGGTGGATGCCAAGTGCCACTATCAGTAATAAAGGGGCAACAAGCCAGAAAAAGAAAGTTTTAAAAGTGTCGGCTGACTTTAAAATTCAAAAACAGAAAACTTTGTAGTTAGCCGGGTAGCGACGACCGAGCTTTGGTCGTAACAGCTTAAGGCTTCAGCGCTACTTAAAGCTTTTATCACTGCAAGCGCTTTCAACACAAGTTTTGTTTTGATTGGTCAGCTGCAGGACCGTACCATTATGTTAAAACATTCAGGCAGGGATTCAGGCAGCTGCAGCTGTGAGGAAAGTTTTTATTTATTTTTTTTCTTAAGCAGGTTACCTTTTTAATTATTTTATTTTATTTTTTGCACCGAAAATAAGGAGAGCGTCAGTGACCCTTAAGCTAGAAGAATTCTGTTTTATTTACATAGATCTATGCTTTATAATGCAGAAAGAAAAAAAAGTGCAACTTTACCCCCCCCTTTTTTTTTTTTTACATTCTCATTTCTGCACAGAGGAAGCTTGTATTAATGTTTAGTCAAACAGAAACAGCCCAGCTTTGTAAATATTGATGCTGGATTTTTTTTTTTTGTTGTTGTTTTTTTTGCTGCAAATGTATCTATTTTTTTCTTGATCAAAAAAAAGGAACTGAATGTTTTGCATTTTTTGTAAAGTTTCCTGCAGCTCATAAAATGAGCTCATGTGTCTGAGTGGACAATCAACAAAATGTGACTTTTTTTCAGCTGATTACTCTATTAGGTTTAATATTAAACGATTACTAAAATAGCAGAAGGGAGGAAGCTGTTCTTAAGCAGAAACATGTAAACTTCAATTAAACTACAATAGTGTGTTGATAAGCAGAAATAATGTATATATCTTTGTGAACAATAAATCTAGGAAAAACAAAAAAAAAAAACTCCCCTCTGTTACAAAAACTAATGATTGCTTTGAACCAGAGCTCTGACTCTGTAACCAACAAATAATCTTTCTTTTCCAAAATATTAAATGTTGTTAAGGTAACTCGCTTCTTTTGAGTCCTGCTGGTGGTTTTCTGCATTCGGGCCAAAAAGATCATCTTAGCATCCTAATGTAGGCTCTCTAAAATTGTATTGGTGTGTGTGCACTTTGAATTTGGAGGAAAATAATGAAGAAATAAAATCATTATTCAGGTACTTAGCAAACGCTATTCATTTTGTGAATTTATGCTGATAGGCAGAGATCCATCTTGTTAAGTTTGTGGTTGGAATGTGATGGATTCAAATTGGCCCACTTTACTTTTTCCTGTGTGCTGATTAACTGGACTGTTAAACCAGCCCAGTGGTCTCTTTACTGACCTGTCCAGAGGAGGCCAGCAGGTTAATGGTGGTCAGAAGCATCCAGCCACGACTCGCCTCCTCGCTCTGGTTCACCTCCAGGAACTGGACTATGGCTCGACTGGCCGCTTCTGCAGAAAAAAGAACACAATCATGTGGTGAAACAGATGGACAGTGACAGTACAATGTTGCAGACAGATGGCCGCCACGACGTTATACAGATCTGGAGAAATCATTGTGCTGGACATGACGCGGGGCAAGAACACAGCTGAAGGGTCCTGGTGTGTCTCCAGTAACCCCAGATATAAGATAGAATCAAGCCCAAAACAGGAGCTTAACTGGAGCTGCTCATTCTTATGACCAAACGGATAAACGACCAAAGAAGACAGAGAACTGCTGACTCATTATGACATCCTGACTCAGTCTGCAGAGGGCTGCAGACCAGCTGGAGAAGTCTGTTACTAAGTTAGAGAGGTTTTCTGCTTGACGACAACACAGAGAGAGGGGCTGCGTGTGCAGGCGTTCTGTGAGGAGACATAACTGCTGGAGCTCAGGGGATATTATTCCACTCACATGTGGAGTCAGACAATGAGGTCTAGGTAAAAAAATTGATTTAATCGATTTTGAATCGATTTCTTTACATTTTTGCAAAATCGATGTGTAGGGAATGAGATTGATTAGTTTTATAGTGACGTGCGTGACGTTCACATTGAAATGAGCAGGTGTGTGCAAATCCTGACCCAAGTAACACACCGGTCAGCAAGCTGTCCCAACTGAAGTCTGATGTCTGGAACCATTTTGGATTTAAAACAGCTAAAGATAATGTGCTGGATATGTGATATTAAGGTGACTTCCCTCTACATTGATAATGAGTGGTGCCTCGCATCTTGTGCTAGACCACCAAGATGACTTCAAGCAAGACAGCTGCAAATATAGCCAATAGGTTGACTGAAGGCATTAACAAATGGCTGCTAATCGGCAATTTTCACTTTTCACAAACAGGTTTGCACTTTTTAGACAGCTTTGTTCACATCTCAAGTTTAAGATGATAACTGATCTGTACAATGAAAAAAGCTGCATGAGCTGGAACGTTGTAGAAAGCAACAATGTTTACACAATAATGACCATTTATACAATAATGACCATTATTTATTTGGGGGGTAATATAACTCAAACGATCTCTCCTCTCTCTCTCCTCCGCTGCAGACACAGAGACAGCATCGTGAGACTGCAGAAAAGTTGGCAATATATTCACAGATTCGGCTTTTCCGGATTAATAACTCTGCATAGGATATATTCTACAAAACAGACACCTCTCTTCAACCACAGCAAGCTAGACAGTGAGCTACAATCGTAGTTTCCTCAAAACGAGTCTCCTATCACGCTGGAAGAATTACACTGGACCCTATGGGGAGCTCACTGCTTCAAAAATGGTCCGTCTGCAAGTTGCAAAATAATCAGAGAGAAATATTCAAAAGGCTCGCCAAGGAGAGGTGGATAATTATCACATTTATTGGATTCAAAAATAATACTTTTCTGAGGAATTTCTAAAGCCTAAATGAAAAATGACACCTATTTTATTGTTAGTATAAAATGAGCAATGAATACACTATAGATCACTGTAGTGCTTCCAAACTCTTATTTTGGGAATATAGGCCAACTGTATCTTTGGAGATTTTTGTCTTTGTTATTATAAGCATATAATAGC
This sequence comes from Cyprinodon diabolis, assembly GCA_030533445.1. Lineage (NCBI taxonomy): Eukaryota > Metazoa > Chordata > Actinopteri > Cyprinodontiformes > Cyprinodontidae > Cyprinodon > Cyprinodon diabolis. Next base: position 14,129,635 of record CM060073.1, read on the forward strand.
CAATAATTACACTATAGATCATTGTAGTGCCTCCAAACATAGATAATCTCATCTAGTTCACACTACAACTATTACTTTGGGAAAATGTGCTAAACTCAATTTTTTTAGACTTTTCATTGTTATTAGAAGAAAATAACAGCCAATAATTACTTATGACTTAGACAGATTTATTTTCTTATTTTTATATACACAAGTGTATATAAAAAGAAATTTCGTTTAGAACAGCTCTACAGAATTTCATATTTTAAAGTGCAGCCTTGAAAACAGTAATAAATACATACAAAAATAGCTAAATAAAAATATAACTGTATATTTACAGTTCTAACATTCTTTTTTTTCTTACTTTGGGAAGATAGGCAAAACTCTATTTTTGGAGAATTTTCATTGTTATAAGCATATAATAGTGCCACAAAACTTGTAGCACACATACATAACTTCATCTAGTTCATACTACCACTCTTACATTGGGAAAACATGCTAAACTCTACAATGGGTGATGGTTGGAAATGGACACTTCACTCACGCTCCCCGTGTGTCACGAATTGCGTGAAAAACATGTGACTACTATAGCCACTAGGTGGCAGTCTGAGTCCATTTCGGCGTATTTTTTAGATTTTTTTCATTGTTATTATAAGCAGGCCAGGTGTGCAATCTCTGCAACAGGAACCACAGCACTGAGCGTTGTGTGCACTGCATAAAGTAACCCGTCACAAATGCAGAAAGGATTCACCTTGGGTTTGTAAAAACTGCTAAATGGGACAATTGTAGCTTCATATGTAGTGCTTTTCCTTGGGTGAAATAAATGTTACTGCTAAACTGAAATCATCTTGTCATTTTCTAAGCTGAAATGTTGAATGAAATGAAAAGGCGAGAACAGACAAAATACAATTATTGTCCAAGTTGTTCTTATTTTTTCACATAGTGAGCTTTGCAATATAAATGAGTCTATTGGTGAATGGACAATATAAATAGGCTCTGCCTTGCCCTGTTGGAAAAGCATGGTTATGACCTGTTCTCAACTCAGGAATTAGGACCCCTATGATATCTTGTTGTTCAATAGGTTTGCCTAAATAAAAGATTTAGATATGACTTATGTTATTCCTGCAAAAACATCTGATGCAGGGGCAGGTAATGAAAAGTGTTTGGAGCAGGTTGGTAGCAGGGTCTTACCTGTGGATTTGTTGGAGGCTCTGCGTCTGATCTCGGTCACCATCAGTCGGGACACCTGGGTGGTGAACTGCAGCAGGTCGGAGAACTTTTCCATCATGCTGCTGGGCGGAGCGTTTCCAAACACCTGAACCAAATTAAACAGTAACAGATTCTTCACTTAGCTTTTTTCTATAGAAGCTTGAGAAGAATGAAGTGTAGTAGGAGAAACATGAGGGTGGCTCTCTTGTTTTACTCAATATTTCATGTAAGGCTTTAAGGGAGAGCGGCTCAAAGATAAACCACACTTCATCAAATAAAGACTCCTCGCGTTTCTCCAGTAAATCTGACAGTAAAGTAGTTCTGAAGTGACCCGCTGTATAGGAGCATCTCTGAAATCTGACATCAAATCTTGCCGCCGCTGAATGAATCAATGCCTGTGATGGATAATTAGCCGGCAAGTCAAGGTTTCTTAGTGTTGTTCTTTAGCCTGATGAGAAAACCCCACCATGCCTCCTGCAGAGGTGGCTAAAAAACCAAAAGTGGAAGATTATTTCATAACGACTGCATGAAGGAGAGCAGGAAAAACTAACCTCATTCCACTGAACATGATGCATTCTCATGTTCTCAGCTTTCATATGAATACGGGGGGAAATCCCACTAATTTAAACCAGTACTGGCAGACTGGTGCAGCCAGAAGGAAGATAAACATAACACTCAATCCCTTTCACCCATCATGACAGATGTCAGCCTTACAAAGATAAAATAATCTATTGATAATCAATAAGATTGTATTTATTGACCCGCCTCTTGATCAGCTTGGGCCTCTCTGGAGGACAGATCTGACTCACCCGGTTAAATACAGGAAGCATCATGTAGAGCTTCTCCTCCTGCTCCTTCTGGGTCATGTGACGAGGAGGGTGGCACAGCTCGGAGAAGAGGCGTCGCAGGTGCATCAAGCCGAGCGCGTTGTCCTGCGGGCTGCACTCCTCCTGCCGCGGCCGCCCCATGATCCTTTTCACCATGTTCATCTTGAGCGGCTTTGTCAGGGCAAAGGCAGCCCTGTGGGGGGGAGACACATAATGAAGGTTTAATGTCTCACAGCATGTTATTCAATACAGATATGGACGGATTCAAATAAGAGACTGACGATATTGAGAAAAATAAACTTTCTAAGCAGAAACGCTGTTTCTATTCTAACATTGATTGATAAATGACACCGAAACATGTAAGAACTAACTAACCCTAGTTCGGTTAGCTAGTTTTTCCAAATAAAAACACTAGCCTCAGTAGCAGCTCCAAGTTGGATGATTCTGTGGTTAGTAAGGTCTGATCTTTTTTTAGGGCTGCCCAATATGTAACAGATAGTCACATTCATCATCGCATTATCAGTGCATGCAATACTAGCTTGGAGTGCAGTGGTTGTTGACTAATTACATTCACTTGCATTTAAATGTAATGTCCATTGATTATTTAACATATGATAACAAACTATATATATATACCATTTTTTAAGAGTTCCAGGTCAGTAACAGTCAACCTTTCACACTACAGTGATTATTGATTCAACCAGTGCTGTTTATGGCAGGGCTGGAACAGATCAGCAGGAGATGCAGTCATCCTGTTCCTACACTTCATGCCTTAACACCTCAACCACTCTGTGGCAAACATTATCATCCTAAATGATGACTTCAGCTTTTAATATCCTCAATCTGACCCAGGCAACATTACTAGTCTCTGACATGGATCATCAGCTTCCAGGCTAACTGGCAGTAAAGCAGCTTGGGATGCATCCTTTTCCGCCCCAGGGCCATCAACACTGGAGCCCCCCCTGGGTGTGTCCTCTCCCCACTTCTTTTTTCTCTGTATATAGATGCTTTACCTTAGTGGACCTGTGTGTGAAAATCCATATGTTTGCAGGTGACACCACTGTCACTGATTTGATCCAGGACAACAACATATCTGCATGCAGACAGGAGGTAAACCAGACCTGCTCCAATGGTAAATTTAGACTGACTAGAAGCTTCATCCACTAAAAATGGTAGAGATAACTGTGAACTTCCTGAGGAACAAACCCCCTACTGCCCCCCCTCTAATACTTGGAAGTGGTCATCACAGATAGACTCTGTACAGAAGATGGTTTTGCAGAGATCGTTCTTTTTAGAACAATTTAGGAAGTGCAACTTTCCACTAGTCATCTTCTACACCACTAATGTTCAGCTTGTTTAGTGAACATCCATCTTTGTGTGGATTGGCTCATCATCAAAAACAAACTACAAACAAAAAAAATTATGTCTGCAAAGAGGAGCATCTAACTTGACCTTTCTTAAATCCACAACCTGAATCAGTCCAGAGCTAAAAACAATTATCTAAGATAAACGACAAACAACACATGTTCTGGTCATTGCCTGTTAAAATGTTGCCTCTAGAAACACAAACACAAAATGGAAATAAACACTGTTTTTGCTTTTTTTCCATTAAAAATCCACATATATTTTACTTAGTTGACTGATAAATGAAACATCCAACATGAAACAAATGTTATTGCGAAAGCATTTATCTGCCCTACAATAAACATGTTTATTGTACTTATCCAATGATGTTTTCATTTGCCGCCACCTCCTCTTGACAGGGTAATAAAACAATGTTTAACACCATAAGGTTTTAATAAAACAACCAGTGATTTTTTTTTTTTTAAATAGAAAGATTTCACCAAACAGTTATCCACATGAGCTTGTGAAAAAAATCATAAACAATTGTAATAACATTCCTGGTCTACAGAGGGTGATATGTCTGCATTAAATATGTAATTATATCATAGAAGAATAAAGTGTGCATGGCTGTAAAGCCTTAGCCTGACGTAGTCCGACTCAATTCTAGTCAGAACATGAGTCTGATACTGCTCCATAGAGCTGTGATTATGGGGAGTGTTTTGAACGAACCAGGAAAAAAAATGCCTCTGCACTCAATTGGATAGACCTACAACCAATAAGAGCAACGGAGTGCGTGACGTATGTAAAGCGACCAAGGGAGCCAGCTGATAAATTAAACTTTTGCCGAATCCCGTAGGAAGGACGCCAAAAACATCTTTCTTTTCAACAAATGCCTTGATCGCGTTTCTCTGTTCCTCTTTTAAAATTAATTTGCTGTCGATATCTTCTAGAACAGACCTAATAGCAGAATCTACTCACCTAAACTCTCCAGCGGCAGCCATTGTTGTTGTCACCCAAGCGCACTTTGGTCACGTGGTTGATTACATTACTGGTGATCATCTGTCCATCATCGTATAAAGCCCGCCCTGACAATTTGATTGGCCCGCCAGATATTGTGCAAGCATACTCCCGCTACTATTGAGCATTGCCAGACCGAACTTCCCAACCTCAAACCTTGTGGGCGGGACTAAGTTCGGAATGGCACCCAGGCTAGTAAAGCCTGGGGGTCCTGGTTAATTCAAAGTATCAAGTAGATGCAGTAAATAGGTTTTTCTGTTAATATAAAGAATTTGCAAATGAGAAGAGATTAGATAAGGGTTTTTCTTTATTAATTCTTCCCAATACTTTTTTTTTTTTTTTTTTAAGAAAATGACAGGTTTGTAAGAGGTAATTTAGATCCCCTAAATGCATGTCATTGCAACATTATCCTGGAGCACATTTAACTCCCTGTCATTTAAGGACTGTTTTTGTGACAGTATAGAAATGGGCAAACAAACATCGCTGGGATCAATCCTGAGCTCCTCTTCCCATGGGAACGGTTCATATTCATTATATTCAGCTATTTGTTCCATTTGCCAACTTCTCTCTGGACTATATTAGCTTGTTGCTAGGAGATCGTGGAGCACTTGTTGAGCCTAAGTACAGTACATAAACATCCAATGATAAAACCAGAAACAGCCTGCTCTCAAGAACTGATAATTAAACTAAACCAGAAATCCTCCTTTTTATCTTTTAGTTGAAATTACTTTACTGATGGTGAATATTTGCATTTTTTTATTCTTTTTTCTAGATTCAATTCTCGTTTCACCTCCCTAAAGTAATCTTATTTTCTCCAAGATATTTATATTGATTGGCAATTTAAACCCTTTTAAATTGTAACACATCTTCCTTTAGAGGCGGATAGATCCAACATTATTACTGTTTGTTTCTGTTTTCCTGATTTGATTTCCTTAGTTTTTTCTGTCTCTGTTTTCAGGGTTTATTGCAGAGAATATTTGGTCAAATATGTTCTTTAGAATATGCTTCATATAACCTAGTCCGTGTGGTTTAAATCCTGTCTTAAAAAGGTGCTAAATGCATAATATTCCAGACTTTGAAAGTTAAATGCAAAGATGGCTGGACAGCACTGAAAAAAAGTTATATCTTTTTAAAGACCTGTTGTAAATAAGTTAATTTCTAAACCAAGGCTTTGAATATATATTCAGAAACAACTTTAAATGCTTTCTTCAAACAGGGAACGTAATCATCTGATTACCAAATAACCCTTCAGACAGTCAACTAGCTGATCTGAAGCCTAGGGGTTCTAAAAGCTGCAGAGTTTCATGAACTTATCGCCGTTCCTCTAACCGCTTTCAAACCGGAACAAGAAGAGCAACAGCATGAAAACATCTGACAGCTGTTTCTGCACAAACGTCTCTTCTGTGACGGTAACTCAAAAAGGATTTTAGAAAGTCGTTCTACCAGAAGCTTTGGCGCTGCCAACTGCATGAGCTCAGACCATTTAACACTCGTCATTTGCTGCTGTTTTATTCCCAGAATAGAACATTGGTCCATAAGGATGTTATGTTGGAGGTTGTTTTTTTTTTTTTTTTTTTTTTTAAAGCAAATGCTCTGTATTTAATTAGAAAATGCAAACAATTACAATGTCTGAACTGGGTCCTCTGGAAACAAACAAATTGGGTTTTAGACATCAAACAATTGCAGTGAGTCGGAGAGAAAAAGACCAGAAAGTCAGAAATGAAAGGAACAACAAGTATTGCTGTAATCGTGTTGTGAGTCACTCTGTTCTGTCACATTAGAGCTTTTGGCTTTTTTCCCCCCCCTGCAGTTTGGCCAAAGATTTCATCAGAAAATAACTAGAAACAGGATGGATGCTGCGTTGGTCTCAGACACATTTTTTACACGCATGATGGAAATCAAAGCAGAAGACCTTAAAGGCGAAGGATTTGACATTTACAATACAGCGGGTGTCTGGAAGCAATATGCTGCACCGTTTGGCCATTTCTAACCTGCAGCCCTGCCTGTCTGAGATAAGGAATTAAAACAAGTCCAGCAATATAAGTCTTGGCTTTTAAAAGAAGGCTATAACCCTGCCTGGAGCAGATAGAGATTAAAGTTAAAGAGATGACATTAAAGTCACGTTAGCAGTGGAGATAGGCCTGAAGAGGAAGCCCTTGAAAAGTGCACCGCATGAAAGCTTTACCACACATAAAGACAGAAAAACAATATTATCAATTCTACTTTTAAAACCAAAAAAAAAAGAAAAGAAAAATAACAGCAAATCAGAGCTGCTGTCCCTCCAGCAAATCTAAAAATGTTTGCATATAAATGTGAATAACGATAAAGAGGCAAGACAGAGGCTGTGTCCGAATGTCCGCCCTGATCACTATATAGTGGTTACACCATTTTAGATGAGTCTCAGAATGTCTATTTCAGGGGTAACCAATTAAAAATCACTGGGGTTCGAATAAAAAAAGCCAGTAAAGGTCCGGAGACATTTTTGATTATAAACTGTTACTTTAAATAGAATTTAACACTGAAATAAAATGAGGTTTTTATGCATACATGTTATAAATTGATTTTTAAATCTATTTTAAAATCTAAAGTGTTTTTTGAAGTAGAGATCACAATCATTCAGTTTGGTACAGAGAAAATTTCCTCATTAACATATTTTATAAAACACCTGAACTGACTGACTGTTATTTTTTTTTCTTTCTTCTGGCTTAATGAGAGCAGTGGGCTTTATGCTGCCCTGCAAGGCTTTAAACCTGGGTTTGAATGGAGACAAAACCATTCTCAAGCACATATTAAGGCTCATTTTGAGCCAGGATCCATATTTATTTTTGATTATGTTCATGGTGGAGAATCCTGCTTCACAGCAGCAGGTTGAGCTAAACATACACAAAATGTTCAGGGTCACCTTTGAGCACGCCATTTCACTTTTCTTTCACCAGTTCACCACAGTTCTTCCAGCATTCCACACTTTCTCTGCTCTCTTTTTATCTTCTCCTTCTTTCCCATCGCCCGGCTTGCCATGGGTTTGCCTGCTGTGTCTAAAAGTGGGAGCAGCAGCAACCCAGACTGACACAGCTCATTGGCTAATGTGTATCACATGCAGCCTGGTCCTGGTTGCTCTGAATGGCTTTACCGTATTAACAGGAGAAGCAGCGCAAGAGAAGTTAGACACTGTCGTGGAACAACATGTGGTTAATTGTAAATGTTTTAAATCAGGTTGGGTCCGGCTTAGCCTGCAGGTGGGTCCTGATCCGGACTGTGGTCCGCTAATCCGTGACCTCGGATCTAGTGGAGGAAAACGTAGTGGACTTGAAATTTCCCACAATGCACCTTGAAAAGTATTGATAATGCATGGTCACTAGACGAGCAGATACACTATATTGCCAAAAGTATTTGCTCACCCATCCAAATTATTGGAATCAGGTGTTCCAATCACTTCCATGGCCACAGGTGTATAAATTCAAGCACCTAGGCATGCAGACTGTTTTTACAAACATTTGTGAAAGAATGGGTCGCTCTCAGGAGCTCAGTGAATTCCAGCGTGGAACTGTGATAGGATGCCACCTGTGCAACAAATCCAGTCGTGAAATTTCCTCGCTCCTAAATATTCCACAGTCAACTGTCAGCTGTATTATAAGAAAATGGAAGTGTTTGGGAACGACAGCAACTCAGCCACGAAGTGGTAGGCCACGTAAACTGACGGAGCGGGGTCAGCGGATGCTGAAGCGCATAGTGCGAAGAGGTCGCCAACTTTCTGCAGAGTCAATCACTACAGACCTCCAAACTTCATGTGGCCTTCAGATTAGCTCAAGAACAGTGCGCAGAGAGCTTCATGGAATGGGTTTCCATGGTCGAGCAGCTGCATCCAAGCCATACATAACCAAGTGCAATGCAAAGCGTCGGATGCGGTGGTGTAAAGCACGCCGCCACTGGACTCTAGAGCAGTGGAGACGCGTTCTCTGGAGTGACGAATCGCGCTTCTCCATCTGGCAATCTGATGGACGGGTCTGGGTTTGGCGGTTGCCAGGAGAACGGTACTTGTCTGACTGCATTGTGCCAAGTGTAAAGTTTGGTGGAGGGGGGATTATGGTGTGGGGTTGTTTTTCAGGAGCTGGGCTTGGCCCCTTAGTTCCAGTGAAAGGAACTCTGAATGCTTCAGCATACCAAGACATTTTGGACAATTCCATGCTCCCAACTTTGTGGGAACAGTTTGGAGCTGGCCCCTTCCTCTTCCAACATGACTGTGCACCAGTGCACAAAGCAAGGTCCATAAAGACATGGATGACAGAGTCTGGTGTGGATGAACTTGACTGGCCTGCACAGAGTCCTGACCTCAACCCGATAGAACACCTTTGGGATGAATTAGAGCGGAGACTGAGAGCCAGGCCTTCTCGTCCAACATCAGTGTGCGACCTCACAAATGCGCTTCTGGAAGAATGGTCAAAAATTCCCATAAACACACTCCTAAACCTTGTGGACAGCCTTCCCAGAAGAGTTGAAGGTGTTCTAGCTGCAAAGGGTGGACCGACGTCATATTGAACCCTATGGATTAGGAACGGGATGTCACTTAAGCTCATATGTGAGTCAAGGCAGGTGAGCAAATACTTTTGGCAATATAGTGTATATCCCGGAATGCTTTGCAAGGAGAGCTCTCCTCGTAAAGCATCATGGGATTTATTGTCACAGCGGCCCGCTGTCGGCTACGGCTGTCGCTACCCGAAAACAGCATCATTTAACAAAGATGGTGCAGGCACCATGCAGGGAGGCGGAGTCACGTGATCAACGAGGAATTATACTTCTCTCCTGGAAGTTCACTATAAACACTACAAGTGCCCCCAAGGGGTTACTCAATTGAAAGTTCATCTTACCATTAATGGTGAGTATTGGCATGGTTGTTCCAATAAGTTACATATCACAACACTCGATACAATATTATCCCAATATTGCAAAATCACTATATATTGCAATATTTTTACCAGCTATTAAAATTAAATGTATAGATAAAAAAGCAAGTGCTGTATATGTTCATCATATGATATCGATCATTTAGTTATTTTGGTATCAATGTTTTTTGAGGTTTGAGTCAGTCCATGTCTTCCACTGAGAATGCCTTAACTACAGAAATGGTGCTGTGCTGCACAGTAAAAGGCCTCCACAGCCCTATTTGCCAGATTGGCGGTGCAGAGGTAGCACATTTTCCCTCGTTGTTTTAGGTAAAATGTTTTTAAAACCAATATTAGGAACTGAAAGATCGATATTATATTGGGCATCTGAAAATCATGACATATAGCCAAAACGATTTTTTTCCCACACCCCTATTCACCATTTCACTCACTTCAAGCAGTTGGCATGCTGATGTGAGTGACTCGTTTACAGAGCAGGGGTAATGAAGTCTTTGTTTCAGCATCTGGATAGCTTTCACATAAATTCCATGACTGTGGTTGAGTATGCACTTATGGTATACATTGTACTCTTTCGACTCTAAATTTAATGCACAAAAGATATGTAGCTCTTTAACAAAACCAAATCGTATTTCAATCACACTGCCTGTAATGAAAACAAGGCAACTGACAGCAGCCAACGTTGTGTCGTCCAAACCAGACAAGTACAACTTCTCAATCTTTTTCAGGTTACTGTTACTACATGTCACTGCTGCTAAAGCGTAACAAGGATGGCAGTTCCAAAAAAAACTGGAGGACACCAGTGACATAATAATAGGATTTTGATGCCTACACTGATAGCAGTTCTAAAGAGTGTTTGCTTCTGTCTGTACCTAGTGTCCGCACTAAAGCTGGAAAGACAGCTTTTCAGTACTCTGCCCCCACAGCATGGAACAATCTTCAGAAAGACTGGAAGTTATAAGATTTGATTCCAATCGGACATTTTAAACGATTGCTCAAAGGTTTGGAAATGAGATCTATGGTTTGTAACTGTTTTATGAATTTCTAAATATAGATTAATGTAATTGTGAACTGTAATGTAATTTGTAATGTAATCTTTTGCCGCTGTCTTGGCCAGGACTCCCTTGAAAAAGAGATTGTTAATCCTGGTTAAATAAAGGAAAGAAAGAGCAGTAACTGCACTTAATAATAATTAAGACTTTTACTAAAGCAATTGATACGGTCATGGAAACATTGGTGGAGGAAACAGAAAGAACAAGTTAAGGTTTTGAGAGATCCTCCATGAAGTAACAGCATTTTAAAATTCTTTCAAGTGCATTTTTTATGTTAGACTATAAAATAAATCCCCCTTCCGGAACAGATTACTCTTATCACTGTCCTTGTACACAGCGACATACAGAATATGCTCTGTTTATTTAAAGCTACAGTGTGTAATTTTCAGCGTCATCTAACGTCCAGACTGCAGACCGCAGCAACATGAACATCCCCCTCCCACCGCTTCTCCCCCCCAACAGTACGGCGAGCGTTACGGGACAAAATGTCTTCCACGACGTCCGCATCACCTACCTTCTCAAGTGATGAGGTTTGTTTACATAGATAATTTTACAGATAGTATTTCATTAGTCTGTGTGTTCAGTACCGTCTCAGTTCTACTCTCTCAACTTGCCGTAGTTACTTTCGAGCGTAATGGGCGATCTCGCAATCTCTAGTTTGTTGGCTCTGCGCTGCCGTAGCGCAAAGATGTCTGCCTCCATGGCTGCGAGACCCGCTCCTATGTAATTATAAATAACGAATTCTAAGGCAACGCACATATTAAGGTTAAGAGGCTGAGCTCGTAGATGATGATAAATAACATAGTTATGTATAATATATTACATTTCTGACTGTATATCCCTGTAATTATTACACACTGTAGCTTTAATTAGTGCAGAAGCAGGTTTTAGTTAAAGTTCTAATTTTAAAAAGGGAAACTTTTTTTTTCATTTGGGTTTTAAGGGAACCATAGCCTCAGCAAGTTTTCTGTCATTAAACCAAGCTCCGACTTCCTGTTTTGCACTAATTAAGGCGACAAACATCCTCACACTTTTCTACTCCCTTTGACCTTTTTAGAGATAATCTTAACCAAATCAAAAATGTTTTGAGTGTTTTCTTTACCTTTTTATTATTTTCTTTTAGGTCTTAAAAGAGAATTTACTTCTCTTGTAAACACCTTGTGGTCTATGTCCTAATGTTCACCATTTGACTCACAGTTTAACCAGTAGAAACAGAACTGAGTTTCAACTCATGATGGAAGCTGTGTTTGTTGAGAAAGTGGAAGTTATTGTCAAGCATATTTTTTTTACCGAGGTAGTGATTGAAAGTATAAAAAGCAACAAGTTCAACAACCTGAGGCAGACATCCTGCAACAGCTCTCTTTGCTGCAACTGACCCTCGCCTTCCCATAGTCAGTTTCTTTCTATTTTACTCGTGTTGATAATCCTGGTTCTGATAAAAAAATTAAAAAAAAAATTTAAAAAAAACGAAATACACTATATTGCCAAAAGTATTTGCTCACCCATCCAAATTATTGGAATCAGGTGTTCCAATCACTTCCATGGCCACAGGTGTATAAATTCAAGCACCTAGGCATGCAGACTGTTTTTACAAACATTTGTGAAAGAATGGGTCGCTCTCAGGAGCTCAGTGAATTCCAGCGTGGAACTGTGATAGGATGCCACCTGTGCAACAAATCCAGTCGTGAAATTTCCTCGCTCCTAAATATTCCACAGTCAACTGTCAGCTGTATTATAAGAAAATGGAAGTGTTTGGGAACGACAGCAACTCAGCCACGAAGTGGTAGGCCACGTAAACTGACGGAGCGGGGTCAGCGGATGCTGAAGCGCATAGTGCGAAGAGGTCGCCAACTTTCTGCAGAGTCAATCACTACAGACCTCCAAACTTCATGTGGCCTTCAGATTAGCTCAAGAACAGTGCGCAGAGAGCTTCATGGAATGGGTTTCCATGGTCGAGCAGCTGCATCCAAGCCATACATAACCAAGTGCAATGCAAAGCGTCGGATGCGGTGGTGTAAAGCACGCCGCCACTGGACTCTAGAGCAGTGGAGACGCGTTCTCTGGAGTGACGAATCGCGCTTCTCCATCTGGCAATCTGATGGACGGGTCTGGGTTTGGCGGTTGCCAGGAGAACGGTACTTGTCTGACTGCATTGTGCCAAGTGTAAAGTTTGGTGGAGGGGGGATTATGGTGTGGGGTTGTTTTTCAGGAGCTGGGCTTGGCCCCTTAGTTCCAGTGAAAGGAACTCTGAATGCTTCAGCATACCAAGACATTTTGGACAATTCCATGCTCCCAACTTTGTGGGAACAGTTTGGAGCTGGCCCCTTCCTCTTCCAACATGACTGTGCACCAGTGCACAAAGCAAGGTCCATAAAGACATGGATGACAGAGTCTGGTGTGGATGAACTTGACTGGCCTGCACAGAGTCCTGACCTCAACCCGATAGAACACCTTTGGGATGAATTAGAGCGGAGACTGAGAGCCAGGCCTTCTCGTCCAACATCAGTGTGCGACCTCACAAATGCGCTTCTGGAAGAATGGTCAAAAATTCCCATAAACACACTCCTAAACCTTGTGGACAGCCTTCCCAGAAGAGTTGAAGCTGTTCTAGCTGCAAAGGGTGGACCGACGTCATATTGAACCCTATGGATTAGGAACGGGATGTCACTTAAGCTCATATGTGAGTCAAGGCAGGTGAGCAAATACTTTTGGCAATATAGTGTAACTCTCTGCTTAACCTGATAAATGTATTTTTGACTTTTCTGATTTTTCTGAAGAGAGAAAATCTCTGGGGATTTAGAAAAAAAAAAAAAAAAAAACACAGCCTAACAACACATTTGACCCAGCCAACTATCTACCAGTGGGGTTACCAAGTGATCAAGAAGCAGCTTTAGTAGCATCAGCACTAAAGTCTAGACTATAGCCGCCAGCTCAGATGGAAAATCAGGCCGGGCCAGAGTGGTGTCCTGTTGAAAAGCTTTCAGTTAAGCAGAAAAAAAAAGCACAGGACGTCAGAAATTAGGAAAACAAAAAGCAGAAGTGGTTTAAATATATCCTGGCCAATGGGCCAAAGTCGTTGTTCGAGGATGTAGGAATCATTATGGGGAAAGCAACTGGTGAAAGGTCTTTCAGACAAAGATCACCTTGGAGAATCCTGAGCAGAGGGGAGCTCAAACTGATTTATTAAACTATTCTAGAAACATTTTATTGGCCTAAAGGTTCACTAAAGTTTAGCTGCTATCATTTAAATATTTTGTCAGAGATAATGGCAATCTTGTTGAATAATAAACTCTAAAAAGAGATCAGGAAAGGCCCTTCTAAAACCTTGAATCAAAACTGCTATAACAAGTCTATAATTGAGGTTATCTTAGAGCAAAGGAAGATAAAGAAAATTAAGCACTAAGTCAATAACAGGTCATTTAAAAATGTTTTAAAAGTGAACATCTAATAGGCAATTACAGCGAGCATTGCGATTTACAGCTTCAGGGTTCACTAATCTGTTTTGAGATCAATTATTTTTGTGGAATGATGACCTAAAATATTTATCAGTTTAAAAAGCCGAAGACTTTTCCCTTAAGATGTCCTTATGCTGAAACTGCCCGTCTATTTTGGTCCTGTAATGTAACCCTGAACAATGCTGACTGTTGGCTTTGCTGCATGAGCCCGATGTAACAGAGAGTCAGTGAAGCAGATAAGAACGGAGAGAGAACGGTGGAGTCAGAGCACAGCAAGGCCGGGACCACAAACTGGGGCAAACACATGTCGTACGGCTTTAGCATAAGGTTGAGCTGGAAAAATCAACACAAGGGAAGGGGGTGACAAACGCACGATGGGTGCTCACTTCACCTAGCGAGAACCAGAAACACTGTTCTCTAATTTCCTAAGAACAGAAGGACAATGCTTCAATAACTTTGTTAGGGTGGCTAGATCAAGGGATTAAAGTTGTAAAGAGAAAAACAAGATCTGTTTAGCACATGTACAATCTGTGGTTAGGTAATATAACCTAAAATGGAGATTGAGGATGGAGATCGTTTTTTGGATTTATGAGGATACATAACATATGTTTAAAAATCCATTGATCATCATTATAACATTGTAAAACCCATTATGCAACTATGGACCAGGAGAACAAAAGCAACACACTTTGCATTCATCTACCTACCTAATCCAACAGGCAAAAGAGACTTTTAAAAAGGTATAAAGGATGATTTTTTTTATTTCCGGGTGGATCATCTAAATAAGTGGTCCTCCTAATTGTCAATCATTCTGGTGATATATTTATGTAAGGCCGTCCTACATGCTCGTCCCGTTAGCTATCTTTTTCTGCGCATGCTTACTTTCAGGCTACGGTTTCAGACAGCCATTGAAGCTCACCTTTCTCACTGCCGTTCTTTGAAAATGGCCGAGGGTCTTAACAGAAAAAGTGTCTACGAAGTGTATGAGAAGAAGAGAAAGGCCTCAGAAGAGACAGATATATCCCGGAATGCTTTGCAAGGAGAGCTCTCCTTGCAAAGCATTATGGGCTCTGCTATTAAAGCGGCCCGCAATCGCTACCCGACAGCGGCAACTAGTAACAAAGATGGCGCAGGTACCGCGCAGTGGAGGAGTTATGTGACCAACGTGGAGCAAAAAGCAGTGATCATCTGTTCGAACGGTCAGCTAAGCGAGTTCGCTATAAAGCCAATATATTGTCCCCGCTCTCTATAGTGATTGAGGCATTTAGGGGTTAGGGCGGGGATTCAGGTCTTTAAAATAATTTGCAAAATACTCCACAATACCTTTAATCAGTTTCAAAGCAAAGCTGCACCGCGGCTGTCTTTTGTGAAAAAGTACATAAAAACAGGCAAATGTAGGATGATGCAACCAAAAGGTTAAGGATGAAAGGTAATAAGAGAAGAAGGAACAAGGAAACGGTTGGGAACTATTGTTCTTGATCCTAGATGATGGACTGCAGAGATAGAAAATGAATGTACTTCTTACTGTGAATTTTTTTTATAATTGTTATTCTGAGGCAACTTTGGCCTAGTGGGAAGATGCTTGCAATCTGATAGTTGTGGGTTCAATTTCCGTAGTTCTGTATGAATTTATGTGAAAAATCCCTCTCTCTTCCTCCCTGTCTACATATAACACCCAAAACCATTACATAGATTAACTCTATTTACCATTCCTACCCCAGTGTGCTTCCTTGTTTGGCTTCACTTGCAGGCTATTATCAACTAACCAAAGCCCCCAAAACAGCCCACAGATGCAACACACCTTGCACTACGGCAGAAAGAGCAGCATAAAACATCTCTACTTCCATGTGTTTTATTCTAACCGCATATCATTGAATTCTTGGTTCAGTGGCCTTTAATCTGTGTGTGGCACCTGTGGGTAAAGTGCAACTGTGTGAAGTGTAGCCCATGTTAAAAAAATACCCAGAGATGTGCCTCTGAGCTACACTTTACACTGTACTTATGACCTAATGTTGAGCTATGATGATGAAATCCTGTTTTAGCAGAGGCCGTTTCAACCACTGCACTTAAAGCAGCATTTTAAAGAAAAACACTGCTGATCTAAACAAGCTCATACGTAAAGTAAACTTGTGTGACAGTGAGAGTTGCTAACAGAAATAAAATGCAACTGAAAATGTTTCCTTTTTTTTGTTTTGGCCAAAGAAAATGAGTTGGTGGCATCGATGGAATGTTAACTCCCATGCAGTTGGAAACTATGCCCGTTTTCTTGGCCCTCGAGCCTTTTTCTTTTTCTTTAAGCACTCCCTTTAAGCAAACGCCAGCTTCAATGAACGTCTTGCAGAGTTAACACAAACTCCTAGGAGATGAAGGCAGCCAATGCCCTGAAAAGGTCCAGCTCTTAAAAAGCCTGTGTGGTTGTTCCTCTAGAAGACAGTGACGTCATGTCAGTCTCTTGTCTGACAGTTCACAGGGGTAGGTGGAGGCTGAGGAGCTACACACAAAAGTAGTGAGATGAAACACTAACGTTTTCAGCAAAATGCTAATTTGAAAAGTTAAAGGCTAAGCTGGCAGACTGCTGAATTCACACCAACCCCCCCACACACAGAAATGCTGGTAAGTTTGATGTTTTTCTCCTGAAACATTACCAGCAAAACTAATTGGTAATGACATCCAGTACATCGTTAGATTAATAAACTACAAGCTAACTTCATATAATTAATATTTGTCTACTGACCAGAACTGGCTGAATTCATTTCACATCAGCTCAACTGGGGAGTGAAAAATCCCTTTTATTCTGCATCAACACATAGAAGGTTGACGGGTTTTACTGCTTCTGTAATGTGTTTAGCGTTCGATTGAAAGGAGCGCAAAGGTGTGAGAAGGTCCTAAAGCGAGTTATGTCTACCACTCACTGTACTATATGTAGCATTTAAATACAGCTTCTTATTACAGTAAATGGTATCATTGAAACAGCAAGCTTACTTTTAAAGAATTCTAAAATTGAAAAAGGAAATAAATCACTGTCCTTATACCCCCTCTCACCTGAACCTGCTCATGGTCCCTTGTATTTATTACAGAACCAGGGGAGATCGCGCCTTTCAGGCGGTCGCTCCGGCACTTTGGAATGATCTCCCGCTTTCCTTGCGCTTACTTGATTCTGTTGGTGTTTTTAAGAGAGAGCTAAAAACCTATTTGTTTTAGAAAGCTTTTTAATTCAAGTACATTAAGGGCTGTTTTATGAGCATATGCTTTGTCACTGTATATGTATTTATAGACTATGTCTGTGAAAGGTGCTATATAAATAAACATTACTTACTTACTGATCACAGTTTTACCAGTGCACACAGTTTCATTTTTGTTTAGAAATCCAATTGGTTGGGGTGTGCTTCGGTGCCGCAGTGGTTAGCGCACCCCACCCATGTATGGAGGCCTTAAGGGCTGGTTATATTCCCTGTAGCAGTGTGTTGCATTGAACTTGTTGCAGATATTTTTGATTTATGCCCAATTTTGAAGCGTGTTCTGCACTATAGTAATCCACGGCACACCGCAAGAGGGACAAATAGGAACTAGCAGTGGGTCTAGACATGGCCGAGCCGGTGAGGAATTTGGGGCAAGTTTGTGTGAGAATGAAGGGACATGAGGGCGAAAAAGAGCGGCGATCCAGCTGGAAAAAGGGTCCCAGCATTCTCGCGCACCTCGCTCTTCTAGCTGGTCCATCTTCAGGAGTCGTTTTCCGTAATGGCGATCTTACAAACAAAGCAAGTCTGTATGGTACCAAACAGGAAATACGCATAGTGTAGAGTGAATGTGGATTTGAACAATCAGAGGCCTCCTGTCTGCGGTTACCTACAATTTTGAAGAGGTGCACCAGAGTGTGTCTGCGGAAGGGACGGGGCCACATTTGCATTAACTGCGACATATGCAGACGACCTGGTTTCTGAGTATAAATTAGTGTTGCGCCAATGCCATTTTTTGGCCCCAATACCGATACCCGATACCTGGCTGTGCAGCATCGGTCGATACCGATACCATCTGTTTGAAATTGATGTGTGTGTGGATATATGAAGAACTGCATACTACTTGGATGTAAAATAATTGCCATCATGGCTTTGTCTGCTGTCTACCTTTGTTAAGCAGAAAAAAGACTAACACAAAGTGAATCCAGTAGAACTTTTTATTGCCTACCTGGAATGGGTGACAATAGATGAATAAACTTTTGGCTCTAAAAATGGTATTGGTGCCCTATTTGTCAGTACTGATACCAACATTTTAGAGCAGTAGCGGGGCCCTGCCCGATACTGGTATCGGTATCGGCGCAACAGTAGTATAAATCAGCCTTTAGTCCTTGATGCAGCCGACCCGGGTTCAAAACCAGCTTGTGGTCCTTTGCTGCATATCTCTCCCCCTCTATTATAACGGTACTTCATTTCCTGTCAGCCTACTGTCCAAAAAAACAAGTTATTAGTGCCATAAGAACCTCAAAAAAAAAAAAAAAATAGGAATCAGATTGGTTGATTGTTCCTTTTTTTTTTCTTGTTTGGCTTTCATTTTTTGTGTTACAAACAAACAGTAGAGGCCAAAAAAATAAATCCAGCTAACTCATATTTTTAAAACAAGATATGTATTTCTCTGGATGGAAAACCCATGTCATTAAAATCTTAACATGCTAAAAAACCATTAACTCCCTATTTTATTATAAAGTGAAAAAAAATCTTGATTAGCATTCCAGCAAACAAGCTGTTCTGGCAACAGGGTTCACGCCAGCATATTTCAGTGTAACGGAAAGCTACGCTGTCAGTTGTCAAAATTATACAATTCAGCACAGTGACATGACAAGAAATGTTACTTTTCAACATATATGTGAGAAACCTGTCTGTTGGAGGACCGTGACTCTAGCGTTAGCCGTTAGCCTCTCTAAGCAATGGCAGATCATCTCGTAAGCTATTTCTTTCAATTTAAAATTTCGTATGAAATGCCAAGCCTGACCGAAACTGGATTAATGTACATGGCCACTGACTGCCACTGGCCACGTGCCCTTGCACACATTTGTGTTCCCGCCAGCAGAGAGTTCACCCTTTAAAGGTAAGGTGTAGTGGCCATAAGGAAGTTCAGAAGCATTCCCAACAAAATGATGGTCAGAGTTTTTTTTTTTTCACCTTATAAAAAGCAGCAGCATTGCTGTACTGATACAATGCCACATAGTGGCTCAGTACAAGGTCAGATTGTATCAATCTGATTTTTTGCATATTGAGGGAAGATACAAATGGCCCCTCCCAATATTAAAAAGAGACTGAGGAACAAAAGAGATAGGAATGGTTTATATTAACAAAGATGCTAAAATGAAAGGAGAAAGAGATGGGGGCCTAATCTTTGGCTCTCTCCACAGATTCACCAACTAAAACTCTGCCACATCAAAAACAATAATTTTCTTTCAATTCAAGTATAAATTCCTATAGCAACCATTGCCTGTGTGGCTTTAACTATCGTTTGGCTGTTAAACGGACTTCAGAATGATATGCTTCTTCCTTACTGCCTTTTTGAGTAGTAGTGTATAGTGTAGGGGTGTGCAAAATAATCGTCATGATGATGCATCGTGATTCTAATTTTCGTGATCTACTGCATCGATTCTTGACGCCAAGTATCGATTATTAATTAAAAAAAATGAAAAAATGAATGGTTGGCGAACATCAAAAACAAGTGTAATACAACTTCCAGTCCAGTAGATGTCGCTGTGGATGTGTGGACGCACACTGCCCTGTGTCACAAGCATTTCTGGCCGTGGGATACTGCACCGGGTCATTAAAAAAAAAAACATAGAGGAGATTGAGAAACTTCGTCCGGCTCCATCACATTTCAAATCCGATGTTTGGAAGCATTTTGGTTTTAAAAACAAAGATAAAAATGAAGTTGATATGATGCACGCAATTTGCAAACACTGCTACACCAGAATTAAATACTGTGGGAGCACAACGAACCTAAAAACACACATGCAGAGGCGCCATCCAGAAAATCAAGAGCCGAAGATGTTTTCATTTCATTGAGTTAAAGGACCACTGAGGCCATGATAATCCTTATTTTGTTATTTTTAGTTTTATAAATCCTAAGCACTTTTTGTCAATGTGTCCACTCCAGCAATAGTAATATTTGTGTCCAGTTACAGTAATATGGCAATTTTCATGGCAACACCTCCAAAAGTTGTTTCAATAAATACACCTATGTATGAATTCAGTTGCTTTCAGTTATTTATCAATTGGAAGACACTACCCAGATCATACTCAGCCAGTCACCACTGGTAATTGCTGTATTTTTTTCTAACAGTGTTCAGTGAAAATATTGCAATGCATCGCAATAATTCAAGTATCATGATGCATCATTTGAAATCTGTCATTATTTCACTAATACTATTTTCTACAAATTTCCTGGTCACAATGTATCTAAAGTATATAATTTGTTATGGATCCTATGTATTCGGTCCAGTATTTGATCCTTTGCAGTGCTTGGCAGGGTTTTTCAAGCCCTTTGTTTGACTTCTAATATGAATAATGACTGATTTGAATTTAATAAGATACATTCCTGATACCTACTTGCTCACACCCTTTATCTGTATTTATTTGATAAATTATGGCAAAAGAGACATTAGTGCCACCAGGTAAATATATTTACCAGCTGTCTTTACAGAGAATTGTCGGTGATAAAATCTACAGAAAATTATGACTTAGATAATCAATGACCTGTAAGATGGTCCGTTTCTATATTGGTGAAGTAAGTAAACAAGCCAAGAATCACCACGGAGACAAGCTTAGCACCCAGCTCTGATTTCCCCTACCTGCTGTTCTCTCTGCGCTGGGCCAGCATTTCAACTCTTCAGTACTAGAAAAGACTAAATTATTCCATCAAACAGCAAAAACCGGCGGCTAGGCTCCCTTTGACAATGTCCCAGTCCGATATGTACAGATGATGGCGGCGTCATGCATTTCCCTCTTGCCAGCATCAAAACAGTCACAGTCATCCTAAGTACGGATGCATGGAGCGTGGAGGCAGGGATCGTCTTCACTGGCAGTGCCAGAGGCTTTGTTTTCCACTAAGCATACCGTGCGTGTGCGTGTGTGGGTGTCTGTGTGTGGTCTGCCGGGACTGGCACAGCTGATCCCCCCCTGAC
This sequence comes from Cyprinodon diabolis, assembly GCA_030533445.1. NCBI lineage: Eukaryota > Metazoa > Chordata > Actinopteri > Cyprinodontiformes > Cyprinodontidae > Cyprinodon > Cyprinodon diabolis. Next base: position 14,150,575 of record CM060073.1, read on the forward strand.
ACCGGGTGGGGTGTAAAGGGCTTTAGAAAGAGAGAAGAGGAGGAAGGAGTGGGGCAAGTACCATGGTCATAACAGGAAGGAATGTACCATTTTCTCAGTGAAGGGGGGTTTATGACAGCCAGAAATTAGCAAAAATGTGAAAATTTAAATAATTTTGAATTTAGTCTTAATTATCCACCTCCTTAGATTAGAGTTCACAAAAACTTGATTTCACTTTAGGGAATTTGTTAAAATAAATTAAAAGATTCAAGAAAAAAAGGAAAACTATGTTTAACAATAGACACCTTATCAATATCAATACAAAAGAATGTTCTATGATTTCGGTGAACTTTGATCTTAGACTACAAGGCATTCTGGGATGCAGAGGAAAGAATTTAGCCTCTCAAAAGACCCCAGCCAAGTTAAGCAAGGCTGGTAGAGGGGCTAATCTCTTTTTACAGGTAAAAGCTAATGTTTAAATAGGGTTAGAATTACAATTTCAATTCAGCCCCTTTTAGTTCATTATCCACACAATTAAAAGACTAATGTTTCGGCTGTGGTTAAAACAGCCACGATCTGCATACATGCACAGTGGACAGAGCAGGTCACAGGCAGAAATCTGAAGCTGCCAAAAGTAGGGATCTTCCTGCCCTCCCTACTTAATAAAATATGTGACTGATCATCCTCTGCTTATCCATCAAGATTTTATTTCTTCCTGCTTACAGGAGGTGATGCTAAACCTCTCATTTCTACTAAAAGTAATCCCTACATTATATCCAAAGCAAATATTTATTGCATACTGTTTATTTTTGGATAAAGACCAAGATGCTATTTTTGGAGTAATGAAGAATGATTGATCTGTGTGTAATGCATAATACGTAGTAAATCAGAAAGTGTTTGCTTTTGTATGGAATCCTTGAATGTCTAAAACTATTCCTTTATTGTAAATTAACTGCTATTTTAACTAGTATGATGTGTTGAACTAGATACTTTTGTGAGACACTTTTGTATGAAGTAGGGCATTAATTCATAAAAAGGTTTATTTGAATTCTGGAAATCAGTTTTCTGCCCGACAGCAATGATAAACTATATCGATTGCATTCTATACCCAGCAATAGTAGTATCTAGGCAAGAGCTGTCAGTCTGACAAAGAATATGGTTGTTATTCAAAATAAGGGTTAACTGTTTTTCGAAGTGCAACATATAAAACGGACTAAAATTAGACTAAAACATTTTGGAGTTTTAGTTGACTAAAACTGACAAAAACTATCAAATAGGCTATACTAATGAGTAAAATGTGACTAAAACTAATAGTTTTCATCCTGAAGAAAAAGGATTAAATCTACGATGGCTGTCAAAAATAACACTGCAGCTGATCAAAAACACTGCTGCTCTAGTTCTCACTAGAGCTAAGAAAGTAGAGTAACAGTAGCCCTGTTAATCTATAAAGCACTTGATGGATCAGCACCTCAATAAAGGTTTTTTGTTGGTGTATTAACCTCCCAGACCACTCAGGTCTTCTAGTTCCAGCCTACTATGTACACCCAGAACTAGAACCGAACAGGGAGAAGAAGCATTTAGTGCCTATGCTCCACTTATCTGGAAAATGCTAATCCTATGGTAAGTGGATCGTTGATGGGCTCTTAACTAAATCTGATCTTGAGTAGTCTTTTAAATTTTAGCAGCATCAAAAGAGCAAAAACAAAGAATAAAACAAAGAAACTGTAAATAATGCACCAGCAGGATGAGGTAGTCTTTCAGACATTCTTTTTTATGCAACCACATAACGTGACTATGTTCCTCTAGGTCAGTGGTTCCCTAATGGTGTGCCGCGGAACACTGGTGTGCCGTGAGTCAAGTGCGGGTGTGCCGTGGAATTTTGTGACAACCATGAATGGTCAATACAATATAATAACAGAAAAATAAAAAGCCTATACGGTCATATCACTACTTTGCTTGCATCCATTTTCACAAAACAGAGGCAAACTACATTAAAATAATCTAAAAAGAAAAAAAAAACTCAAGGAGAACTCCCTGACCACGGAGATGCGCAGGTATGAATTATCCTGTGGCGCAAGGCTTTGGAACAGGGCACGATGGACATGTTCCCGCTGCCATCAGCAGCGCCGCAGGCAGCAAAGGAGCGCGCATTATATGCCGAACACCTTCAGAGCTTAAAAGAGAGGTTTGAGCGTTACTTTCCACATGTTGCTGACGTTGAGGATTACGACTGGATCCGAGACCCATTCAACCAGGAATCTTCAACAGAAAAACTGACAATGAAAGAAAGAGGAGTGCGCAGAGCTCCGTGCGGACCGCACATTAAAACTCAAATTTCGTGAGCTCCCACTGGATCAGTTTTGGCTCACGCCACGCAATTAAGCAACTTCTTCTTTTCCCTACTACTTACCTGTGTGAGCTGGCGTTCTCTACTCTGGTTTACATGAATAACAACAGGAGGTCACGGTTCTCTGTTGAACAGGACTTGCGTGTGGCCCTCTCCTCAGTGCCACCAAGGATTAAAAAAATCTGTGCGCACCGACAGGCACACGTGTCTCACTAATTTGTAAGCAGAAAAAATATTTACAACAGCACACGTTTCAATGCTGATAAAAAATTTTTACATTTATTTGTAGTTCAGGACAATGGACATTGCAGCTTCCTTGCATTGACAGTTCTTTGTGCTTAATTTCTGCTGAGTTTTCTTTGCTTCGTTTTTAATTTTGTGAACCATGATTTAAATAGGCATGTAGCTGCTTTAATGAAGCCTATTTTGATGAAGTTTCAAATTAAATTTTGGAATATTTTGTTAATAAATATTTCATGAGTAATATAGTTGTCTTAGTACATAATTATAACAAATATTTTGCTAAACACGATTGATGACACAGGTTTTAAATACTCTTTAGCACAATAAGTGTGCCTTGAGATTTTTACTTGTCATTTGGTGTGCCTTGGGCACAAAAAGTTTGGGAACCACTGCTCTAGGTTATCTCGTAAATTGTGCCAATTTAGCCATTTTGAATAGAGGAGCAGTATCAACTTATCTGCTGAGCTCAGAAGGCAAAGATGTGATGATATAAAAGTGAAGAGAATAACGCAAAACATTTGCACCGTCATAGAAGAAGACATGATCGCCATAAGCACGGTGCATTTCACAGATTTTATAGTTTCCTGTATTTTTATACATTGTAAATTCAACACAGCTGGCACATTAAATAAAAAAAATATAATGATGTAATAATGTCTTTTTAATTCTGCATACTGTAAAAAAAAGAAATCTTTATGTTATAGGTGTAAGTTTTGGCCTGTTTGTTCCTCTGTGGTTGACCGTTTGTCTTTGTCTTGTGTACCGATTGTTACTGTAAATTGTTGTATTATGTTGTGTGGTGCTGTGGGGTGGGTTGGGATTCTGTCAGCGTTGCTTCTTCCTTCCCCTTTTCAGACTGTATGTATGAAAATGTTTGTTTTCTTTGTTGCTGGTGGAGCTCATTGTAATATGTTGCTTGTAAGTTTGAAATAAATGAATACAATGAAATAAAAAAAAAAAGAAAAGAAAATACTCAGATTTTTTTAGAAGATGGCCAATTATCAAGCGATGATTGGTCAATCCATAAGATTAACAACTTTAGATTAGTTATTTAATCGATAACTTTCATCCCTGGAACTGACTAATCAGCTTGCAACCAAAATGAATTGTTTTACACTTAACTGGTGATAAATGAGTCAGAAACTAAATATTTCATATGCCTGTGCACATGAAAACACTTAAAAATGGCACTTTTTTCAAGTCGAACTGGACATGCATGTGTCAGCGCTTCCTCAAACTGTCTGTTGCAGTTTTTTTCTGGACACGGGATGATTCAAAACACTATGCTCCAAAACCTGTTATCAAATCTTCTGGTTTTTGATAGAAAACCCACGTCGTCGTGGAGAAAACAAACAACTGAGTGGAAAAAAAAAAAGTTTTCAATGTCATCTAAAGAGATCTGAGCAAAAAAACAGGGCCCTTGTGCTAAACATAATCAATCCAGACAGTGATATTAACTATGCAGCGTCAGGTGTGCGTCAGAGGCATTTGTAATTTTAGTGTGTCATTTTACTTTATTGATAAAAGACTGAAAAATTATGTTTATGGTGGACAAAGTAACTGCAAGAACGTGATATTAAGCTCGGAGAGTTAGCCATATTAAGTTACACTACTTTTAACTTAATCAACATTCATTTTAACATAAAAAAAACGTTCATTTTCTACAGGTAGAATAACTGTTGTTTTCTTTGACTAAAATCTCCACGAAAGTAATTTTTTTAAGATGTTGCATTTGTCTTGCCCTTAGATCTTACTAAAAACAATAAGAAGACTGAGACTGAGAATACACTGAGAATTTTTGTGTCACCTCGTTAAATGAGTCCAGTCTGCCTAAAGGGCTAGTTATCCTCCCGTAGCAGTGTGTCGTAGAGAACTTGTTGCAAATATTTTTGATTTATGCCCAATTTTAAAGCTCGGTGTGCGCTATTTTATTCCATGCCACAATGCAAGAGAGACAATCAAGAACTAGCTGTGGGCCAAGGCGATGATAAAGTGGAAAAACACAAGGGGCAAGTTTGTGCGACAATGGAGGGACATGAGAGCGAAAAAGAGCGGGGATCCAGGTGGAAAAAGGGCGTCTCGCCCATCTCGCTCTTCTAGCTGGTCCATCTTCACGAGTCATTTTCTACATTTTCCTTTAAGACAGAGAATGATTGATTGTTTTCTACTTTCGCCGATGAAATTTAAAACAATAGCAAGTACAGGAAATAATATGCTGAGACTCCAAAAGAGATTTTATTCCTAAGAAACGGGTGGAATACAGTTTGTCCGACTCGCCCTGCCATATGATGATGTCATAAGGAAAAAAACAGGGCCCCGAGCAGATCTGACCACCTAAACCCCTACAGCGGTTCTACAGACCATCGTAGTTAATAGCAACAATTACAGTCCATCAAATTATTCGCCGACCACTTCTCTAAAACAGGCGGCTGTTCTATTTTTGCTGGTTGCTGCTTAAAATCCACGTCAGTCTGAGCGAGACTGCGTGGATCGTTCAGGCAGGAAGTCAGCTGATAAAAAAAACAAAGTGGTAAGGTGATCATTTCAGAGCAGGCACACCAGACACTGGTAGCACTGGCAAAACAAACACTTAACTGTGTTGTTGTTCTATTTAAAGTTTACAACTACACTACTATAGTGCAATGATGCAATCCTTACGTGATTAGTCACTCTGAAAACGGTGCAATAGGGTGCCCAGCAGGAGCACCTAAATGTACTGCCACCACATCAAGTGAACCCGAGGTGTTATGAATAATTGCTTGGTTTGATTTCTAATGGAAGGATATCTGATAACCTTTCAGGGTTTTCTGTATTCCAGTGATGCATTGGGGAGGACGGCTGTTTGCGTTGCTCTGGAGGAATTACTGTCATATGACAAAAATCTGTTTCTTTTTGTCCTTTTTAACCAGTAAAATAAACATGCTAATAGGTCTAATAGGAAAAATATTATTTTGCTTAAATTTCCATTACGAGGTCAGAACTTTACAATTTGGGTGGTCAGGAAACTTGCCCCTAAATCCCAGATCATGAAACAGAGTTCATCTTTAATCTGAAGAGTTAAGTTGATGAAAAATCATATGGATTATCCCTTTTAAAACACACCCTTTTGATTTGTTTAGTTTTTTATTTGTGAAGAGCATTTAAGAGGGCTATAAAATATAGTTTCTTTTAGAGGCACACAGAGGTGTTTAAAGTGAGTCCAGCAGGGAAAACAAAACACCCTCCACAGTGCTTTATGAAGCCTCCAATACATTTTCACAATAAACACACTGTCACTATTAAAATATAGAGCCGGAGATTTGTTTGTCATTACAAAAATATAAAACAACCATCAGTCTCAAAGGCTTTTTATTGTGGCAAGAGAAAAAAACCTGTTGGGTTATACATTCATTATAAACGTCCTTAGTAGCCAGAATTTCTTTGCAGTCAGGATGTAACAGGAAGCATTTTCTGACAAAAATAGGCTCAATCTAAGAACTGAAACTACATCAGAATACTTTATATGAGTATTCAGGGAATTTTACAATCTAACCTATAATGGCCACATACTGGAGTTTACGAAAAACCATCTCCAAATAAAACACAGCAATAAACAGAGGTGGAATATGTCATTTTCCATCTGTCCAATAAGACAGGGTGACTATTACAGCAAAAGGGCTATAAATCAATACCCTGGCCTGCAACAACAACCTATAGAATAACCCTAAAGCCGACATTCAGCCTCAAAACATCAAAATATAGAGATTTTTTAGTTTTGACTTTTACAAGCATATTAAATCAACGACAAGAACTAAACGCTAATTCTACACACGACTATACGCCTGACTTCCTGTTATCCTCAGCACTTTTAGTTCCTTCTAATAATGATTAATGGTTTTAAAAAAATAAACCTCATTAGTCAATTACATTTTTAAAGAAATTCCAGAGTCTCCTCAAATAATTCTGCAAAATAGCTCTAAAAGCATAATAACGGAGTCAGCAGTAGTGGTCATAATGGGGGGGGGTTCAGATAAACACATATTTGGTGTAGCAGTGAGTGTCTAGCCTGATTGTGGTTCAACAGGCTGACTCAAAATAAACAGCAGCACCCTTGTTTATGGCAATGAGGAAACATAACACACCCACCCTGGTTACTGCCGTCTATATTTGTTCCAACAGCCTTTAAATAACCACAAATTTCTGCGGTGTAAAATAAGATTACATTAAGGAATGTAATCAAACAGACGTTTTTAAATCAATGAAAAAAGAGTGAACCAAATGCACCCTCACGTACATGTTTACTGTACGTATGGCGGCTCTAGTGACGTGCAGACCGTTTCCCTATGGGCTAATTAATAAGAAAGTTCATCAACATGAAGATATAGACGCATTAAAGTCATTGAAGCCATTTTGTTTTTCATATCTGTCCCTTGAGTAAAAATGCTTATATTAATAAGCAATGTCTATGTTGTTACCGTTTGTGTTGGTAGTAGAGTAAAGGAGTTGTAGGTTTTGTTACCTGCAGCATAGAAATACAATCAGAATTGTGGTCGTTTCCTTCATGATTAATAAATATTATTAAAAGTAGGTAAGAGTAATTCCAGTCAATATAAATGTCAGATATTATTATCAGCCTGAAACCTCATATCCGTGCATCCATACGTAAGAATAACAACTTGTTTCATCTCAGACAAATAGAATCTGGTAAAAAGCTGCAACAGTCTGTATCTTTACAAAGAGGAAAACGGGGCACAATCCACTCCATCGTCCTCTTTATAATGCACTTCACTTAGGCCGATGAAGCTCTTCTTCTCTGAGAGGTAAATTAGCAGCAGACTTGAGCTGCATTATCCAGGAAATTTAAATGCAGCTTCATAGTTACTCCTAATCGATAATAACAGCCAAGGAAAGCAGCGAATTCAAAGTGCTGCAGCACAAGGAGGGGATTAAATAGAGAAAATGTAATAGCAGATCATACGATTAGTCTGTGCATCATAAAGCTTTGATTTCATTCTTTTCCATCAGCAGCTACATTACTGAAATGTTTCACTTTACGTTCAAGTAAAGGACCTTAAAAATACAATTTAAGTATAATAAGAATTCAGTTGATTTTTTATAGGAGTGTTTAAACTTTTGACAAAATATCTTTTATTAAAATTGACCTTGTTTTAAATGTTAAAGGCACAGCTTAAAGAGGGGTATATTTGCTTGTTAAATTCAGCTATTTTCCCCGGCCCTCTTTCAAACGGTAAAAAAAAAAAAAAGATCAATATGAAAAAAGCTCACCTAAGTGTGTGTGTATATATATATATATATATATATATATTTATTTAAAAGTCTCCTTAAAATCAGCATGTGCCTAAAATACAGAGGAACTAACCACAAATCGTTGTGGCAACATTCAAACATTCATGTATACAATATCATTCTGAAAGACTCCTCTGATCCGCTATTTGGTATGATACCATAGATGATGCAAGCAAATGCACTTCCATGATGTATGTTTAAGCAGCTGAGGTGCTAAAGCTCAGAGAGAAATGTTGGGAAATTGTGATGAAGAAAAAGAAGACACGAAAATGAGAGTTATTCATAATCGCTATAGCAACAGTATAGAAATTACTGCATCTCTAAATGGAGTCTGAAATAAAAGGCTGATAGCTCCATGGAAAATAAAACAATTGAATAATGTCTGAAATACAGACTGACGCATCTAAACACATTAATACATTTTCAAAATCATAAAAAATAAGGGGAAGAAGACTGTGTCTTACTATTCTTGTACAGAAAATTTCAGCATTTCAACTATAAGAAATTTCTGCACCTTTTATAAAAAAAAATCAAAAGTCTATGAAAACAGAGGGCTTATTCTATCCACCTCTTACCGTGTCTGTTCACATGCATATCAATCCCATTATTTTCTTGCATAACTTAAAACCATCACACCGCCTCAGTGATAGTTTTTGATGTTGGAAGATTAAAAACCACTGCTTTCTAAATCAAATCATTTTTATCTTTATTAGTATTTAGGAGTTGTAATTAGGGCTGCAACAACGAATCGATAAAAATCGACTTTTAAAAGCGTTGGCAACGAATTTCATCATCGATTAGTTGTTTCGCGCGATTAATGCGTCATCCGCCGCCGTCGTCATTGCCGTGGGGCGCCTCCCCCATCCCAACCCCGCTCCCGCAGGAGTCCCTCTCAGCGCTGCAGTCAGAGCAGCAAGATGTTTACCCTCAGCGTCCAGACTGCAAATGAAGCGCACATGCGCCAGGATTGACGGCGCAAATTGATCACAATAATTAAAATAGCCTGCGCTTTGTAAAGCGAAAAAAGTCGTAACATGCAACTTTTGTAAAAACAAATTAACATGGCGCGGAAGCACCACTGTTATGATGCAGCACCTGAAAAGGAAACACGTTGGAGCCTTCAATGGCAGTGAAGAGAGCTGATCAGCAGGGTGAGCGACCATGTTTGTTTGGTTTTAAAGTGGGGAAACGTAATGCTAGTTTCTCATGTAGCTCATCTGATGCTTTCCTTAACTTGTAAGTAGGTTACAGACAGTGATAAGGTTAGCTACTTATTTTACTTTTAATTTCATTTGAATTAGCTTAAGCAGCGTTTATATTTTCTTTATAAATAAATTAACTTGCAAATTATGAGGGCAAGGCTTTCAAAGTTTAAATCTTCTGGCAAAGATAAAGTAAAGATCCTGCAATTTATGGAAGTAAAGCAGAATAAAATCCAGAAAGATCAGTAATATGTCAATTAATTATTTGCCACATTCCCATGTAAATATCTGTCTTTGGAGGATGTGTTTTTTAGCACCCCTAGTTCTCTCATTTTTATTCCAAATACAGTTTATAATTTGAATCACAGGGCTATTTTTATCTCTATGGTTAAGTATTTTCTCAAGTAGCAACTTTAACTGCTATACTTTCCTGTCTTAAAAGGAAGAACTCTTCTAGTCTAAAAAAAACTCATTTGTTGAAATGGGGGGACCTATTGTTTGAACCCCTTAGGGGCTTTAAAAAACAAAAATGTCTTTTTTTGCGCTTTATGAAACAAAGTACCCTATATTTTGTGGATGTACAGCTACATTTCTCATGTAAGTTTGCATAGTTTTAACACAAACATTTATTTTTCATATTGCACCAGGACAGTTAATGAGCAACCTGTACTTGTGTGCTTGTTTGTTCTGTCTAAAATGTTTATTTTGGAATAAAGAGGTTAATATAAAAAATATTTTTTGTCCGATTCATCGATTAATCGAAAAAATAATCGGCCGATTCATCGATTTTTAAAATAATCGTTAGTTGCAGCCCTAGTTGTAATTATCTCAAAGATTAATTCTATAACCTTCCATCATGTCATAATAATAACTGAAACCTGCAACGCATTGATTCCAATCAATTCACTGAAATGTGAAGCTAAAAAAAAAAAAAGAATCAGAGCTACAGCTCTTTATTTATAGTCTCACTTAATTACAGATTCAACCAAAGTTTCCTGTTAGCAAATTTCATTTTATGTTTTCCCCCCTGACTTCTAAAGATGATAAACAGATTTTTACCACATGTATACAAGATCTCATCATTGGAGTTAGTTAAGGCCAGTTACCCCTGGATCTATTTAACCTGCTTCTTTGTACAGAGTCAAAATGATGAAGCAACTGTTTATTCCAGGGTGCAACCTAAACTTTTGCAAATGCAAATCCCCTGATAAAGATCTACTACAGCTACAGAACATCATCAAGCCTGTAAAAGACACATAGACACAGAATTAACAATATATATTTTTGTTATAATAAAAATGCACCAATAGGTTTTAGGAGTACACTTTCAGGGAATTATTTCCCTAAATATAGGTTACAATCAATGAAGAATCTTGAGAATCCTATCTGATCATTTTAATTAAGATAATCTATTGCATAACCCTCACTGCTGTGTAACAATCAACAGCCATTAAAAGCAATGTTTGAGATAAAAATAATGAACCCAAAACAATCTTCATGAAAGTTCTAAGTAACACGGAAATAAAACCTGGTGGTGGAAAAAAGTAGAAGGACTTAAAGAACTATAAGCCCCATTTACACTACCCTTTTGAACCCGTGTCGAGATCAGTCCGAGCACAGTAACCGAGATAAGGGTTGAGTGTAAATGGCACGCCAAACTGAACCGGGCCGTCCCAGACACAACCCAACCGCGCTAAACTGGTACTAGTTCATCAGTAGCGCTCGGCACGGTTCAGTTCTGGCTCGGTTCTCAGATAAAGAGCACATGAGCAGACCGCGACTCTCCTTACAGTCAGCCTAAGTAATCATGAACTTTCAGAGATTCATAAAAATATCAGCTTCCTACCGTGCCACATGATTTCCACTGATGATTCTGCTTAGCAGTGTGATGAACCTCAACATCTGTTGACGTTTCCTGAGTCTGTAAGCCCTGATTAGACCATTGTTTGTCGTATCCACTTCCTAAATGCCGACTGTCAAGTACATTATACCAAAGGCTGCCTTCTTCGCCTGACTCTCCCGAAACTTCCTGAATGTTACGGGCGCTGCCATGTTGATTTGCTTGTTTACCTCTAGAGAGCAGTAGTACCGTAGATCGTCACTAGGAGACGAGGACCACGCTAGGGTAGGAACCAAGCTTGGCACGGTCAATTGATCCAAGCTGAGCATGGATCGGAGGGTAGTAGAAACGGGGCCCTAGTCTGAGTTCCTACATGTTTGTAGATTTACCGTATAAAGAATGGTCTAATAAACACAACAAAAAGAAAAGAACCAAACAGTTGAGTTTAAAATAATAAAATAATCCATATTTCAGCAGGATGAGTCATCACCTGTTACCTGTAGATGAAAACTGAACTGAATGATGAAAAAATACAATCTTTAATCAGATCACTGAATGCACCACGCTCAGGGGCTATTACCGTATTTCACATCAACAACAGCCTTATGTGTAAAAAGAAAAAAAAGGTTAAAATTCAAAAACTATCCAAAGTTTAATCATTTTTCAATCAGAAAGGTTTTAAAATTGAATAACAAGGGGGGAAAACACGCAAGCTAAGAGGAACCTGTATTTTCTACGATGTGTTAAGACATGTTTGTAGTTTTGAACATAGAACAGTAAAGTATTTCTTTAAATTTTTTTGCTCAACATGAAACATTCTGGATTTAGAAATAAAAATGTACAAATCAGATGGAGAAAAAAAAACATGGATACTGCTAATTTTGCAATGATAGTTAAGGTCATCACTAATACAAAAAGCAAAAGACAGCCTAAACAATAAAGTCCGAAATAATGTGTTAAATTTAAAATATTTGAATGAACAGTGACCTAACATACCCTTTGACCCCTAGGCAATACCTCATACCTCATAGTGATACTAATGGTTGAGGATATAAGCATTAGTGATAAAGCAAAAGTTATAAAATATGGCTAATTGTATTTAGCTTACCATAGTTTGTCAATGTTCATCATTGCTGGTTATATGCAAACAAAACGGCTCACACTTTTTATGTTTATTTTAGTTCTGCAACTAATGTTTATTTTGCAAAAATCGATTAATATGTTCATTATTTTTTCGATCAATCGATTAATAATCGGATAAGAAAAGGTTCCTTATAGAAGACTTTTTACTAAATTAAACCAGGTGAAACTTTTTACCTGAGGAGTTCTGGATAGAGCACACTGAAACACTGACAAAAAAGGTTTTGTTTTTTTTATCTAAAAGGCAAATATTTACTTTTTTTTTTTTTTTTTTTTTTTTTTTTTTTACAATTTGGGTATAATTACTGCTGTAAGTGGGTTGCTTTGTTAGCTAAAGGCACGTTTTGTGCCTTTAGCTAACAAAGTCCTAACACTCCAGTTCAGTTCCACTTCTGCGCACTTTCATCTGGCTTGGTCTGCCGCAGTTTCCGTAGGCTCGTGAACTCGCAGGCGCGCGCTTTTAGGAAATCCTATACACTACTGTTTATGCTCTAAAAACATTCTAAATGACTTTGTTTTGAGTAAATTATGGACGCTACCCACTCAGGACACTTGGAATACATTGGACGAGCAGTATGGAGGAATATTGACACGTTTTTTGTGGACTTTTATGGACCTTTCTGCCTCGGGCACCATAGACCTCCATTATTTGAATGTCAGCAGACATTAAGAAGCCTCCCAGATCTCCAGATGCATTTGAGATATCAAAAAAGTACTCCAGAGTGTTGTTCAGCATGGGGGTGAGTAGAAAATGAAGGCTAATCATGTTTTGGGGGGTACTATTCCTTTAACCTGTGTTGTTGTTTTTTTTAACCTGCCTATTTGAAATGCTCAAATGTTACTTCAGAGTTGGTCTAGGCCAGCTTCCTTCATTCCCTTTTTTTTCCAAGGCTGAGGCTATGAAAGTGCAGAAACAGGAAAGAGAAAAAGAAAGTTCATGAATTCAGAGCCTCCTACTTTCAGTTCAAACACACAGTGACTCTGCTGTCATTTCACACACAGCTCTCTGTGCAGAAATAAACTCAATTTAAGTATAAAGTTACAACGAGGCGGAACAAGAGTTAGAACAGAGAGCCTCATGCAAACTCCTCCAAATTTCACTTTCATTAACCACCACTTCAGATAATCTGGTTTTCATATTAGATTTGACTCAAATGATTATCACGGTGAAACGTGCCGACCACAAGTTAACTGCATTTTGTCGGGCTTCCATCCATATTCTCAGTCTACATGGACCCTTCTTCTATGCACATATGCAACCTTTATCCTGAGGGGATTAAAGGTAAACAGGTTCAGCAGGTATGCATGTTTTAATGTAGGGAAAGGTAGTAGCTGCAGAAAACTGATACCAAGAAGGGCTTAAACCTAAATTATGTTTAACTCAAACTCTTCCTGTGTGGGTCTGAAAAGCACTACAGGTGGAAGAGAAATGACAAGGTCTCATTTTCCACATAATTTCCTGGTAAACGGTCAAGTGGAAATGGTATTTCAGGAATGTTATCTTAATCATAGCGATTTGATGAGTAAACGAGTCCAAATGTATCTTAGGCTCCAATAATATCAAGGTTTGGTTAGAATATGCAAAACATATGCCTTAAAATATGTCTTCCTAAATGCCAGTGGAAATGTATTACCTGCAGCTGGTTCACTCCAAAACTCGGACAGATGTCAGTATCTTTTAGCCAATTTAGGATTTTTTTCCCTTGTATCAGCATCAGTCGATAAGTGGACACATTTGCCAATTATATTAATATATCAGTGCATTCAAGCAGCCATTTCTTGAGACGACGTGAATCGCTTGCATTGCAGCTCCCTTCCTTTGCCATTGGTTGTACTTTTTTTATTTATTAATACACGTTTATTTTAGTTCTAAATTCAGACTCTTGACAATTGTTATCTGATTTTTTATCATCACCACAAAAGAAGAGGCAGCACATGTCTGGATTCAATTGTTGTGAAAATCATCGATATCAGCCTTTAAAAAAAAAAATTGTAATGGTCGATCTCTACTTCATACTAGAGCAGACAAAATAATAGTTTTCCTCACAAACTTTCAAACGCCAGTCTAGCGCATTTCAAGGCTGTTATTACTTATTTTTCTATTACTAAATTAAAACATGTGAGGGATTTTAGTCAAACCTTCTATGTTGATTCATATAGAATCATGATCTACGTGATAATTTTATCTTTCTTCATTCAGATTTTTTTACCATATTTTTTAACCCCACACATTTGAATAGATATCACAAAGTGTTACATCATTTTGCATTTCCAGATTTTATTTTCGGTGATCCAAGAGAGGCAACTGTTGCTATGCTTCTACATTTGAGAAAGGTGATTCACAGGCGGATTGGTGCAGCGTCTGCCGTGAAGCGGGCGCTGTACCGCTCCGTCGTGGTGAAGAGAGAGCTGAGTCAAAAAGCGAAGCTCTCGATTTACCGGTCGATCTACGTTCCTACCCTCATCTATGGTCATGAACTCTGGGTCATGACCGAAAGAACGAGATCGCGGATACAAGCGGCCGAAATGGGTTTCCTCCGTAGGGTGGCTGGGCTCTCCCTTAGAGATAGGGTGAGAAGCTTGGTCATCCGGGAGGGACTCGGAGTAGAGCCGCTGCTCCTCCACGTCGAGAGGAGCCAGTTGAGGTGGCTTGGGCATCTGTTTAGGATGCCTCCTGGATGCCTCCCTGGTGAGGTGTTCCGGGCACGTCCCACCGGGGAGAGGCCCCGGGGAAGACCCAGGACACGCTGGAGAGACTATGTTTCTCGGCTGGCCTGGGAACGCCTTGGGGTTCCTCCTGAAGAGCTGGAAGAATGGGCTGGGGAGAGGGAAGTCTGGGCCTCCCTTCTTAAGCTGCTGCCCCCGCGACCCGACCCCGGATAAGCGGAGGAAGATGGATGGATGGATGGATGGATGGATGGATGGATGGATGGATGGATTCACAGGCAGGATTCCCACTTCTGAGGTGGCTAGGTTTGAGCTAAATCACTTTAAGGTCAGAGTATGCAAGGTTTAGAGAAATGAGTTTTGTTTGAGACACCAAAATCCTCAGTTGTTGGCATCCTAAATTCTTAAGGTCAGAATAGTGACAGTAAGATGAGGACCGAAAAAGCCTTGTGAGGGAAGAAGTTTGCCTCGTTCTAAAGCTAACACGACTTCGGTTGGCGGAGCTGAATTTTAAATAACTATGAGAATTATTAAGAAGATAAAAGGGCAAAAAAAAAAAAAATCACATAGCAACTATAAAGTTTGGTGGTGGATGTGTGATGATATGGGCTTCTTTTGCATCCACAAAGCCAGGGCACTTTGAGTCACAGCAGATTTGTCTGTGTGCAGCTGTATTCCAGAGTATAATGTGGGGCCATCTGTCTGAGAGTGAAATCCTGGCTCAAACTGGGTCATGCAAGCAATTAGATAAAAGTGCTTTCAAAAGCCATTGATAATTATTAATGTAAAATAATAACACAAGAATAACAGAGTAATGACACTTTGGAAGATGCCATTCCTGTCTTTGACACTTTGGTCATTTTGGAATCCACACAAAGTTATTTAGCTAATTACAGAATTATTAATTGGAGTTATTTCTATTATGTTCATACATTTCACTATTTTTAACTGATCCAAACACAAGTAGATCAGCCTTTTGGATAAAGTTTATAGCTATCAAAATTAAACTACTTCAACAAATGCCTTAATAAGGTACTGAACCATGAAAAAGGGGACATATTGGAAAGCAACTCTTTTTATTTTACTTTTGAAAATAAAACAATCAGAAATAATTTATTTTAAGCAAGGGTGTTCCCTGTTTTAAGTAAAAAAAAATAATCCACAGAAACTGAATGAATAATAAACCTCAAAAATAAATAAATAAACAAATAAGTTAGAGATCAATTGCTTATATGTTATTTGGTGATGTTTTGGAATCCCAATTTTCCATAAAACAGAGCTAAATCTCAGCCCTTTAAACACTGTGGGTGGCCTAATTAAAAGCATACACAGATGATGAGAATCTAAAGTCACTTTAATGTTTTTAAAGGTTTAAATCGTTTGGTTTGACATTGAACATCAAATAGACTATAGCAGCCAGGGAGGAGGTTGCTGCTTGCTCATTAAATGGTGTGCAGTCATCCAGGTAGTCGGCCCTGCACCCAGAAACAATACCCAGATCCCAAACACCCTTGCACCTCTGACCTACAGCATGCATCAGGGATTATAACCAACAAGAAAATGCGAAACATCAAAAATAAACCTTTCCCAGCCCTGGATGCTTGAGGAGTCGGCTCTTTAGCCATGATTTCCTAATGTTGACTAGTAAAAATATCCAACACCGAATCATAACAGAGCCTCTCAAGGTTATGCATGTCAGTGTCCTTGTTTTTATTCCGTTGCAGTCATTTTTTCTTTATCCATCGCCATCAAATCAAATGAAAAATCTCATGATATTTAGTCATATTCCCAGTTATCCGTGCTAGCTCCCAGAAGCTAACCAGCTGATCGCACTAGCATCAGAGCGACAACTGTCAAACTAAACCGTGTCGTCTTCTCATGAATGGATAAAAAAATATTGCAAAATAAAGATATAAGCTAACGGTGTGCGTAACAGTGCGGCAGAGGGGTTCGTAAAGTCCCTATAAATAATATAAATGTGACGCTTAGAGCGGCTGAACCGTTACTGGTGCCGTTTAACTGGCGTGATGTACATTCCAGTGTGTGCTAACTGTGCTAAGAAGGCTAAGCTAACTAGCCGCTCCAGTGTATCCAGTCTACTCACCAGCGAGCGGAGTCTGTGCTGAAATAGTTCGGTGGGAACGTTGGCGATCTGCTCCAATGTGTCTGTTAGGTCGCTCGCTCCGTGTACATCCATATGTCTCAGACGATGCGTAAATCTAAAATTGGTGAGCGCTTCCTCTCCTTCCTTCTACCGGTGGCCATTTTTCCTCAGGATCCATATAAAGCGGAGTCCGTCCCGGTAGCGATGAGGTCCCAGCGCCGAGTTTCCTCCAAACAGCATCCTCCTGCCAGCTGCAGCGGGGAGCCACATCTGCAGCACAAAGCTGACATCTGTTGGATGAACGGAGGAAGGCACTCAATGACTTGCAGAAATAGACACATTCAAAATATCTATCTGCTTTCTTGGACTAGATATAGTTTCATATCAGAAAACTAAATTTACAATAAAAAATTTCATTATTTTATATATATATATATATATATATATATATATATATATATATATATATATATATATATATATATATATAAGGCAGCATGGGATTCACTTCCACTATATCAGCTGTATCTGTCTATAAATCCAGAGGAAACTAACCCATTACATAGACTGCAGGCTTGTCTTAAGACATAAGAACCTGGAAGATTCTACACATTCTGCTTCTGAATGCAGACAAAACTGATTAATTTTTCTTCAGACCAGATTCTCTGAAAAAGAAGCTGATTAGTCAGTCGCTTCATTTGGATGAGATTAAACTGATCTCAGATAATAAAGTAAAAAATCTTTGATCAGGACCTGTCATTTAAATCCCATATCAAAGAGGCTTCTAGAATTTCCTTCTTTCATCTGCAGAATATTGCAAAAATTAGAAATATCCGGTCCGGGGGGGATGCTAAAAAAACTAGTTCATGCATTTGTTACTTCAAGGCTGGACTTTTGTAATTCTTTACTATCAGGAAGTCCACAAACTGTAGTTAAAAGCCTTCAGCTGATCCAGAATGCTGCAACCAGAGTTCTGATGAAAAATAAAAAGGGAGATTATATCTTTCCTATCTTAGCTTATCTTCATTGGCTTCCTGTTAAATCCAGAACATAATTTTAAATCCTCCTTCTCACATATAAAGCCTTAAATGGCCAAGCTCCATCTTATATCAGAGATCTTCTCCTTATAGTTAGAGTGGCTATAGTTATAGCTAGTCTGAGCAATCTCTATATTTATACTGCTGGAGGACATAGGGGCCCCTTCTGCTTCATTTTATTCTCTCACTCTAAAGAATCTGTTAGTTCAATCTTTAATGCTAAGCTCTCTCTGCTTTTTCTCATAGTAGCCTTGCCTTGTCTGTTCTTGTTTGGCTGTGATCCCATCCTGCAGAGAAATATCAGCTGTGCTGCTGCCATCAACGCCTTTGTTAATAGATGTTTGAGCTCAGCCTGTTTTTCAGTGTAGTCCCGTTTCTCTGACTGTGACTGGCTGGATGTACTCTTTCATCCTCTGACATGGGAGCGGGCTCTGAGCGTGTCTGCCTAGCTTTGTATTTCCTGGACGGGGCCGCCTGTGGAGCTGGTTGGCAGTTGCCTTTTGTATTTCTGGTTCTTTCTGTATGTCTGCTTCTGTCTCCTTGAACCCCAGTCAGCCTCGGCAGATCACACAACCTGTGATTGAGTGAGCCTGGTTCTGCTGGAGGGTTCTTCCTGCTAAAAGGGAGTTTTTCCTCTCCACTGTTGCTACAAGCTTGCTTGGTGTGAGGGATTGCCTTCAAGTCAATGAATCGAAGCAATCAACTGGTTTTCCTTAGATAGAAAACTTTGAATCAATTTAACTGTATGATCTGGTTGAATTGTAAAGTGCCTTGAGATGACTTGTGTTGGGAATTGGCGCTATATAAATAAACTTAATTGAATTATTGTAATTCAGTAAATTATGCAAGCCAAGGAATTGTTCATAAAACGGTGAGAAAATATTTAAAATAATATGATGATAAAAAGAAAAATAAGAACATGAAAGAGACATGTTTGTAATTTTGTTAAATATTTAAAGGTAAAGCATTGTTATGAAAAGTGAAATTTAAATTTAAAACAATCTGGTTGTGAAAGGTGTCAGAAGGTACAAACCTGTCAACATAAACTTTTAAAACTTTTACTGAATATATCCAGTTAACAGTAAGTTAAAGGAGTTGAGGGTATATATCCCATGCTTGATGGAAGTTGGTTTCACAATGAGGACTATTTACACTACACAGCTAAGGAATAATAATAAATAATAGGGATTTTGTCCCTTTTTGGTGACTAAATACTTCATATCCAGTAATGCAAGGACTTTATAAAATAATTGCCTACCTGGTAATGAAACTTAAGAGAACATTTAATCTGGAAGACTTATCAGCATCACCTGAGCCACCTGTGATGTCCCATGTTCAGTTCCAGCCAATCAACTCGAGGGCCGCACCTTCATTGAAGCCAATCATTTTGCAAGATCCCCTTCATTTATCCCCTGGCCTAGCTTCTCTCTCCCGCACTGAAGTGAAATTTCACTCACCTCCACCCCATCTCCTCCCTCATTCTCAGTCCCACTCACTCTATGGCTTATTTCACCACAAGTGTCCGGGTCCTGACTGAAGACAACTATTATCCTTTTCTAGGTTACTCATCCTAGCAAATGTTGATTCACAGCATCAAAGTCTTCTGCATGGGCCTGAGCGTCAAATAACTTATTTGATTTATGTCTACTTCTGTCTCATTGAACCCAAGTCAGCCTAAGCAGACAGCCGCTCACACTCAGCATGGTTGTGCTGGAGGTTTTTTCCAGTTAAAAGTGAGTTTTCCTCCCCACTGTCGCTACATGCATGCTCAATGTGAGGGATTGCAGAGAATCAATGAGTCCTTGCAATCAGCTGGTTTTCTTTTGATAAATTTATTATGAATATGATTGTGTTACCTGTATAAATAAATATAATATTATTCTAACTGCAGCTTTTCTCTGTGTGAGTTTCTTCATGTTGAAATAAGGTTTAAGCAAAATATTCTTTAAGAACAGGAAGTTGTAAATGCGGCTTCCAATGATCCTAGAAACGAATTGGAGTCAAGTAAACACCTGAAACTAATTAAGCAAATGTCCTCACCTGTTCTTACACACTTTTTGCTCTGTTAGAGGAGGCATCCTGCTGACGGAGAACACACTCTTTAAGGAAGACAATACTAATGGCAATTACTGGCCTGCAATTTTATAGGGTCTCTGATGATTTTTTTCTTTGTCAGTGTTGCTCAAATGTTCATTTTAACTACTTTTAAAACATAAATATTTAGAACTAAATGTTCAGTCAGCATATCAGTTCACCTCAGTGGTCGTAATGCTTATGTCTGTCCAGTGTAAACCATAATCCCCCTTGCTTAGTTCTGGTCCTGGGAACACTAACACAAGCTGATATGTTTTTACCAACAAGGTTATTTAGTGTTTCAAAGCCTCTTCCAATGACTTTAAAGAAATATACATTTTATTCCCAGAAGGTTAATAACTTGTGCTTGTCACCAGCATTTTGGATGAGAAACCTTTTCACTGTTACTTATTTTAATGAAAATAAACATATTACTTCTTGACACATTTAGTAAAAAAATCTATGTCTATCTGTGATAATCCATAATTGTTTCTTTCATGGTTTGTAAACATTGGGCTGATGGAGCCTGGTTGAACACTAATGAGGTCTTTTCTATGTTAATCTAAAAAAAAAATTTACACTCATCCACTTGTTGTATTATGGGAAAAAAAAACCTAATATTATTTGTAAGAGAATGTGGCCATTTTTCGACACTGAAATATAAAGCAAATACAGGAAATGTGTTGTATTACCAAATTCTTTGGTTGTATAAAAACACATATTCATAATTCTTTTTAAAAATGACATGAACACATGGAGCGATACAAATATGATAAAGAAAGAACTAAGATAAGATGAGTTTGCTAAATTCTAGATGCAGAGAAGGATTTTTAAGGTGCAAAGTACAGGAAGTATGATTGTGTAAGAATAGGTTGAGGCTCCATACAAAATGCTCTAATTATAGCCCTTAGTTCTTGTCCACAGCTCCCCAGACCTTTTTATAAACCTTTTCTATTGTGGCTATGAAAGGAGATCTGGACTGCTCTGCTGATTTCTAACAGCCTTTAACCTGAGTAAGACTTACCTTACCTTACCCAAAATGTAGCTAATGACTGAAGCCTCCTTTACACAAATCAAAACATTTAAAGTTGTGTACATCTGCATGTATCACGCAGTGCGGGTGAAGAACTATTGTTACTGTAAATAGCTTTAGTGTTCCTTTTTCTCTCATAATATTATCTGTAGTTTCAGTGAGGAGGACTTTGCTTATATGTGATTTTCTGCAAATGATTATGGGATTCGAATCAGTGAGGGACCTCACAAGCTCCCTATGCTAAGCGTTGATAGGAGGCATGCATGCTCCTTTTGCTTCCTGCTTCCTTACTATCAGTATTATTGATTAGGACTTATGGTGAACATTCCTCCACTTTGCATAAAGAGTATTTACCACTTAGAAACAGAGCCTAGTGTGGGGTATATTATGAGTGTGTGTGTGTGCGTGTGTTTGGGGGTGGGGGGTGGAGGACTCTCAGACCTTAGTTTGCAGTTTTAAATTACTTTCAATACTGTAATACAGGCTTTTTAGTTTGAATCAAGATATTTTTATTTCCTTTTTTTGTTTTATTTTATTTTTAAAGCCTCATACTTTTTACTTTTATTTGAATAAAAATATGTTAAAGTATCTAGTATTCTAAGCTTGTACTCAAGGCTTACCGGTTAAATGTTTTTTTTCTGTCGCGTCTGACATGTTAATTGCAGATTAAGTGAAAATATGGTAAACAGTATATTGTAACTTAACCTATTGCATACAGTAACTATTGATTCTGTAAGGTTTATAGCTTATAAATTTTTTTTATCACTTTTATGATTATGTGTATTTACTAAATAACTTACTTAAGTAAGTAACTTATTTACTTATAAGTACTTGAGTAGCGTTTTTACCAAATACTTAAAAAAAATCTTAATTGAGTAATTTCTTCAAAGGCTACTTTTTACTTAAGTAAAAGTATGATGAAGTAGTGCTATACTTAAGTGCTGTTTTTTGAGTGCTCTACTCACCTCTGGTTAAAGTAAGAATAAAATGAAATCAGATTTTTTGCCATTTATTATTATATTTTAATATGAGCAATATTTTTCATCCATATTTCAGTAAAAATATGATTTTTATAATAGAAAAGGAATTTCTTGTCAGTTTTTAAATCCTTTTTTTGGTAATATTATTTTATGACCTGCTGCCGGGTGGAGCAGTTGGTGGCACTGGTGCCTTGCAGTGCAGACATCCTCAGGAAAAGGAAGCAGGGATCCTAAAGGGTTGGAAGCTGCAGAGCCAGCTCCCATGATTCACGTGTGGAGGATGATTGTATAGATAAATTGACACAAAAAGCGACAAATATAAAATAAAACCAAATATAAATAAAACTGAAAAGAGAAAAATCTTTTAAAAATACATTATTCATGTGATGATAATGTATTAAAAAATAACTAGGTATATCAAAGGTTAATATTTTACTGCTTTAAAGGACCTATTTTCAGATATTTCAATCATGTGTTCCATAAAGTTTGAACTTAGGTTTAATACAAATGTAAATCAAAATCCTTTTTAATTTTAAAGCTTATTAAATCCAGCAAGTTTGTTAAAGAATAAAATAAATAAATACAATATAAAAGACATTCAAAACACATTTGAAAGCTCTCATAAAATAGAAAAGATATGTAAGAACATGTCATCTTATAACTGGTGCTATTGAAAATAATGTTAATAAAACGAGAAAACAAAAATGCTGACTATGTTGACTGGCAGTATGCTGGCTGGATCTCCTCAACATTTCAACATTTTAGGCAACTTAAACCAGCTGATTTAGATGGAATTATTTTACAAGACACATTTTGCTCACCAGAGGGTGCTCTGGTTTAGCATTTCAGTTTATCACTTTGGGATTAGCAGATGCTTCAGGAGCCATTTCTAATATTTAAGTAGTATTTCCATAAATAACCACTAGATGTCGTGAGTTCTCCCTTCATAATACAATGTTGGTTTGCTGCTGTGTGGGTTTTATTTCCAGAGTAGAAGGAACCACAAACCACATTAACCAGAGCTGTGATTTAATACTTTGATGTTATACCAGATCTGGGTTCCTTGATTTATTAGCTGCATCTTTTATAAGAAGGATCTAGCATCTCTCAATAATGAAAATGAAAATATTTGTTAAACTGAGTCCATATTGTTGTTTATATTTCTGGCCCATCCCAGTGGAAAAGGTGAGTAGCTTCAGTATAATCTTTTGTTCTTATCTTTTCATTGAGGCCTACAATAAAGGTTAATCCTTTGTGGAGCATTAAGGCTTGGCACTTAGAAAAAAAAATCCCAGGGTGTGAGATACTGTTATTGCAAGCAGTAAAAAAAAAAACCTGACCAGACTTTCTACCTGTTAATCCCTTCATCCTTTTAAGTTAACCAAGCTGTGGCTAGTTCTGGCCCACACATTCGGCAAACACGCCACAAAGAATGATGGTCCAGATTCGCCAGAGATTGGCCATACATGGGCCAACTGTGGTGAACCCGCGCTGGCCCAAAACTGTTTTAGTACTGGCTTCAGATGTCTAAGCCTAATTCCCATCTTAAAAACCATGTAATAATCTAATTACGTATCTCACAAAGAACAACAACAACAAAAACAGAAAAAAACTAATTTAAAGATGTGATTCAATAGCTTTCTGAATTTATTAGATAATAATGTTGTAAAAAAAAAAAAAAAAAACTTTAAGGGGTATTGCCCAGGTTTAAGGGTTATTTATTGTAGTGACAATTTGAACAAAACAAAAATTCAAAAATCAAAAAACTTAAGACTTAAAGGTGATCAAAGCAAAAAGGTGAATTCAACTCAGATAGCCGCCTGATGCACTGTGGATTCTGGCTTACGCAGTCCAAAAGATCAAAAGGGGTCAAAATTCAGTTCTTTGCTTGCTTTATTCTCTGTACAGACAAACAGGTTACAGGTCACAGGATTCTGCTTTTGCGCTCACTCTGATTCCTGCACTTGTTCTTTGGTTGACTGACTGATGAATTGATTGACTGGCTGAAAACTGAGAACTGTGACTGAGAACTGAGAACTATGACTGAGAACTGGTAGAAAAACATATGACCACCCACGTGCATAATGAGCTATCTAAGACCTCCCTGTTTATTCTGTGAAACACCCACATCCCAAGCTAAAATTAATCAACCGATTAACTGAATCACTAAGCAAATCTTATTCTAAATAACAAATCCAACTAAATAAACCAAATTCTAAGATTTAACTAAAAATGGAGAAATAGCTCCTACATTAATTTTTCTTTCCCATACCTCAAAATTGCCTCAATTGCCTTAAGAAAATCGCCTCTTTAGGCTCAGACTCATTAATCAGCTCATATGAGGGTTATTTGAATCATACCCTCTGGGCATTCTAATCCCAACTTCCTTACCTTAGCAAACATTACTCGTCCTAACTCTGAAGTCACAGATGCTTTTCCTTTATAAAGGTGCTGGAGGAGTTTAAACACCTGCAAATACTAAATGACCTAAGCTTCCTTGAGAAGTACAGTCTGCTTTGTCACTTCTTGTACAGCTGAACACCAGGCTGTTTATACTCCTCCACCACCTCTGTACATTTCTAAAACTATATAGGTGTTCATAGAAATGAGTCACTGTTATGGTTTTTTAATATACCGTATTTTCATGACTATAAGGCGCACATAAACGTCTTTTTTTCCCCTCAAAATGTGCGGTGCGCCCTTTGGTGCAGTGCGCCCTATGTGTGTTGTAACTGCGACTTTTGAGACCAACCTCATTGAGGAGATGATGAAAGAGTGGCTAAGGGAGGTGTATGTAAGGAGACCAGGTGGTTTTTTTCCACTCATCACCATTGCTGTTATTCTGTGACTCCATGCGTGCCCATCTCACAGCTGATGTAAAAAACATGGTGAAACAAATGAATGCTGTGCTCGCTGTTATTCAACCGCTTGACATCGGTGTAAGACGCCTTGTGCGAAATTCTGTTTCCCCGTGAAAATCTGTTCCCCCGTCGGCAGGTTTCAGGATATTAAGTTAATATAGGAGTGATCACAGCGCTCTGTCATCTCCGATGTGTCTGTCTCACGGCCAGCTCCCAGGTTTGATTAATACTTTGTAATAAATACATGAATAAATCACAGTCATACTCAGTTTTGCTCCCGCTGTATTTTTAAATACGCAGTAGAGGTATTTAAACGTAGTAGAGGACATGTACCTGTATACAAAAAACGCGCCCTATAATCCGGTGCGCCTTATGTGTGTGTTAAATACAGAAATGGCACACATAACTGAGACTGCACCTTTTAGTACGGTGGGCCTTATGGTCGTGAAAATACGGTACATCAGTTGTTTTGAAGGAGTGTAAGTCCCTGTGTATTTTCAGTTTACCTTCTGTGACAATAGGATGCAAAAGTTAAATTTTTCTTTAGAGGTTGGAATGTTTGACTTTAACGTGGTGGGTAAAGGTCCAAATGCTGTTTGCAACAGAAAGGGTGTGTAGTGTGAAATCAACTTTTACTGACTTGATGTGGTGTCCCCTGACTCATTATCTTAGGGGATTAAATATATGTATATTTTCAGTTCATTAGATTATTAGATGGCTTTATTAAGGTGGTAATCAGGCTGACATATTGTGCCAGTGCTAAAATAGTTTTGGGCCAGCAGAAGTCCACAGCTGGCCTAATAGTAGCTACCTCTGACAAATCAGATCTGGACCTCCAAAGGATCATCCTTCTTTATGGCATGTAGGCCGAATGTAAGAAGTGGGCCAGGCCAGCTTTGCTATATCGGAGCTATTGCCCACTGTTTGAAATATTTCCCTATTGCTTTACAGAATCCAATTCACTATTCTTCCTACTGTAATTGTGCAAAAAATTAGAAAGAATTAAAATGAGCAACTCTCATGGGCACTGCAAATAAATACTACTACTAATTAATATTATCATTGTATATAACACAGAAACAGCTGGGAGGTTGAGGATAAATAGATAAATTGCCCTTAGGGCAGGAGTCAGAAGAGGATATGGCCGGGATGGTGAGGCTCTCAGGTGGATTGTGGATCCTTTAGACGTCCTTAAGAGATGGAGGGTGGCAGTTTTTCATTCACTGTGCAGTGTGTATGTCTCTCTGAAATTGCTTCATCTTTGCCACAGTGCAGCTGGAAAACCCCAATGAGATGCCCTGGCTGAACATCTCAACAGAACGTGGATAAGACACTGTGGCTGTGTGCAAACGTTTGCTCCAAACCCTTAATCACTGTTTAGAGCAGGGACTGTCAGTACTGGGTGGCGGTACAGTAATAGAAGAAGTCATAGAAGGTAGTGTAGGGAACCAGTACTGGTGCTCAGTGCTGAGGACAGGCGGGATCCTACTCTCACCCTCTGGGAGCCGTTTGTCAGGAAGTCCATGATTCGACAGCAGATGTTGTGGTGGAGACCCTGGTGCCCCGTCTTTGCTCACCAACCAGCTCAGAGTTTTTAATGTCCTGGAAGAACAGCCTTGAGAAGCTCTTATTCTGTCAATGTGTTGTGTGGAGCGATGGCAATCCTTAATAGACTGTTTGGTTCTGTAAGCAAACTGGTGGGAGTCGAGCTTGAGTGGCAGATGTGAGGATATGACACTTGAAACCAGTTCCTCTAAGTCCTTCATGATTATGGAGGTAAGTGCCAGTAGTCACTGAGACGGTTAACATTTTGATGCCTTTCTGCAGAGGGATGGTGTTGGTGAAATTTAACTATGGTGTAATGTAATCTCCATAGCTCCTCCTGTATCTGTACTCCCTGGATCTGGAAAAAAATTCCTTGACCTCCTTATTCAACCAGGGGCTTTGGTCGAATGTTTACATGTGTTACACGTCTTGTATGAATCCAAGTACTACTGAGGTGAATACCTCTAGGTCAAGGTGTCAGAAAATTTCCCAGTGTGTGGTTGATAGACAGTCCTGCTGTTTTTGAATAAAAAATGCTTAATTTGGTAATAGAATAGCAAAGGTAAGGCCATTGCATTTACAATTTTAAGACCTACTCCCAGTTTATTCCTGTTGAAACACATTTAAGTGTGTTTTTAGAGTTGTGGTGCCCCAGTCCAGTCCTTCATAGCTGCTGTCTTACACTCCAAGTATCCCTTGTCCAGCATGAAGAAATCAAATTACTTTTTTCAAATATTTAAAAGTTGCTGAATAGTTCGGCACAAGCTTATAAAAATAACAGAGAAACCTAAAAAACTGGAAAACATTCTTAGGAAAAGAAAACCGCTTAGATTACATTTTACAAAAACTAAACAGAGGTTAAAAAAACAACCTTAGCAACAGCTGGATTAGATGGAACCAATTCTACAGACAGACAAACGTGTTTCAGCTTGTGGCCTTTCCTCAGGGTCATTGGAAGTTGGTGAAGTTATGCTAAAAATTTTTCTTATTAAAAAAATCCTTCTTCTTTAGTTTCCTTCTGCTTTACTTGCTTTATACTTCTGTCACATATAATTCCAATAGACTATATTGGCTTTTGTGGCTGTAATGAGATTAGACGGTAAGAGCTTTAATGTGTATGCAAACCTAAGATCTGTGATAATGAGGAATGTTCATCAGCAGCCGAAATAAAAATATCTGAATACATGTTTAGAACAAAAGATCAAGCTGGTATTCCAGGTGCCTTTGTTTTTTTTTTTCTGTTTGTCCAATTTCATTTGCAACATTCCTTACTTCAAGTTTATTTCACCAATTTTTTTTTCTTAAATCTGAGCTCAGCTGCCAGCATTTAGTGTTTAAATAGCATCGGTTCACAACAAAGACCAGGTCACTTATTTCACTATAACTCAATTAAAACACTCTTAATGTTTGTTTTTAAAGCCTTCAGATTTCTTATGTTCACAGCTGGATTCTGTTACCAACTGTCACTCTTCTGTCATTAAGTTGTCATCAGCACCTCAGGGCACAATGTTCTGCCTGGTTTCCTTTAATCTTTTATATATCTCTATTTGATATGTTTTCATTATTCCACTTTCCTGTTGTAATAACACTTCACCTCAATGTTCTGGATTAAACTACTCAGCAGCCCTTTTAGTTTTGTTCTAACCCACCTAGCAAGCTTTGTTTTGCATTTTGAACAGGAGCAAATATCTTTGTGCGTTGTAAATACTTAAAGGGAACAAGTGCAGTCAATCAAAAAAAATAAATATATAAAAAATTGCAACCGAAATGTTTTTATTTGCATCATCAAATTAAAGCCGCGTTGTAATAATTGTTTGAAATAAAGGTATTTTTAGCCAAAGCTTAGGAAAGAAAAAATAATTATTGCATAGACATTTTCAGAAAGCTTATTCATATTTTATGTCCATTGGAACCAAATTTGCATCCCAAAATCATAAAGAGGATGAGAAAGTCTTGAAATGTTGTTAAACATTTTTAGAAAACAATGTTGGTTTAGAGAAAATTCAGCGAATGTATTTAAAAAGTCCTTTAATATATGCAAAACCTCCATAGATTATAATATTTTTAAGCTCAAAGCATCTTGTCCAAGGGGACGACAAATAATAAAATAATGATTGAACTTTATTGATCTTACATTAGAGAAATTCACTCTCTGCATTTAACCCATCCTCTTGGGCAGCAGTAGACTGCCATTGTGTGGCACCCGAGGAGCATTATGGTGTTAAAGGTTTCACTCAAGGAACTCAGAGTGGAGGCTGTGGGGATTGAACCGAGCCTTGCAACCTTCTCAGAGCACAAGTGCAGTGCTCTAACCACTAGGCCAACACCCCCCCATGGTTAAATAGAACATTTAACAAACTCTGGGATGGACCATTTAACAAACTCTGGGATGGACCATTTAACAAACTCAGGGATGGAGAAATGTTTTGGCTTTTTAGCTTTAAATATTGATGGCTGATGCTAAAAGGCCAACATGTCGTTTAGTTTATGAAGTCATGAGTCACTGATTTGACATTAAATATTTCATATTAGAATGAAATATCTTTCAGACTTTTGTGGAATAAAAATGCATTCTCTGCTACAGAGCTGCTATGCAGAAGCAGAGGCTTTTATACTAAAACAAAAGTTTGTATCTCAAGCTTCAGTTTGCATATCCTGGCTTTGAACAAACTCATTATCTTCCTTGCACAGTCCTAAGCGTAGATAGACAGCTGATGTCTTCGGGGCCTCCATCCCCTCTTGTTGCTCAATACAGCCTTTGGAAAATAAATCAGCAATACATTTTAAACAACTTGTGTCACGTTACATTTTTAAGAAGAGCCTTAATGTCCAAAACGTAAAAAGGCAATGCATCAGTATTGAAACACCAGCCCAAGCACGTGCAAAAAGTAGATCCCCTAGGCAGCGTATTCCCGGCACAGACACCAAATCAAGCTGAACCTGCAGGACGTCCGGCCTTATTTGCAACCGCCAACCATTCAGCTGGTGGTTGGTGGAAATTTCCCCTTCGGTCGGTGATTATCTAAACAAAAAGAACAACAATAATGCCCCAGTCAAGTGGTATCAGGTATTTCTGGCCGCTCTTCAAAAACGCTTTCCAAAACAAGTCTGAACATGAAAGCTTAAAACACCCATGTCATTCTGAGAAGCCGTGGAAGAAACGAAACTTTGGCAATTTTTGGATTGAATCTCTGACTTTCATTTATTGGGAACTAATATAATGATGGCATGTTTTGGTTCAGTTGCAGAAATTTAATTTATGGCTGTTGAATAAATCAAATCCTAACTTGTGTTTCAAAGTTTCATTTTTCGTTAAATTAACTTTGCAAATTCAGATAAACCTCAGACACACTAAGAACTGCTGGAAAAAAATTGCATCTTTCCAAAAGCATCAACAAAATGTATGATTTTAACTCAGTTGTCCATCAGTTTAACTTTGTGTATTTTTTCTTGTGAAATGCCATAAATAGTGTTACGACTCCAAGGATGCATATCACAACAAGATATACAAGTTTCACTCTGAATGGTTGGAGGTATTCATCAAAAGATCTAACAGAAGTTATGAAATCTAAAATCTGATATTCCTGCAGGGTGAAAGAAGTGTCTGTCTGTGTTTCATCACTTTGGAAAAACTTTCTTACTGCTCCCAAACACTGCTGATAACAACCAGAACTTGCTTGTTCTTGTAAGGAATTTGATTAAAAAAAAGCTATTTAGATGGTTCATGTTTGACCTGTTGTCTGATAAAGAAATTATCCCTTTTTTGTGTTGAAAGCACAAACAATCTTTAAATTTAGTGTTACACAGAGCTTAAACTCTATTTGGACCCAAGCATAATCTGATATCAGGCCGCACTTACTGTTAAATTTTGCTCAGTAGGAGAAACTACTTTGGTTAGATGAGATCTGCACTGAAGCTTTTAAAAAACATGGTGGTAGAATTCCGTAAAAATTCAAAAAATATCCACTGGACTTGGTTTTCAAGATTTGAAGACATTTCGCCACCTCTCAAGGAAGCTTTCTCAATTCAAATGTCTGGATCCGCAGTGATATCTTTGATATCTTAGATATTACAGGCTAACGATGGAACTAAACGACCCATTCATCGGTTACCATTTGCATGTTTCCAAGCAATACAAGGCCTTGTCCATATAAGACTCAAACTCGCTGCGGATCCAGACATTTGAATTGAGAAAGCTTCCTGGAGAAGTGGCGAAACGTCTTCAAATCTTGAAAACCAAGTCCAGTGGATATTTTTTGAATTTTTACGGAATGACTATGACCTGGATGACTGAGAACCTTCATCAGCATGGTGGTAGAAGCATCATGCTACGAGAATTTTAGCAAGGGATGGGAAAGATGTCTGACATTGATGGGGAAATAGATGCATGTAAATACAGATGCAGGCTGGGGGACAGAATCAAGTGCCACCAAGATAACAACAAACCCTAAATATACACTCAGAGCAGCATAGAAATTAGACTTAGACTCAACTTTATTTATCCCTTGGGATTACGCCAGGGAAATTCTGGTTCCAGTAGCTTATATAGCGCACAATATATCAGAATCAAGTTTATTGCCAATCATGTTTGCACAGGAATTTGACTTGGTGTTGATGGTGCAGAAAATTATATATGCATATAGTATATAACCATAGGCTATATACACAGTAGACTGTGCATTAATGTAACGCAGTAGGTCCGGAGATGTTACATTTGTGTAGCTTCTAGGTCCTGAACTGGGGAGGGAGAGACGCAGTATCAGTGTAATGGGCTTCTTTGGGCCTTCTTGATAAGGCTAGTAGCAGGTGGGAAGAAACCGTTCTTGTGGCGTGAGGTTTTGGTCCTTATGGACTGCAGCCAAAATAGCAGCTGAAATAGTTTGTGGGTGGGGTGCGAGGGATTAGCCGCAACCTTTCCTGCACGCCTTAGAGTCCTGGAGGCTTACAGATCTTGGAGAGATGGAAGATTGCAGCCAATCACTTTCTCTGCAGACCGGATGACACGCTTCAGTCTGCCTTTGTCCTCGGCGGCTGTACCAGATTGTCATGGAGGAGATGAGGATGGACTCAACGATAGAAGAGCACCATCATTGTCCTTGGCAGGTTGAATTTTTATTTAATTTTTTTTGAGTTTTTGGAGCTCTGGTGGATCGTTTTTTTCAACTGTAGACTGACAGGAAAGTGGGTATGAGAGAGGGGGAGAGACATGCGTCAAAGGACCACAGGTCGGATTCAAACTCAGGTCGGCCGTGTCGAGGACTAAGGCCTCCGTACATGTGTTGTGCACATTAACCACTGCCCCACCTGTACGCACCATTGAGTGCAGAGTTAAAGCAAGATACCATTAAAGATAAAAATACGACAGACAACATAAAGTAGTACAAAAGAGCATAAGAAAGTCGTTATGTCCTGGAATATGTTAACTTTAGATTTTAAAATAGCTGCACAGTACAGAAATAGATTAGCTCAAAGCATATTGATGTGATAGAATGGCCTTATCAGAGTGGAAACAACTATAAAGCAGGTGTAAGAAAATATCTGACACTGTGATACTTACAAGTTGGCATTTCTGGGCAGTATCCATCCGGTCTGACTGAAGTGAAGTTAAGTTACGAAGGGGAATCTTTATATTGGGTAGCATGTTAGAGTAGCAATGATTCTTAAAGGTATAAAGGATGATCTTTTATTTCTGGGTGGATCGTCTAAATAAGTGGTCCTCCTAACTGTCAATCTTTCTGGTGATATATTTACGTACGGTCAAGCTATGGTTTCAGACAGTAATTGAAGCTCACTTTTCTTTGAAAATGGCAGAGGGTCGTATGAGAAAAAGAGTCTATGAAGTGTATGAGAAGAAAAGAAAGGCCTCAGAATAGGCATATATATCCCAGAATGCTTTGCACAGAGAGCTCTCCTTGCAAAGCATTATGGGATTTGCATTCACAGCGGCCCGCTATTGTCATAGGTTGTCGCTATCCAACAGTGGTGACTAATAACAAAAATTGCGCAGGCACCGCCCAGCGGATGAGGAGTTACGTGACCAACGGGTAGCAAACAGCAGTGATTATCTGTCCGAATAGTCAGTTAAGTGAGTTCACTATAAAATCCACTATATAGTCCCCGCTGTATATAGTGATTGAGGGATTTACGGGTTCGGGCGGACATTCTGACACAGTAAGCTTGTATGAACAGCAACTTTTAAACAGAGCGTGCACGAGGAGAAATGGACTGGTGTGTGCATGTGCATTTTTTTGTAAGTGGAGAGGGCGGGTCTTCTAAACAATTTGCCAAAATCCTCCACAATACCTGTCCGAACATCAAGTCCTTACCTTGGAACTTTCAACATATTTTATTTCTCCCTATTTCCTGTATCACTACTGTGAAGAATGGTAATTTGCAAAAAAAACAAAACAAAAAAAATGTGTCTGTAGATGTGTAAAGCCGAGACACACTAACCAAAAAACTGTTTTTAAAATGCATGCTGCAGTTTTCTGATTTTTATTTTTAAAAAGGCTTAAAATTGTTTATTTTCATTCTGCATCACAATTAAATAATATCATTTAACAAGGTATTTTTTTGGTACTTTTTAAAGCACTGTAACATGAAAATGAGCTGATTTTAAGTAGAAGTCATTTCCCAAACAGCATTCTGGATAAAAACAGAAAGACAAAGCAGGAAACCATCAAGGCCCCCCAAGTGGAGAAGTCTTTTTCTCAACCAAAACAAACAAGACTAATGACTTAACTGTTTTCCATTTAGCTCTGCAGAGACAGCAGTCCAGCAATACTGCAGCTGTACATACATCATAGTTCTCTGACAGGAGGCTTTCCCAACTGCATTTGTTATCTCTCCCATGCTCCTAACTATGAAAAAAGCTCCTCTGATCTTGGCTTGAATAAACTGTGAATTCTCTCAGCTTTTTTTCTTCTTTTTTTGGACCAGATCCTGTGAACTTCTGTCCCTTGTCTGCATGGCATGCACATTTGTTTTTATTTAATGGGAAACCTTAACATTGAGTCTCCCCCTTCCTGGAAATCATGTGAAGTTGCATCCTAGGTGTGGGAACAGCAGTACCGGTGGATAAAGTGTGCCAGAGGAGGAGGAGGAAGTGGCTGTCTGAGCGGTAAATGAATGAAAGGATCATCCCCTTAAAGTTTTTTTCATACATCCTTTTTTTTTTTACTTTTGTATGTTGTGTATTGACACAAAGGTGCTTTTTGTTCGGTCTGCTTAGTTTAACTGACTTATTAAACCAATTGCAGTTTAGTTCACTGTGGCCCACATCAAGAACAATGTAAAGGATTATAATCAGATAATATCGCTTTTCTGCACTGTTAGGTTCTGCTTCATTATGTGGGCCAACTTTTACAGTGACAGCAGGCTTATTCAGGCTCTGCAAAATCCCTCATACATGAAAATACAATAACCAGCTATGTTTAAAGTTAGCAGCTCAGTTCTGGTCCACCGAGAGAGATATGCATGAGGGATCCATTCCCTCACAAACAGGTGATTTCTTTAAGTCTTTTGATACAATAAATCTAAATGTATTGCACAAATCTTCAAATTTAAACAGATTTCCATGAACTTTACAATTTAGTCTTTAGCTGCATGATTTACTATTGATTCTAGGGGAAAGCAGATGTACATTTTATGTTTTAAAAGTGAAAAACAGGGCAAAGCTTGTCTGATATTATCTATAATTTTGATAAGCTGTTCAGGTCACGGAACAGTTGGGAGCATTGATATATTAAGCTCCTCTTAAAGCTGTCAAGATGAGAACTGGAATGAGCAAAGTTTGTTGCAGTGGAGCTGAATTACAACTTGAGCTTTCTGAAAAGTTTTGCTGGGAGTCGGGCCAAAGACAAGAACTTCATGTGACGGGTTTAGGTTTCCGAACTGCTTTGACCCAACACACTGTTAGATTTGCCTGGAGACATCCAGCTTCACATCGATACGCCCCATTAAGGGTAAATCATTCAGCTGGTCTCTGTCTTTGGACTTCTGTACCACAGAAGCTTCTGAGTTGGCATTAGATCTCTGACTTGGCAACAGTTCAGAAGGCCCAGCTTAGAGAACTTCATGACGTCAGAACTTGGAAATTAGAGCAATACTATAAGGAATAAGCATATTGTGCATTTACATAATACTCTGGCGTAAATCCATTCAAATTCATCATAAGACCTGGATTGAACTTGACTGAAGCCGATAATGAGTAAAGGGCAGGTTAAGACCTGGATCTGATGATTTTATTTCAACACAGAGAAGGTAAAAGCAGACTTCCTTTCAGGCTAGGGTTGCTTTTGAGGCACTCAGAACCAAATTTCCAAATTATGCAACATGAGACGATTAAATTTTATGTTTTCAAATATTGAATTGAACTTTTATCAGTAGGTTGCAATGTTCTGAATGTGTCTGAAAAGCAACAACTAAAGGTAAACATAGTACCCAAAAGTGGTCATTAAAAAAAACAGACAGTAAAAAAGTGTCTGTTAAAATGGGTTGTGAGTAAATGTTGGCTCCTAATATCTGATTTAATGTTAAAAATTGTGTAATCGGACAGAAATCTGTGTGAAGGTTCTAGCATTTGAAACTATAGAATGAATAAAAACATCGAAATAACACAATTACAAAATAACAAATTCAGGCAGAAACTACTTTTTTAAATCAAATCTTTCAGCATACACTTAAAAATACACTTTACAGAAATTAACTAAAGTAAGAGTTGCAATACAGCCCCAAGGATAATAAATAAAATAAAAATAAAACTGCTTCTAAGTACATTGTTTTCTTTGTGTTGTTCAAATAAATGTACCTGCGTAAATCCAGCCATCTCTGGAAAGAAGTGATCATAAGTGCTAACTGAACAGGTTTCCCCTGCATCCTGGATCGTTTTCACTTGTTGGATACTGAACCTGGGGCTGCTTGACCACCTCTGGCTTGAACTTGAGCTAAATAAGGAAACGCTGAGAAGAAATGTGACGGAAAAGCCATTAAATGTACAGAGAGCACACAATTCAATTCAAAAAGGGAAACAAATACAAATACTTTGTGGAAATCATGTGTTTCAAATAATCCATTCATTTTTTTTATCCCTTCAGGATCCATTAATCTATGAATCCATTTCCTTTTAGAGTGGGAGGAATAAGAGGACCAAGAGAAACGCCCTGTGTTCAGGAAAAGGCTAATAACTACTCCAATGTGCAGCTTTGTTTCCAACATATAAATCTGGGAAAAAGCCATGCATCAACAGGATTCATTGCTGTTTTCTACATAATACCTATATGCAAATTCATTACTAGTTCAAGCAGAGAAAACACAGTAACCTTCATGACTAATTGGTTCCCATATTAAATGACTGTAATCTTGGCACTGATGACTGGCCTAAGTATTCTTTTCATTCACCTTTCTAACTCTGCCCAGTTTCTCATCACTGTTCCTCTGTGTCACCCGCTCCAATCTCTATTTAAACTGCTTGCTACCAGTCATCAGGGCCAGATTATTCTTGTTCTGTCGTGCCAGTGGGGAGAGTGTTTTTTTTTAGCGTACCTGAGTGTTTCTGATTACCTGATCCTGACCTGTTTTGCCTCACAACCACTGAGCCTGCTTGTTCCCGTCTGATTTCAGTGCCTGCCTGTTCCTATCTGAACGGGGTGCCTGAACAGTCTTCAGACACCTGGACCTCTGAGCCTTCCTGTTCTGGTATGTTTGTCGTGACCTGGCTTCGGACTCCTGCATGTTCTGCAGGGCAACAGCATCTGGGACACTCTGGGTGACGCCCGCTGCATCTTGTTGGAAGACCACCAGCTGGATCTACCTTGTTCTCTGGGCATGGACTGAACTTGTAAACCAGAGTTTCCTGTGATAAACACCCTAGCCAGTGCTACCCCGATCCACCAGTTCTTAAATAAATGCTTTTTGAGTAATCAAAGGATAGGAATAAAGGGTTGAACAAAGGATAAAACAGGAGTCTAAGTTAAAATTGACTCATATTCACTCTTATTTAAATGTTCCATTAAAACGTTTGCACATGCATTATTTTTAATTTATCATAAATGTTACCTAAATTATTACTTTTTTCTTTATAATTGATTTTCATTTTCTTCCTCTTATCCTTTCTTTAGTATATTATGAGTTATATATGCAGCTTTTTTTTATTACCTAATTTTTTTGTCTGTATTTTAAGGTTTCCTATTATTAATATCGTTTGTACCTCCCTCTCCAGAGGCAAACCCTTCTCCTGTTTTACCGTCATTGGTTGCTGTCTGCAGCCTTCACATAAATGCTTACCAAGTGTCTGTTGAAGCTGTTTTATGTACAATAACAGAAAGCCAAATTAGAGACAATACTTTGACTGAGATCATTTAAGCTCTGCATGCCACCTCACCGCCATTTGAAAAATTGCATCATCCTTGCATTGAAAAAAGGGGCCTTTCCCCTTGATCGACCGGTTCCCCGCTCCCAGATGGAAAACTTCTTGAATGCATGCCGACACTTGTATAAAAAAAAACAAACAAGCAACAGCAAGTTGGAAAGTTGCCCAATGTTTCCCCAACAAAGAAAAATCCCCAACAGCAAAGTCAACACTAGGTCTCTGCGATAAAACCTGGAGATACTGCAATTCTCAAAAGATAACGATTGGAACGAGATAAAGGTTTTACTTCCGATAATATTTGGATAAGTGCCATTAAGCATTTTGATATGCCTCTAAGTCCTGATAATCCATTTCCTATATGGGGAATATGACAAAACATTAAAACAATTAGATTTTATATTCATTCATATATTCAGAGCAATGCTGAGTCATAAGTATTGTTGCTTTGCAGCTCCTGGTCCCTGGTGAATTTCTACATAAACTCTGGATGTTCCCTCTGGGCATGCATGGCTTCCCTCTGGGTCTCCATAGCCCAGAACATCACCTTTTGGTAATTTAATCTTTCTACATTGCCCTTTGCTATGGAAGTGTGTTTGCATGACTGTTTGCCCTGCTTCTCTCTTTGCTGATGAAAGGATATTTACTCTTTAGCTTATTTTTTGACAAAAATAAGAGAGGCAAATGTGGTGCAAATAGGATGCTAAAGTGTAAGGAAAGCTATTGGATTAAAGTTAAATTAGATCAAAGTGTTTGATTTATTTAGAAAAATATTCTGCTCTTAATACTACTGGCATGAATGAAATTAACTAAAATGATCTGTAGAATCTCAATATCAAATGTTAAAGTTTATGCATTTTCCCCATGTTCAGTTTAAAGGTTTAATTAATTGAAAATATGATGAAAAAATGACTTCCGCTTAAGATATAAACTTCATGCAAGACTTCCTTTGGTATCATAACCATTAAATGCTCATCAGTCATATAAAAACACTAAATTATTTTGGGGTTTGTTTAGTTTTTATTGTACACCCTCTTCTCCCTGAAATCAGCAGCTCTTGCACAGTGACTGCTGGAAGTAATGGGAGAAGCATGGAAAGATCTACTTTAGGGGATTTTTGGCACGTGTCTGGGCACATTTGAACCTGTTGCCAGCAGACAAATCACTTCCAGTTAGTTAAGAGAGATCAAACTTTCACTTTCTGTTACACCTATATATATGCACCTGCAGCTCAAGCTTGTCACAGTAGCAGCTTCCCTCTCTTGAAGAACTGAAGAAATCTACAGAAAGAAACTACACAGAGAAATGGCTTCCAAAGTTGCAGCCCTGCTCCTGCTAGGTCTCATCTGCTGCCAGCTTGCAACTGGTAAGAGAAAAATCTACATGCAAATGTCTCCTTTTTCTGTCAAATTGTTTGGGGTTGTCAAACCTGCATGCTCATCCTTATTACTTTTTTGTGTGTTCCTGCAGCTCAGATCATCATGGACTGTTGCCTGAGTGTCAGTGAAAAACGTCTAATCCCCAAAAACATTGTGGGCTACCATATTCAGAGAGCCGGTCAGGGCTGCGACATCAGCGCCACTGTGTAAGATTACTTCAACCTCAACATTTCCCAGCTGATGCCTTTCTGAGAACTGTTTTATATTTTGAAGTTCTGCTAAATTTTAATCCAGTTTCTCCTTCCAATTTTGCAGGTTTCTCCATAAAAAAGGCATGCAACTGTGTGTTGTACCTGCTGAAGGACATCCATGGGTACAAAACCTGTTGAAGCGTTTGGACAAGAACAGAAAGTCCCATCATTAAAAAGGTAAAACAGCTGTTTTCTTGCTGATTTTAAATTTCAAATGTCTTATTAAATTTATTTGAAATGCATTCATCCCGCCCTGCCTCACTCCCTGCTCTGCTCTGTTACAGGACCTGGAAAAGCCATGGGAGAGGGCGCCTGGTGGCTAAACTCCGAGCTGCAGACAGCAGTGTTTCTCCCTGAATGTCTCAGAGTGGT
The DNA here is from genome assembly GCA_030533445.1 of Cyprinodon diabolis. NCBI lineage: Eukaryota > Metazoa > Chordata > Actinopteri > Cyprinodontiformes > Cyprinodontidae > Cyprinodon > Cyprinodon diabolis. The sequence goes on from CM060073.1 coordinate 14,189,280, forward strand.
TGCATCATGCAGCCTGAAAAGATCAAACTTGGCGAGCTCATCCAGAAATCATGGTTCTTTCTGATTCACAATGACTTTCTGTTTGCTTGAGAACGACTTCAGACCGGCCAAAAGTTCATTTCTGTGCGTGTTTTCCGTTAATTGATGATGACAATGTGATTATTTGTGATGTGATTTATTGTACAGTTAAAGCTGAGTGTTTAAATAAATTTTTTTATTATTTTGTAAATTTAGTTTGTTTCATTTTTATTAACAGAGAACTGATTAAAATGTCTTGATATGATCTCCTTTGGTACAACTGAGGATCTTAAGAACTGCAGATGCTCTATATTCATATGTTGGTTTATATGATGGTTCATATGTTTATGTATTTTCAGAGACACTTAAAAATACTGATATATTAAGAAAGGACCCATACAAGTAGTTATATTGGAATAATAAAGAAATAAATGAAAAACCGAGGTATAAAGCATTATAAAATAATAAAAAAAATAACAGCAATAAATTTAGCCTATATTCAATTGCTTCTGAAAAGTAATTGATATAAATGAGAGACAGAAAGAAGGAAAGAAAGAAAATCGCTGACATAGAAGAAAAAAATTGCTTGAATTGTAAAACATTTTAAATACCAACATGAATTGGTTCAAATAAAAATGAAAAATAGGGAGTAGAACAGCAGTTTTGAAAAGTAAATTTGACATTAAAAAGGATCTCAAAAATAAATAAATGGACACCTAAACGAACAGGTGCAATTGATAAAACATTATAAAAATAAACCATAAAGTAAAAGACTTTAAATGAAATAAGCAATTAGGTAGGCTAAGTAAAAAAAAAAAAGTTATTTCATATAGACATAATAAAGTCAAATTAAAACAGTTTGATTTAAGGTGACAATAAAGTGAACGAGAAGATATTATATATGTAAGAACTAAGTCCCAATTTCATTATCTTAAGGAGGCAAAGCCTTTATATCAAGATCTGTTTCTATTTCCTGTTAAGATCGCAAATGTTACTGTGATTAGTTTTAGTGCAAAGGCAGAGAAAATATCGTCTGCCTAGCAGCATCAAATCTTTACAAGGCTACAGGTAAAATGCACCAGTTGGTACTAAAACCAAATATCTAAACACCCATCTGTGCAGAACCAAAACCTGATCCAACTACAACACATTAAAGTTTATTTAGAATAAACTGTATTAGCGAGGCTCTACTGTAAAGAAGCAGGTGCGCGGCATCCTTACAAAAGTTACAAATCACTAAACCAACAGACTTAGATTTTTATTTTGATTTCAAAGCATTTTTGGTTTTACTTAAGTGCAGATTTCTGTAAAGGTTCCCAAACTGGAACAGATTTCGTCTGCTGGAGAAAACAAGGTGTGACCCATCCTTTTATCACATAAACCCGCAAAGTTATACAAAAGTTAATATGTGGCTGAATTTCTGGCTTTAATTTATTGGATAAATAAAAAAGAGTCTAAACGGTCAAAAATCTATAATATCCATCCTATCTAACTTCTTTATTATTCCTTCATGAAACAATCCACAGCTTCTGGAAAAAAGCAGCTACTGCTGCAAGCTCTACGTTTGTCATTTTCTTAATATTTGATTTGGTTCCCCCTCTTATCTAATAAACAGTCTTCTGATTAAAAAGATGGTTACATTTATTCTATTCAACTTCACCAAAAAAAGTATTTTTTGAATAATCGCATCTCATTGCAAAGAACTTCCTCTGCTTAGTTTTATTGCATTAAAGCTACAGTGTGTAATTTTCAGCGACATCTAACGTCCAGACTGCAGACCGCAGCAACATGAACATCTCCCCCCCACCGCTTCTCCCCCCCAACAGTACGGCGAGCGTTACGGGACAAAATGTCTTCCACGACGTCAGCATCACCTACCTTCTCAAGTGATGAGGTTTGTTTGTTTTCAGAGATAATTTTACAGATAGTATTTCATTAGTCTGTGTGTTCAGTACCGTCTCAGTTCTACTCTCTCAACTTGCCGTAGTTACTTTCGAGCGTAATGGGCGATCTCGCAATCGCTAGTTTGTTGGCTCTGCGCTGCCGTAGCGCAAAGATGTCTGCCTCCATGGCTGCGAGACCCGCTCCTATGTAATTATAAATAACGAATTCTAAGGCAACGCAAATATTAAGTTTAAGAGGCTGAGCTCGTAGATGATGATAAATAACATAGTTATGTATAATATATTACATTTCCCTAAACAATGTTTAGGGAGTTTTTGGCTTCGAAGTGTGGAAGATTTAAGATAGTGCCTGGGGGTTGGTGGGTGCGGATCCAGCCGTCTTCCACTTCCAATCAATGAGGACTGTTTAAAGTTTCGCTTTCTGTCGACACCTGTATAAATGCACCTGCACCAGCCTAACACAGCAGCATTTTTCCACCCTGGAAGAGATTTGCTGAACCAGCCAGGAGAAGATCTGACCCAAGAAGACAGAGACATGGCCTCCAAAGTTGCAGCTCTGCTCCTGATCGGTCTCATCTGCTTTGAGTTTGTGACAGGTAAGAATAAAGATATTTTGTTACTATATTCTATTTTATATTGCAGAAACACTGTTTTTAGATTTCAAGTTTTTAGGCTCTTTTTCATCCGAATATTGTTTTTGCCCTCTATCAGCCGAGATTGCTGTGGACTGTTGCCTGAGAGTTGAGAGTGAAAAACGTCTTTACCGCCGAAACCTTGTGAGCTACACCATTCAGAGAGCAGGAGAGGGCTGCAAAATCAGTGCTACTGTGTAAGTCTTGAGTTAACAAATCAATTTATTAAATAAGACTCTGGTGTTAGAGTTTTCATTTATGGATCCATCTGCTTTTGCAGGTTTGTCAACCGGAGAAACATGAAACTGTGTGTCGTCCCTCCTGAAGGGAATCCAGGGGTGAAAAAAATCATTGACTATTTGGACAAGAAAAGGCAATCTCATCAATAAACAATGCATCGCTTCACTTCCTGCTTTGCTCTGTTGAATATGTGAAGAAAAAATGGAAACAGATGCCTGTTTGGTTTATCGTACTGGACACTGCATGTGGGGGGAGCTTATGATGACAACTGAAGCTGAGAATTGATGTTATCATTTTGTAAAAAAAAAAAAAGGCATTTTCCTAAACTGATGTAATAAAACAAAATTTGAATATATTATCTTTAATTTGTGTTCTGTGATTCTAAATCTTGCATTTCAGCAGCAGAACCGCTGCAGTGAATTTCCTTCATGTGTCCATTTACAGTAATATATTTAAATATTTTCTTCCGATATAACATCAGACAAGCTAATGATAAACATTCAAATGCTAATGCTGAAATACAAAAATCAAATGGTAGCGGTTTAAGAAATAATGTTAAACATTATGTAATTATTATATAAAAACATTAAAACTAAGAACTAAATGAATTGAAAATAACATTTTTGCGGAAATAAAATTAAAAGTAAAATTGGAATAAAGTAAAAGGGGACTTTTCCACTGCTATTCAACATAAAACATTAGGAAACATTAGAGCCAGGTACAGTCATAAAATTACTTAAAGAAGTACTTTTCATAATGTCTACAACTATAGAAATAACAGTGAAGAAAATATGAAAGATCAATTGAAATGAAAGAAAGTCACACAGTTCGACTCTGGTGCAGATTGAACTGAAAATTCACACAAGAAAGCAGACAGGAGCAGCTTGTTGAATAAAAGGATTTTACTGAATAAAATAGAACACTACACAAAACAAAAATAACATTTCCACGAATAGAAGTTTCTACTGTGGAGCCATTTAGTCCAATGAAAACAACATTGGTGTATCAAGTAATACACTGCAGACTACTGGCCCTCCACTGTAGGTGCAACAAAATTGTCTCACATCTAAAACAGTCATATTTCATATTTGAACACTCAAATGTCCTCTTAATCAAAGAATTGGACCAGTGACGCTGTGGAGGATCTTCAGGCGTGTTTGGGTTCTACTGACTGGGACGTCTTCAGGGCTGCTACCAACAGTCTGGATGAGTTCACAGAGGCTGTGACATCATACATCAGCTTCTGTGAGGACTGCTGTATTCCAACACGAACCAGGGTGAATTACAATAATGACAAACCCTGGTTCACTGGCAAACTCAGAAGACTAAGGTTGGACAAGGAAGAGGCCTTCAGGAGCGGAGATAAATGCAGACTCTGCCTCTGTCTGGAAAGGGCTTAGGCCCCGTCCACACAAAGTCAAACCCTGGCCTAAACGCACAAATTTTTCACCAAACCAGCCTCTCATCCATACGAAGCCGGCGTTTCGGGGTCTGAAAACGATCTTTTTTTTATTAAGCCTTCAGAGTGGGAAGATTTTGAAACGCCGTTTTCGCGTTTCCATCTTTAAGGTCTGACCGCATTTTTTTTTTACACGCATGCATCATAGCGTCGCCTCTAAACATGCATGCGCGACACAGTATCACAACAACAATGGCGCCGTACTGTGTTGAATGGTTGCTGCTCATGCTACTCACCCTGCTGTCGGGCTTAAAACAGAATCTTCTTCTTCTGGAATATTTCCAGGAAGAACAGAGCAATATAGACGACATAGTTCATCACCTGAATTTGACTGAACCACGAAAATGAACCCGCAGGGCCATTTTCCGGTTTTCCGGTTTGGTTGTTGTATAAATATTACTGCGCATGCCCAACATTTCGTTGCCTGTTTTCGCCTATTTTTGCTTTGGCACCACAGCGCCACTTACAGGCCTGGCATACATTTTGCAGCGTTTTCATGCATTCGTGTGGTCGCTCACATTTATTTTACGTCTCCGTCTTTACGACAAACGTTTTGGAAAATATTAGCGTTTCGTGTTCGTTTTGACTTCGTGTGGACGGGGCCTTAGGTAGATAACAAACTACAAGCCTAAAGCCCCCCACTCCATGAACGACCGACAGTTAGCCAACGATCTGAACAACTTCTACTGTCGTTTCGACAGACAAACGGACAGTCATGCATCCACCCCCCACAACACCACCCAACAGATCACTTCCTCCTCCTCCTCAGTGACAACTCTTTCCATAAAAGAGAGAGATGTAAACAAAATCTTCAAAAAACGTAGCAGCACGTAAAGCTGGGAACACAGTTCTCTGACTCACAGCTCATCAGCACTTGGTTCCCCCCAGGGCTGTGTTCCTTCTCCTCTGCTCTTCTCCCTGTACACCAACAGCTGCACCTCCAGTCATCAGTCTGTCAAGCTCCTGAAGTTCGCGGACGACACCACTCTCATCGGACTGATCTCCGATGGTGACGAGTCCGCCTACAGGTGGGAGGCTGACCATCTGGTGACCTGGTGCAGGGAGAACAATCTGGAGCTCAACGCTCTAAAAACAGTGGACTTGGTTGTGGACTTCAGAAAGAGCGCAGCCCCAGCTACCCCCATCACCCTCTGTGATTCCACCATTGACACTGTGGAGTCTTTCCGCTTCCTGGGAACTATCATCTCCCAGGACCTAAAGTGGGAGCTGAAAATCGACTCCCTCACCAAAAAAGCCCAGCAGAGGATGTACTTCCTGCGGCAGCTGAAGAAATTCAACCTGCCCAGGACAATGATGGTGCAGTTCTACTCCTCCTTCATTGAGTCCATCTTCACTTTCTCCATCACCATCTGGTACGCTGGTGCCACCGCTAAGGACAAGAGCAGACTGCAGCGTGTCATCCGGTCTGCAGAGAAGGTGATTGGCTGCAACCTCCCATCTCTCCAGGAGCTGCACGCCTCCAGGACTCTGAGGCGTGCAGGGAAGATTGTGGCTGATCCCTCGCACTCCAGTCACAGATTATTTCAGTCACTTCCCTCTGGCAGGAGGTTGCGGTCCATCAGGACCAGAACCTCCCGTCACAAAAACAGTTTTTTCCCCACCTGCTATCGGCCTTATCAACAAAGCCAAGAGCCGCCCGTGACACTGGACAATGTTTCTCTCCCCCATTCAGGATTTCTGCGTTAAATTAACGCACAGTCTACTGTTTGTATATAGCTTCTGTGTATATAGTATATATATATTTATATATATTCTATCTTATTTTGTTTTTTGTCTGCACCAACAACACCAAGTCAAATTCCTTGTAAGTGCAAACCTACTTGGCAATAAACTTGATTCTGATTCTAATTTCACAATTTGACAGCATACAATAGTTAGAGTGGATCCACAACCACAGACAACATATAAGAGATAAGACAAACAAAACACAAACAAATGGCCATATTATAAATGATTAAACTTTTTAATTATGTGTTGGGCCCTTTTCTCTCACTGGAGGTAAATTCCTGGGAACCCTTAGCCTGCTACCGAACCTCCTGTAACTTGGCCAATGGTAAAATTGCCGCTTTTCAGTCTATTTATCCGCAGGTAATTTAACTCTAGTCAATAAAAGAACCAGTTACTATTCTGCTGTAAGCCAACCTGGAATAAAAGGGAGATCTCTCTGTAGACCTCGTCACCTCTGACCTAAGAATCAGAACATCTTATGGCATATTCTGCTGCTGTCCCTCAAAGTTAAACTTTGAAGCACCCCCTCTACCTGTGCAGTTATACATTTTAAAGAATCTGCTTCACTTTCTCTCTCCTCTGTGTCGCTGAGCAGTGCTGCAGAGTGCAAAAGCATAGCTTATTCCCCTTCACAGGTTGATGATTTTGTTGATGGGGTTGCTAGTTCTCTGCGTACTGCCTTAGACAACGCAGCTCCCTTGAAAATGAAAACCGTTGAAAATAGAAAGCTTGCTCCTTGGTTTAATGCAGAGCTGCGTACTTTGAAGCAAAATGCTAGGAAACTGGAGAGAAAATATCGCTCCACAGGCCTGCGGGAGTCCTTCCTAGTCTGGAAAAATGGTTTACTGCTGTATAAGAGGACCCTTTGTAAAGCAAGAGCAGCATATTTCTCCTCATTAATAGAGGAGAATAAGAATAATCCTAGATTTCTTTTTAATACAGTTGCCAAACTCACCCAGAGCCATAGCTCTGTTGAACCGTCCATTCCACCTGCTCTTAGCAGCAATGATTTTATGGGATTCTTTATAAATAAGATTGATCTTATTAAAAATAAGATCATAAGCACTCCTCTATCCGCGATTGTACCTGAGGTAGTCATGGAATCTGAACCGGGTTTAGACTGCTTTGATCCAGTTGAACTTTCTGAATTAGCAAAATTATTGTCTTCATCTAAGCCTTCAACTTGTATGTTAGATCCAGTTCCAACCAGGTTATTTAAGGAGGTATTCCCTTTGATCTCCTCCTCCATTTTAGATGTGATTAATCTATCTCTGTTACAGGGATATGTACCTAAAGCTTTTAAGGTTGCTGTAATTAAACCTCTGCTTAAGAAACTGTCTCTTGACCCAGATGACTTGGTTAATTATAGACCTATATCCAATCTTCCTTTCTTATCCAAAATTCTTGAGAAAGTAGTTGCCAAACAAGTTTGCAACCACTTACACCATAATGAACTTTTTGAAGAGTTTCAGTCTGGCTTTAGAGCTCATCATAGCACTGAAACAGCTCTGGTGAAAGTCACTAATGATATTCTCATGGCCTCAGATAATGGACTTGTATCTCTGCTCGTCCTGTTGGATCTTAGTGCTGCATTTGATACAGTTGACCATAATATTCTTTTAGAAAGACTTGAATATTTTGTTGGAATTAAAGGAACAGCACTAGACTGGTTTAAATCTTATCTATCTGATCGAATTCAGTTTGTTTATGTTAATGATAGATCTTCAACACGCTCAAAGGTTGCCTGTGGAGTACCACAGGGATCAGTGCTAGGACCAATTCTCTTTACGTTATACATGCTCCCAATTGGTAGAGTTATTAGACAGCATGGGATTAATTTCCACTGTTATGCTGATGATACCCAGCTATATCTGTCTATAAATCCAGATGAAGCTAACCCATTACATAGATTACAGGCATGTCTTGAAGACATAAAAACCTGGATGACTCTTAACTTTCTGCTTCTGAATGCAGACAAAACAGAAGTTATAGTCTTTGGACCAGAGTCTCTGAAAAAGAAGCTGATTAGCCAGTCACTTCATTTGGATGGGATTAAACTGATTTCAGATAATAAAGTAAAAAATCTTGGTGTTGTTTTTGATCAGGACCTGTCATTTAAATCCCAGATCAAAGAGGTTTCTAGAATTTCCTTCTTTCATCTGAGGAACATTGCAAAAATGAGAAATCTCCTGTCCAGGGGTGATGCTGAGAAACTAGTCCATGCATTTGTTACTTCAAGGCTGGACTATTGTAATTCTTTACTATCAGGAAGTCCACAAACTGTAGTTAAAAGCCTTCAGCTGATCCAAAATGCTGCAGCCAGAGTTCTGATGAAAATTAAAAAGAGAGATCATATCTCTCCTATCCTGGCTTCTTTTCATTGGCTTCCTGTTAAATCAAGAATAGAATTTAAAATCCTCCTTCTCACATATAAAGCCTTAAATGGCCAAGCTCCATCTTATATCAGAGATCTGATTGTTCCTTATGTTCCTAACAGAGCACTTCGCTCTCAATCTGCAGGTTTACTAGTGGTTCCTAGAATTTCTAAAAGTAGAATGGGAGGCAGATCATTTGGTTATCAGGCTCCTCTCCTGTGGAACCAACAACCAGTTTTAGTCTGTGAGGCAGACACCCTGTCTACTTTTAAAGCTAGGCTTAAAACTTTCCTTTTTGATAAAGCTTATAGTTAGGGTGGCTCAGGTTATCCTGAGCTGTCTTTAAAGTTATGCGGCTATAGGCTTAGACTTTTGGAGGACATAGGGACCCCATTTCATCATTCTGCTTCATTCTCTCTCTGCTCTCCTATTCTGCAGAATCTGTTAGTTCAATCTCTAACGTTCTGCTCTCTCTGCTTTTCCTCAGAGTAGCTTTGCCTCGTCTGTTCCTGTTTGGCCGTGACGTCATCCAGGAAAGAAACATCAGCTGTGCTGCTTCCATCAACACCCTTGTTTGTAGATGTTGGAGATCGGCCTGTCTTCAGGTGTGGTCCTGTTTCTCTGGCCGTGGCTGGGTGGATGTGCTCTCTTCATCCTCTGGCATGGGAGCTGCCTTGGAGCGTGTCTGCCTGGCTGTGTGTTTCCTGGACGGGGCCGCCTTTTACAGCTGCTTTTTGTATCTCTGCTTCTGTCTCCTTGAACCCCAGTCGGCCTCGGCAGATGGCCGCTCGCACTGAGCCTGGTTCTGCTGGAGGTTTCTTCCTGTTAAAAGGGAGTTTTTCCTCTCCACTGTCGCTACAAGCATGCTTAGTGTGAGGGATTGTATTTGAGTCAATGAGTCAATGCAATCAACTGGTTTTCCTTAGATAGAAAACTTTGTATCAATTTGACTGTATGATCTGGTTGAACTGTAAAGTGCCTTGAGATGACATGTGTTGTGAATTTGGCGCTATATAGATAAACTGAATTGAATTGAACCTGTGGGGGGGTCTTTTGGGTGCTCAGGTGAAAACTCCTAATCGCGCTTTATGTCCCAGTCGCAGTAGAAAGCATTATCAACCATTTATTACTTTATGTCAGGTGCTATTCCAGTCCTAATTCTGAACGTTTTTATTTTTTATCATCCTAGATTTAAATCCATTAAGTAGGTTTAAGGTTTCATTCTCTTTTAAACATACTTGTTTTAAAAGAGAATGATTTTATTATTATTTCACTCTCTCAGGAAAATATGCCAATTTGAGTCAAATCCTCAGGAATTAATTGTTTATTTTTGCAAATCTGCTATTCTGGTTAATAAACTGATAGCTTGTATGTATTTTAGTTGCATTTTTCCAAACTACATCCCATATATTTGGTAATCTGTAGGGTAACATTTATTTTTTAACACATTTCATTGTTCATATGTTTTAATGATATACATTTGTATTAATATTTCTTGGAGAAAAGGGAAATCAAATTCTCTTAGTCTTACATTTAGTGAAATCTAATTCAGATTAAGGTGAAAAAATAACTCTAGATTTTATCCTATTGCATTATGTTATTCATTGTTTTTCCTCTATACGGTGCTATTTCATAAGTCAGAGCAGCCATCACCTTTTCTCTGTCTTAGTCAGAACCTCAGACATTCATGGCACAGGGACAAAGCAACATACCACAAAATCATGAAGAGATGAAGCTAATATCTCCGAGTGGCTGCTGTAGAAATAGAGAATTTGGTTTGACTAAAACCTGTGCACATTTTACTACTACTGTGTCAGACAATGTTTGAACCCTTTTCTCTCTCTGGATTTGCCTAAGTTTTCATCTCCAGGTCCTTCCATAACATTATGGAACATGGTGACAGAAGGAAATTAACGAAACGAGACCTGTCCTGTTTTTAAACAACCACAGATCTGATAATAAACGTTTTGTTTTCCAGTCCTGAAGCCGACATAGGAAAAGGTAGCTGCTGCTGAGTTTTTTCTTTTAAAAAGATAATTTTTGGTTTAGATATTCAAGGCTGGTTCTAATTTGATCAGAAATTACTCTTTTTTTTTTTTTTTTTTTTTTACAGTGTCCTGTCTGGCAATGTGGCAATGAGAATAATTTTCCAGATGCCAAAAATAGCCCAACAGATTTTACTATCACAAGTGTAGCAGCATGCATATAAATTGCTTTATTATAATTATGCAGGGAGTTTTACAGTTTATATGGACACTGCAATGTAAATAGAACAGAAGAGGAAAAACAGAATAAGAAAAAGAAAAGAAAAAAAGAGAAAAGATGAAAGAAAGAGGAGATAGAAAGGAGACAATGACAAAACATTTTCAGTCTGCTTCATCACCTGTAACGAGATGCAAAAGAAGCGCACAACCGAAAGACATGGTACGAGACATACAATAAAGTAACACCTAGATACTATCGATGAGGTAGTATTATTTAGTCTGACATGTACTCTATGTTACCTGAAGATATGAATATGGGCTTTCTGTATGGAAGTGAAAATCTGAGTACCTGGAACCAAGCACCTGTAGTTGTTTGTGAGAGTGCACTTGTGAGTCCAGCGCCGGGAGACCCAAAGCCCCAGATGCCCAAAGGGACCCCAAGAGCGAAGGCACCAAGGAGGGGCCAGCCCCGGAAATCAGACCCCCACCAAGGGAGGAGGAGAGACAGCCCCGAAGAAGCCCCCCAGCCAAAGCAATGGCACCCCGGGGAGCCGCAGGGATGAGTCCGCATGCTCCGCCGGCAGCCAGCCACCCTGAAGTGAATCCGGAAAATTACTCTAAAACAATCATCGTTTAGTGAAAGCCAACCACACCATACATTATCACCGACATTTTCCCATAAATAAAAGTCATGTGAAGAAAGTCAGTCTGTCAGCAAGCATTTCTTCATTGCAAGATGCAGAAAGGAATCTAATAAGAGAGAGTTATCAAGCTTTTCTTGCATAGTTAGAAGTCTATAAAAATGGAGAAGGAAAATAAAATAAAATAAAATAAAATATATGGTCGATCACTTTACCCTTTACTGACTGCTGCCAACAGCCGGTTTCAGTCCTGGAGCTCCCCCACCTCAGTCCAAGCAGGTTAGCCACTTATCAAACAAAAACAAATAATTAATTAAATAAAAATCAATTTAGCACCAGAGAGAAGGAAAGCCTTATTTTTGGTGCACCTCCTCCTAATTTACCCACAAAAAATAAATTCCCCAGTGTCTCTGTCCTCATGGTTCTTGCACACACACACATTGGGGAGCAAGTTGCAGCTCAGGTGAGTTATTAGGGTCAGGGGTTCAGAGCAGATGAAAATCCTTTTGTCTTGTTTTCCCCATATTTTAACTCATCATTTACATCCGGTTCCTGTAATGATGTGTGTGCATTGGGGGGTGGGGAGAGATTGATGCTTGTAGCAGGCTGCCTTTCTCCGGCGGGCTAATGGGAGGGGGGGCATCTCCTCCAGGTCTGAATTCCACAAGGAGCGGCTGCGATTAGGGAGTCCATGTTTAAAGGGCAGGGAGTAAAAAAAATGGTTAGTGGAAGGAAAAGTTTTCAATGTTTCAAATGAATAGTAATAATAAAAATAATAATAATAATAAAATAAAGTAAAGTTGTTAATCTTTACCATATAAAAGAAGAAGCCTTTTTCAGGAAGGAAATGTCTCGTCAGTCGCCCCACTTCATCCTTCAGTCACTTTAAGTCACTTTTCTCTCGCCACATACTTTCGCATCACCATATCTTTGCTTTTCTCTTAAAAGCAGTTTTGCCCATTTAATTTTATTATTTTTTTTAGGTTAATTCCTCCATTTTACAAGTTTTAATTTCACCTTATTTTATGCCCTACTTACTTTCTTTTTTAAAATAATTTAATATTTTTTTTAGCTATGGTGGCACCTACACCCTTCCTCTCAGTGCTTAGAGAGAGCCTCATGTTTCTATGCCAGTGTCTTTTGGTTCACAGGTAGAAAAAAAACACAAATTGTCTTTCGTGTCCCGACAAGAAAAGTTATCTTTTACTTTCTATGTATATTCTTTAGTATTATATTAATTTTATTGCATTAAATGATTGACCTATTAATCTATAATTTAGTTGTTTTTTGCTAGATTACATTTATTTATTTGATTATTTTTATGGAGAAGAGAAGGACTTTGTTTGAGCTAATTTTTGAATAATTGATTTCTAATAATCTTTTAATCTGTTAACAACCTGTTGTTTTGTAATTAAATTTTTGAAATGTAATTTAAACTGTGCCGACAAAAGATTTATCTCACCGTTTCAAAAAAAATGGTTCGTTTTGATCCTCCTGCTGACCTCCAGGGATCTCGATGGCAGAAGTCCTCAATCCCTTAACCTACTAACGGGGTATTGAGGCCAGAAGACTGCTTCCTCCAGGTGGTACCTGACACTTCTGACAATCGCTGTCCTCAGAAAAAATCAGCCAAGGAGAATCCTGTTGACAACGCCAAATTGTCATGGGAAAAAAGTATTCAACTATTCATCCTAGTTAAATAAACGGAGATCGATGGATTTCACTCAGTCGGCACATTTATTAATTTCTTTGCAAAGAGAGAACAGTTCATCATTCATTTTCCGTTTATTGATACTGTCAGATTTTCCTTCACTGGCAGGGCTCCAACAGAGAGTTGTCTACTTTTTCCTTCCATTTGGTTTTCCTTATATGTTGTACAGAAAGAAAAATAATGATGCCCCAACTTGCCTGAAATGTAATGCCTTAACAGACAGTGAGAGTAAGTCGCTGTTCTTTTTATCACAGTACTGTATGTTTAAAGGGGAGGCTATGAGAAAATTTGATTATTTTATTGTACAGTTCAAGCTGAGTGTTTAAATAAATGTCATCATTTTGTAAATTTTGTTTGTTTAATTTTTTTTAAACAGAACTGATTAAAATGTCTTGATATGACCTCCTTTGGTACAACCGAGGGTCTTAAGAACTGCAGATGCTCTGTATCCATATGTTGGTTTATATGATGGTTATGTTTTTGTATTTTCAGAAAAAATACTGATATATAGGAAAGGACCCATACAAGTAGTTATATTGAAATAATAAATAAAAAAATGAAAAACCAAGGTATAAAGCGTTATAAAATAATACAAAAAAACAACAGCAATCAATTTAGCCTATATTCAATTGCTTCTGAAATGTACTTAATGTAAAGTACAGAAAGAAAGAAGGAAAGAAAGAAAGAAAATCACCGACATAGAAGGAAAAAAATTTATTGAATTGTAAAACATTTTAAATACCAACTTACATTGGTTCAAATAAAAATGTAAAATATGGAGTAGAACAGCAGCTTTGAAAAGTAAATTTGAGATTAAAAAGGATCTCAGAAATAAACAAATGGACACACAAATGAAGAGGTGCAATAGATAAAAAGTTATAAAAATGTACCATAAAGTAAAAGACTTTAAACGAAATAAGCAATTAGGTAGGCTAAGTAAAAAAAAAAAAAAAAAAAAAAAAAAAAAAACATACATCAGAAAAGTTATATCATATAGATATAAAGTCAAGTTAAAACAGTTTGATTTAAGGTGACAAAACAGTGAGGGAGAAGATATTATATATGTAAGAACTAAGTCCCAATGTCAGAATCTTAAAGAGGAAAAGCCTACTTTATATCAAGATCTATTTCTATTTCCTGTTCAGTTCGCAAATGTTACTGTGATTAGTTTTAGTGCAAACGCAGAGAAAGTATTATCTGCCTAGGACCACCAAATCTTTATAAGACTAACCTACAGGTAAAATACACCAGTTGGTACTAAAACCAAATATCTAAACATCCATCTGTGCAGAACCAAAACCTGATCCAATTACAAGACATTAACGTATATTTAGAATAAACTGTATTAGCGAGGCTCTACTGTAAAGAAGCAGGCATGCAGCATCCTTGCAGCACTTAAATGGAAAAGTTACAAATAACTAAACCAACAGGCTTGGATTTTCATTTTGATTTCAAAGCAGGTTTTGGTTTTACTTTAGTGCAGATTTCTCTAATGGTTCCCACAGATTTTGTCTGCTGAAGAAAACAAGGTGTGACCCATCCTTTTATCACATAAACCCGCAAAGTTATACAAAAGTTAATATGTGGCTGAATTTCTGGCTTTAATTTATTGGATAAATAAAAAAAGAGTCTAAACGGTCAAAAATCTATAATATCCATCCTAACTAACTGCTTTATTATTCCTTCGTTAAACAATCCACAGCTTCTGGAAAAAAAACAGCTGCCGCTGCAAGCTCTACGTTTGTCATTTTCTCAATATTTGATTTGGTTCCCCCTCTTATCTAATAAACAGTCTTCTGATTAAAAAGATGATTACATTTGTTCTATTCAACTTCACCAATAAAGTTATTTTTTGAAAATGTGAAAACTAATAATCGCATCTCATTGCAAACATCTTCCTCTGCTTAGTTGTATTGCATTAAACGTTTTTCTTTGGATGTCTTAATAAACGGCACTGCAACCTATTGCTCTGTGTAGAGTCCAGCTTGCATTCCAGGAATTATGCAACAAAAACAATGTTTAGGGAGTTTTTGGCTTCAAAGTATGGAAGCTTTAACATAGTGCCTGGGGGTTTGTGAGTATGGATCCAGCCGTCTCCCACTTCCAATTTAAAGTTTCGCTTTCTGTTGACACCTGTATAAATGCACCTGCACCAGCCCATCACAGCAGCATTTTTTCCACCCTGGAAGAGATTTGCTGAACCAGCCAGGAGAAGATCATACCCAAGAAAACAGAGACATGGTCTCCAAAGTTGCAGCTCTGGTCCTGATAGGTCTCATCTGCTTTGAGTTTGCTGCAGGTAAGAATAAAGATTGAATTTCTGAACCATATTTTTATATTGCAGGTATTGCATATTGTTTTTAGATTTCATGTTTTTAGGCTCTTTTTCATCCAAATATTGTTTTTGTCCTCTATAGTCGATATTGCCTTGGACTGCTGTCTGAGAGTTGCCAGAAGAACATCCCTGTTGTAGGGTATGAAAATTTCATGTCATGGTTATTGTGACTGTGACGAATCCACCTCGTCACTTAAAACAACCTCTAACTTTGCGTGCCGCACACCCATTCCTGTTACAGTATACTATGCTTGTGAGGACCAATACACTCGCGCTGAGCCCAGTAGCTCCATTAACTTAAAACACACAAGCTGTTCCTGGTTACCTGCTGGCATATTGAGGGTGAACACTTAATATTTTAGTGGGGTTAGCCGTGTGTGTGTGTGTGTGTGTGTGTGTGTGTGTGTGTGTGCGTGTTTATGTATGCCACGGGGACTTGTCATCTTCAGTCTGGCGGCGTCTTTACTGGGTTCAAACCCAGTTTGGTGTAATTGAATAAGTCAATGAATCTGTGTAAAGGAATTAAGTTGTAAAAATTATTTGTTTTTGTATATCAATTGTTTTGGAGGTAATATATGGACAAAACTGATTTATGAGAAGAAATCAGAAATAAGAGAGCCTGAGGTGAGGGGCTTAAACTATTTAATGAGGGCTGTGGGAAGAAGAGTGGCCATTTTTGTTTTCTGTTTCTTTGTTACATTGCTGGTAACTGGAGGGAGGCTGAGGCCCAGAGGATCTTGTATATGTTTAATTTCTTTTGCACCCTGTTTTGAGTTTTTGAGCACAATAAATCACCAACACCGGTAACCCGACTGAGCCTGGACTCTTGGAGGCCAAAGAACCCCGTCACAGTGACCAAAATCATCACTGTTACTGTTATTATATAGTAAATTAAATCATTACTGTTAAATTGTATTTCATTTCCAATTGTTTATTTGAATTCTTATTCCGGATTAGTTGGAGACATACACTAGGCTATATCAGCCCCACCAAAAATATTTTTCACCAGCCGCCACTGGTAGAACAGCTGCAGTGAATTTCCTTCATGTGTCCATTTACAGTAATATATTTAGATATTTTCCTCTGATATAACATCAGACAAGCTTTATGATAAACATTCAAATGCTAACGCTGAAATAAAAAAATCAAATGGTAATGGTATAAAAAATAATATTAAATATATTGTAATTAATATATAAAAACATTAAAACTAAGAACTACATGAATTGGAAATAAAATTTTTGTTGAAATAAATTAAAAGTAAAATTGCAATAAAGTAAAAGGGGACTTTTCCACTGCTATTCAACATAAAACATGAGGAAACATCAGAGCCAGATACAATGATAAAATTACTTAAAGTAGTACTTTTCATAATAGAAATATAGAAATAACAGTGAAGAAAGTATGAAAGAACAACTAAAACGAAAGAAAGTCAAACAGTTCCACTCTGGTGCAGATTGAACTGAAAATGCACACAAGAAAGCAGACAGGAGCAGCTTGTTGAATAAAAAGATTTTACTGAATCAAATAGACAATACATAAAACAAAACGAACATTTCCACAAATAGAAGTTTCTACTGTGGAGTCCAATAAAAACGACATTGGTGCATCAAGTAATACACTGCAGACTACTGGCCCTCCACTGTAGGTGCAAAAAAAATATCTTACATCTAAACCAGTCATATTTCATATTTTAGCAGTCACATGTGTCTTCTTAATCCTTTTGCTGTACAAAATGCTCAAAGTAAAAACAAAAGAACAAAAAACCCAACAAAACCCTAGGATCTAGTAACAGCTAAAGAGCAATATATCAGGTAATTCTCCTAAATATAAACTCTACATAGTCACAGTCTTGGTTTTGTTATGTTTTCTTTTGAGTATTCAGTTTTACTTTGCTCCATGTTTTCTAGTTTTAGTGGTTTAATTCTTATTTTGTTGTGTTTCCTGGTTATTTTTCAGTCCTCAGGTTTTTATTTTTTGCCCTCTGCTGCCCTCTTGTGTTCTCCTTTTTCCCTAGCTCCTTTCCTTTCTGCTCTGTTCACACCTGCTCCCAATCTGCTCGTTACTCCTCTCTTTGTTCTGTCTCCCATAAATACACTCTTTGTGCAGTTCCTCAGTACATGCGGAAGAGGATGGGTGGATGGATGGATGGATGGATGGATGATAGATGGATGATAGATGGATGGATGGATGATAGATGGATGGATGATAGATGGATGGGTTGATGGATGGATGGATGGATGGATGGATGATAGATGGATGGATGGATGATAGATGTATGAATTTTAGATGGATTGGTGGATGGATGGATGGATGGATGGATGGATGATAGATGGATGGATGGATGATAGATGGATGATGATAGATAGATGGATGATAGATGGATGGATGGATGGATGATAGATGGATGGATGATGGATGGATGGATGGATGATGGATGGATGATAGATGGATGGATGGATGGATGATGGATGGATGGATTAATAGAATGGATAGATTATTGATAGATGGATGGATGGATGATTGATGGATAGATGGATGGATGATTGATAGATGGATGGATGGATGGATGATAGAGGGATGGATTAATAGATGAATGGAGGGATGACTGATAGATGGATGGATGGATGGATGGACGGATGGATGATAGAGGGATCGATTAATAGATAAATGGATGGATGGATGATTGATAGAATATGGATGGATGGATGGATGATAGATGGATGGATGGATGGATGGATGAAAGATGGATGGATGGACGGATGGATGATAGAGGGATCGATTAATAGATAAATGGATGGGTGGATGATTGATAGAATATGGATGGATGGATGAATTAATGCCTATATTCGAACAGCAATTCATACTATTTAACATGCTGCTGTTCTGGAATATGCAACATCTGCAGCAACTTATTTTGCAGGGAATAAACTAACTTTTACTTAATAACTTTAGGAGTTTATGATGAAAAGAACTGAAGTGTTGCATTTATTTTAATAACAACTAAGGTGTCATTGTT
Organism: Cyprinodon diabolis; assembly: GCA_030533445.1. NCBI lineage: Eukaryota > Metazoa > Chordata > Actinopteri > Cyprinodontiformes > Cyprinodontidae > Cyprinodon > Cyprinodon diabolis. Next base: position 14,207,567 of record CM060073.1, read on the forward strand.
TTGTAGACTACAAATGCTGTGCATAATAAAACCCTTAAACATATCAGATAGCTGCGCTTCCATTAGCTTCATTCCCGGTGAGTATGAAGCTAGAGAAAGTGATGGTGATTGGCAGCCTTGCTTGAATTTTTACTATGAATTGAAGAAGAACAAAACCCAAGTTTGAGTTCAGTTTAGTTTACTGATGTAGTTTCAGGTAAAAAACGTGTCAAGTTTGTTTTACATAGAAAAGTCAATACAATAATTATACAGATTGAAAGGGAAGGTACCTACACTCCATTTGATCCTAATGATAAAACAATGCAGTGTCATAGGAAAATAGTATTCGACTACTGTATACATTCCAGTTAAATAAAGGAGAGGATGGTAATTCACTCAGTCTGCACTTTATTTTATCTTAGCAAAGATGAGAACAGGAAAATCAAACAGCCCACACAGCTCGAGGTTCTGTCCTGTTCTCAATTAGACAAGGTTGTTGAATAAACCTTGAGGGGAAGGGATCTGGCGGGTTATGCAGTCTACTATTTTCTTTTCCACACAATCCCTAATATTAACAAAATAAATATGTCTCACCCACACACAGTGAGGCCTTGCAGGTGTGTGACAGCCTGAGTAAAAACTTTTATAAAGTTAAAAAAATGCAAAATTAGAACTTATAAATCTATATTACTATACTACTCTGCTCTGAATACACCACAGACTGGAATTGAGGCCTCCCCTGCTGTGTGTGAGAACTTTCTTCACTACTTCATTGATAAAGTCACTTCTACCAGAGCACTTATTTCACCTCCTGCTTCTGATCCTTCGGTGTTTGTCCCCTGCTCTGCTGTGTTTGACATGTTGAGCCTGTGACCCTGCCTTTTGTGCAGGAGATTGTGGGTCACTTGAAGCCTTCAGGGTCTCCAGATGATACTGTCCCGCCTCGATTTTTTAAGGAGGTTTTTCCCACTATCGGGCCATCATGTCTCACAGTTATTAATAGCGTCTGTCCTCTGGAGTAGTCCCTGTAAATCTTAAACATGCAGTTGTGCAGCCATTCGTAAAAAAACCTGGGCTGGATCCTATTGTTCTGTCAAATTGTAGGCCTATCTCTAAGTTGCCTTTCTTCTCAAAAATCTTAGAGAAGATTGTTTATTCCCAGCTCATGGACTTTTTAAATGAACAAAATGTTCTTGAGATTTTCCAATCTGGTTTTAAAACATTGCACAGCACAGAATCAGCGCTTTTAGGAGTTTTTAATTACATCTTTTTAGCTACTGACTCTGGACACTGTGTTGTCCTTGTACTGTTAGATTTGACTGCAGAATTTGATACAGTGGACCATGAAATCCTGATTGCTCGTTTGGAGCAGTGGGTGGGCATCAGGGGCTCAGCATTGGAATGGTTCATGTCCTACCTGTCACATCGGACTTTCTGTATCAGCCTTGATGACTCTGTGTCCTCCACTGCTCCTCTCTCATGTGGGGTCCCACAGGGCTCCGTGCTTGGCCCTCTTTTATTTTCTCTCAATCTACTCCCACTTGGCTCCATTCTCAGGAAACATGGCATTTCCTTTCACTGTTATGCTGATGACAGTCAGATGTATGTCCCCCTCAAAAAGGCTGATTACTATTCTGTTGAACCACTGCTAAAGTGTTTACACGACCTTAAAGCTTGGATGTCTTTAAGTTTTCTGAATTTTAATGAAGAAAAGACAGAAGTCATGGTCTTTGGCACCCCCCCACCCCCCATCACCCCCACCCACACACACCCACACACACACACACACACACACACACACACACACACACACACACAGTTGATCTCGGTTCTCTAGCGCAATATTTTAAACCAATTGTAAAAAATCTCGGGGTAAAAGTGGACTCAGACCTTACATTTGACAGCCAGATAAAAGCTGTAGTGAAATCTAGCTTTTTCCAGCTAAGGCAGCTGGCAAAGATCAAACCAGTCCTTCAGAGACAGCACTTTGAGACAGTAATCCGTGCCTTTGTGACCACTCGTCTGGATTACTGTAATGCACTTTATGTGGGGATTACTGGGTCCTCAATTGCTCGTCTTCAACTGGTTCAAATGCTGCTGCACATCTTTTAACTGGCACACGCAAGTACGAGCACATTTCACCTATTTTAGCTTCACTCCACTGGCTGCCCATCCATCTTAGGATTCATTTTTAAATTCTTTCATTTACTTTTAAAGCCTTGAATGGCCTTGCCCCAATTTACCTCTCTGAGCTGCTGCACCCCTACACTCCCAGCCGATCTCTCAGGTCAGCTGATCAGCTTCTTTGGCTTTTGACACCATGTAGAGTGTTGATTTTATGTATACACATGTTGATTTTATGTACACATGTTGATTTTATGTGTACACATGCATATTTTTATCCTGTGAGGTAGTGCTTTTATTTTATTTTATTTACTTTTATTTATTTTAGTTATTTTATCTTTTTTGTGAAGTACTTTGGAAACCTTGTGTTTATTTAAATCGTGCTATATAAATAAAGTGGATTGGATTGGATTGGATATATGTGAGGAGAGTTAATAGGAAATTGATCTCTCCAACCACAGCAGTAAAATCCAGCAGATTTCACTGTCACCATCTGAAACGAGGATGATGAGAGACCTGCAATTAGCAAGGGAACTGAAAATGCTGAGGGACATCAAGGAGCCGAAGGTGAGAATATCAGAGATTGTTGGAAAATGACAAAAATCATTTTGGAGAAGAATTTCACTCTAGGGAAATGGAATGTGAATATTGCACAGAAGAGTGCATTTCTCTCCAAAGGACTCACTGCTGTTGCAGAACAGTCACTTTCCACTAAAATGATATTTGAATAAATAGAGGAATCTTGGAGGAGACAAAAGATGGGGGAAAAAAGTATTTTTATGTCCTAAGAGAAATAAAAACATAAGAAAAGTTACAATATAGATGGATAATTGATAGAATATGGATAGATGGATGGATGGATGGATGGATGGATGGATGGATGGATGGATGGATGGATGGATGGATGGATGGATGGATGGATGGATGGATGATAGAGGGATGGATTAATAGATGAATGGATGGATGATTGATAGATGGATGGATGGATGGATGAAAGATGGATGGATGGATGGAGGGATGGATGATAGATGGATGGGTGGATGGATGATTGATAGAATATGGATACATGGATGATAGATAGATGGATGGATGATTGATAGATGGATGGGTGGATGATAGATAGATGGATGGATGATTGATAGAATATGGATGCATGGATGATAGATAGATGGATGGATGATTGATAGATAGATGGATGGATGAAAGATGGATGGATGGATGGATGGGTGATTGATAGATGGATGGATGGATGGATGATAGATGGATGGATGGATGGGTGATTGATAGAATATGGATGCATGGATGATAGATAGATTGATGGATGATTGATTGATGGATGGATGGATGGATGGATGGATGGATGGATGGATGGATGGATGGATGGATGGATGGATTGAGGGATGGATGGATGGGTGATTGATAGAATATGGATGCATGGATGATAGAGAGATCGATGGATGGATGATTGATTGATGGATGGATGGATGGATGGATGGATGGATGGATGGATGGAGAGATGGATGGATGGATGGATGATAGATGGATGGATGGATGATTGATAGATGGATGGATGGATGGATGGATGGATGGATGGATGGATGGATGGATGGGTGGATGGATGATTGATAGAATATTGATGCATGGATGATAGATAGATAGATAGATAGATAGATAGATAGATAGATAGATAGATAGATAGATAGATAGATAGATAGATAGATAGATAGATAGATAGATAGATAGATAGATAGATAGATAGATAGATAGATAGATAGATAGATAGATAGATAGATAGATAGATAGATGGATGGATGGATGGATGGATGGATGGATGGATGGATGGATGATGGATGGATGGATGGATGGATGGATGGATATATAGAATCCCGGTTAACCTAACTATAACATGATAAAAGAAAGAATGAAATCCTGGGATTCAGCTTAACACCAACCTTTGGATATATAAATGTTGAGCTAATAAAATCTGTTCCACCCTTACCTGATCTACAGTAATCTGTTCAGATCAGGTTACACAGCATGCCTCATTCCCATCCCACATAAACACACGGGCAGATTGCCTGTGTGTTTACTGCTTGGGGTTTTCCGCATGATCAACAAACAAAACCTTCCTGGAAATGTTTGGAATCTCTTTCTTGTCACCAGAAAACATTGAGTGAGATTTGAAAAGTATAAATTCCTCCTTGATGATAGAAAAAACAACAAAACAAATATATATAACCTAAAAAGTGTTAAGACAAAGGGCTTTGGGTGATCAAAGTGAGTTGGCGGTCTCCACCCACGGTCTCCTCCTTGTCTCCTGGTGGTGCCTCTACTGTCTGGACACAATGCTTACAGACACAGCAAAGCTTAGTGCCACAGCTTGCTTTGATGTGCCAGCCTGGAATCTTTCCTGATTTGTTTGGCAAGCAGCTTCTGATCAACAACACCCAATACTTGCTGTAGATCATATGCTTTTTAAGGCTTAAAAAACTTCATTTAATAAATGAATGGGACTGTCCTTTTTTATCCCTCCAAAAGAAACAAATCTTATGCTCTTCTCTCAGTAGCTGTCTTGAGATCTTGTCCATGAACACCACGAGCAGGACTGGTGATGGGGCAACCCTTGCTGAGGTCCAACTTCCAAGCAAAATAACTGAGCTTATAGTGATAAGATCTTAGTTGTGGTAACACAATGGCATCTCCATACTCCTGCAGCGGTCCTACATTATACTTTGGTCAAAAGCCTTCTTCAAATATATAAAACATCCTCGTATATCCCTAAAGTTAGATAACTGCACTAAGAACCACTGTCTGCACCTGCCGCCCTAATCTCATAGCATCACAGAGCAAAAGTTCTCCAGTCGAACCTTGGACCTTCCTGGTTCAAAGTGCCAACAATTGCACCACTAAGAAGCACCCTTTGGAAATGCTTACATCTTAATGTAACTCTGAAACAATCCAGAATTCCGATATAGTTAGAAATAAATATTTCCAGAAACAGTCACTATTTTCCTTCTTTTCCTTCCTTAATGATTAGTATCAAACATACTTCATTGCTTATCTTTTAACAGAATCTTGTGCAGACTCAATATTCTGCTGAGTTTTATAGTCGATTGTGGGTTCTTTGTAACTGTTAGCAGGATTGCAAAGATTTCTTGGAATGAGCTCTATTCTTGGAAACAGTATGTTCTTACAACGTAAGAACAGATACTTATTGAGAGCTTTCACCCACAAACTGACCCTCAGGCCAAAGACTGGGGACTCTTTATTATGTCCTGTGGAGTTTCCCACATTGCAGGACTTTGCTACTGTGAGCGACGCCAGATTTAAACTTTGACCCCATGTCCATAAATTTACAACCTTTTACAACTAGAAAAAGAGGCTTCCACAGCTGTGCTTTAAAAACTAAAATAATCTTGGTTTCAGTTGAACTAATGTCTACAGTCTCAGCCAAACTGTCTGCATGGTAAATGTCCAAAAGCAAGAAAAATGATTCTTTAAGTGAAACTGAGATTTCCAGTAACATTTAAAACTGCATGTTACAATTACAGAAAGGTTGGAAGTGGAGCATTGGGTCAGCAGATTGTGCCCAAAACTGCAGAGGACTGTTATTACTGTACAGATAAAACCTCCCTGACTAAGAAGAGGAACTACTTTCCCGATTGCTCACTTTGGGGGCCTGTTTAAACTGAACTATCAGTGGGAGAACAACAGGAAATCCCACTGAAACCAGTTAATAAGAACTGTAAAGAATTCATCTAGAAAATTATATGAGTGTAATAAGCTTGTTTCATTATTCCTGCAACATGCTTCTATTTTGTTTTTATAGTAAATTAAGTCAGCTGTATTTCGTCTACAATTGTGGTTTTGAAACAAGAATTGCAAAACAACCACAGGCTGCTTTCTCCTGTGGCTGAATCACTTCCACTTTTCTGTTTATATGATTTAAAAAGGTAATTATCAGAAAAAACCTCAGCATCAATGCTGGTATTTAGTGTGGTGTGAAAGGAGACAGACGTGGGTTTGTGTTGATGCACACATGTTTAAACAACACATATTTATACAGGCTTGTTGGTGGATCTCTGCTAATCTGCAGCCACTTTCCCTATTTAAAATCATTCATACTTCCCAGCATACTCCTTCTCTACAATGTGTCTTTTTTAATATATGCATCTGATTTAATTTGTCACAATATGATAATATGGGTTCTACCTTTTGGTGTATTTCAGCTTCAAATTGTAACTTTTCATCTCTGCTTTTTTCTGAATTTTAATTGATTATTTTCTACTTTTATGTGTGTTTTCTTTACATTTATCCGGTAAGTTTCCAGAAAACTTAGCATGGAATTAGTACAACCCTTGCAAATTCAGGCCAGTGGTTGATAATAATAAAAGTATAAAACTTCCTTAGACATCAAGCATTGAGGTGTATAATTGATTTATGTTATTTTTTTCTGTTATTTATGTAGTTGTTTTATGTGTGTTTTGGGGAATAAGTAAGTATAATGGCTTCATTTATGGCCTTAAGAAATGAGTGAAAGATGTTATGTCTGGAACAGAAAGTCTACAAAAAGGTTCACCTAGAGGATATAAAGAGGTCACGACATTTCAGAAAAAAATATCTTTCAGTTCTGATATTCTTTTTTCAGCCCAGATCATTTCCAGGATTCAGCTTTAATAATGTAATTTCTCTATATTCTCCTTATAAATGCATGCCTGCTAGCTTTACTTTTCTTAAACAATGTGCAAAATTATAATAACTCAAATCAAACCACATTTACACATGCTCTTTTTGGTATCACCACAGATTGATGCAAGCCTTAGTTGTTAAATAAATGATTAAAGTCATCATGTTTGTACAGCAGTTGCCGAGGACATAATTACTGTATCATAAAATCATCAAAGTCCTTTTAAGAGAGATATGATCTGCACTTTCCAGTTAGTCCACCATGCAGACATAAAGGGACGTGTGTTTGCACTCATTGTCCTCTCCTTTTACCTGCCAGAGTTCCCCTCACAGACAGCACTTCTAGTCCGTCAACTTTTTCTTGTTTTACTGTCAGAGCATCAGTTGGGAAATCCCCGTCTGAATTGCAGACAACAAATAAGGCAAACATCCAAGCTGAGATTTACAAGAAAATGAAACTTTTGACCTGGACTGCTCTTTCAGATAAAAAGAGAGGGAGTTACTGCAATACTTGGATGGGTGGACGGAAGCTAAGTGATTTCATATCAACAGAGCACAGATTCCATGTTGTCTCCATGTCATTAGGGAAGCAGAACTTCTTTGCAGACAAGTAACTGTTGTGGTATCGGTCTGTCTCATCTTTTATAGGTCAAATTATGCTAAATAAAAACTGTACAAGTAGCTACAATAAAAAGCTGTTATCGTCCAAGTGTTTTATATTTTGTTTTGAGTTTTAAGTGAACAGGTGGTAAAAAAAAAAAGTTTCAAAAATAAAGCAATAAATGTGCGGATGCCATCAGATGCAGTTTCTATGGTTGTATCTTGACTAATGATTGTCTGATGTAGAGTGGCTTTTAACGATCTTGAATCACTGGTTAAATTGTCCTTTTTTTATCTAAAAAATAACAGCATGATACATTCTGTACATGAAAGAAAATTATTAAAGAACAAAATAGGATATATAAGGATACGATATTCTGGTTGCATAAGTGTGCATGCAGCTTTTGATTTAAAATCAGTATTTAAACCTATTAACTGGCCATATTTCCTACTTGGGGATATTTTCCCACTTTAACCTGCAAAGGTGCTGCAAACTTCTCAAAGTGAAAGGACATCTTCTATGGTTTTAGTTCTGGAATCTGCCTATCCTTTTCCTCTCATTAAGTCCTTCTTTTGTTGGTTATGATATAAGCTGGATCCCACAGAGATGATCTCTTGTTTTTTAGCATATTCCCAAATTTTCTGGCTCAAATCTGACCAACATATTCTCATTATCAGTGGTATGAAATCGTACGAAAAGTTATGCACACGTACGTTTTGGACGTTTTTCCTCAAAAAACCACATCAGTGCGCATGCGCTGGCAGACAGAAAAAAAAATCAGATCCGCGGACGGACGTAAAAATGGGAAAAACAGTGCAATCATCACTTATTCATGTTTCTAACTACGTTGCTTGCTGTTTTATATCTTAGGGTTAGGGTTAGGGCTAATTGTAATTTATATTCTATATTAGTGAATGGTGCGTCAGATGCGCATGCGCATACGACAAAAAAAACGTCCAAAACGTAGGAAATTACGGTGCATAACTTTTCGTACGATTTCATACTCACTCATAATGAGAATAGGTGTATCTGACTGACGTCACCCTAACCTTCATGATTTGATTCACTTGACAATTTCGATTTCCATTTTTAGCCAAGTACCCCACATTATGATGCTGTCAAGGCTCAGATCTGAGGATCCAGAATTCGAAGCAGACAGATCGGTGTGATCCACAAAAACGTTTATTGATGTACGTCGGATCTGCAGCTCAGCAGTAAGGGCCTCAAAGGCCAGAATCTCTGTAGAGCGAAAACTCAGGTTATTGACCACGTAAAACTGACGAGGACGATTACGAATGTGTGAGTCACTAACCTGGTTTTAGAGTTCAGTCCATGCCCAGAAGAAGTAGAATCCAGCCAGAGAGCTAACCACAGCACATGGTGAGCCCCAACCAGAGAGTTCTAGATGCTGTAGGCTTAAGACTGCTGAACTGGCTGACGAGCAGGCCCAAGCAGGTGAAGGATGGCAGAAGTATCCAGAAGACGAAGCCCAAGTCGGTGTCGAAGAGGTTAACAGGAGTCCAGAGATCAGACATCCAAAGAGGTGCCGAGGGGAAATCCAAGTCAAAGTCAGGAGATAGATTGAGGTGCAGTCCACAAGCAGAAACCAACAGGAGTCCGTAGACAGATCAGGCAAGCAAAACAGGAACAGGGAGGCTCAAAGGTCAGAGGGCAAAACAGGTCATGATCAGGCAATCAGAACAACAGGTACACTAGAGAACTCTCACCGAAGGCTAGAATAATCTGACACTGATGACTGAGAGCAAGCAGCTTAAATAGAGGCAGGAGCAGGTGAATAAGATGAACAGGGATTAGAAACTGGGTGGAGCTAGGCAGGTGAATAGAACAAACCATTAAGCCAGTCATCAGTGCCAAGATCATGACAGATGCTGCCTCACTGAGGGTACGGTAGACTTTGAGTAATATGTGGTGATGCATTTGCCAAATATATATAGTATTTGTTTTGATCCCACCATAAAATAATCACAATGAAGATTTGGTAAAATTTATAAGGTTATGTAAGGTTTTATAAATTTAACATTTTCTCTGGAGGAAAGGTTTCTGCTTTTGTAGCGCTTCTCATTTTTTCCAGTCATGGAAATTACAAGGGACTGTGGAGTACAACCAGCCCTAACCAGAAATCGTTATCGTTGCCAGGCTCTGCGGAGCAGTTTTTATTTTGTCTCTTGCTCTGTTTCAAAAGGACATCCGGATGTTGTAATAAATGTCTTTTTCCATATATTATTCAGTTACTGCGGGAACTCTTACAGGACATATACTGTATAGAGGCAGATCTAATAGAATTGAAATAGTTGGAAAAAGTTCAATATTTTTTTACTCATTGGCTTTAGAAGAGGGAAACTTTCTTTTATTGAATCATTACACATTACACATTAAGTGAAGTATGTTGAAACTGTATTTTTACCTCCAGCTGAAGCAGAAAAGTCAGGCCCCTGAAAATCATGCTCATTTCCGTTATGCATTTAGTTAGTTCTCCTTTTCATCAGTCACTCATATTTAATGAAAGTTGTGTGGAAGGAAAAGGTGTTGTAGGAAGGCCTAATACATAGGAAAACCTAACTACAGCCATAGGAGGATTTTAGGAAAAAATTCATTCAACAATTTTTGGGGATAATTCACACCACACCGCAGATTAATCTGACAAATGTGGTTCTCCTCAAGTCAAGCAAACCCTGAACAAGAAACAGAAGCTGACCTGTAGAGAAAAGAAACTAAAACGTTGCTCAGAAGTCCAACATCCTCTTTTTAGATAAAATTAAAGTTTGGAAATGAAGGTTCCAGAGTCTGGCTTGGCTATTCTTCTCGTTGTATGTAACTTCCAAAAACAAGCTTGTTTTAAACAAAAATACACCAGGCAAATAAAAAATTAAACTTAATCGCTTAATTCCTTTATCTAATGTGATTTCATTCGTTGTATTTCAGGTAAAAATACAGTAAAATTATGTCACTTGAAGCTATTTACCGTGTTCTAACATTACATTGCCTACTGTAAATACTGCTTTCATATGCTTTATGCTGGAAGAAAATGGGATGTTCCTTCTGTCTGACTATTGTAATTTGCAATGATGTTATAAATTTGTATTTTAGTAATGTAAGTCCTTAAAGTACCAGAATTTGGACATAAAACCAGATTCCCGTCTAACAGTTTTTGCACATTGTATCAAATATAATCATTAGATACTCAGTACTTAAGAAGCATTTTTATTCAATACTTTTACACATAAACTTGAGCAATTTCAAAGATGGCTACTTGTTATTTTACTTAAGTAAATAAATGTGCTAGGGTAGTGCTACTTGAATACTACTTTGGCTCCTTTACCCTGGATACTTTTGCATTATCAGAATATTTTGATCTACCTTATCCTACCTGTAGACTAAATTATGCAAATGGTCAGATACTTTGAAATTCCTGCTGAGACAACTTGGTTTGCTCTTAGACTGATTCTCTATGACTGATGGCAGTTGTGCACTGAAGGAGACTGAATGCTAAATATAGAGGAAAAGTCTGAAAATATCTGTTAATGCTTATTCACACATATGACAACCAGTTTTGCAGCTAATTCTATTCTTATACAGTCTTCCTGCTTTTCATAATTGTCACGTAAAAGGGGGAGCAAAGTTTTCAATGTATTACTGCTGGTTCTGGTCTTTTTTTTAGCAGAGAGAAGTAGACTTTTTATAGCTGCTGTTAAATGTTATTGGCAACTGATAAGAAGAAACTCTCACTTTCTTCAGCTAAGCTAATACATTACGCTACAATTCAATGATGTCATCACATTTCCATCTGACAGGCTCCTGTTTCAGTTGTTCAGCAGCCAGTCACTGATGAAAACTATTTTGTTTGTTTTGCAACAAATCTATTATTACATGTGCATACTGCCAAATAACTGCAATATGGCAATATGAGGAAGCTGAATTATGCATGTTTAGTTCATCTGCAGTATCTATACTTATAGTTATTGTTCTTTACACTTTAGAGGAAGAAGCCCAAAAAGGGCCTCATGTTTGTTAAGGCTGATTCTTCATGACCAAGACCACTCACTACATGAGAAAACCTGAATCTAGACATTTAGATTTTGCTTAAATCTCTTTCTGTGTAATATTTGAAGGGTTACAGTTACGGAATTGGAATGATTCAGACAGACGAGGTGTCTGACAAAATAAATGAGACTATGAAATACTGAACTATAAGAAAGCAGTAGATTTTTGGGAGTAAGCAACATGTGATCTACCAGATTCTTGATTTCTGTCATGATTCTGGTAAAGTAACTGTTTGTCTACGTTCAGCTCTGTTCTTGGCATCATTTTCCCTAATTTCTTCCACCTCTGCAGCTCCACCCATTCTCTTCACTGCTCGGGCTTACTGCCTGCTCTCCTGCCTATTTAACCGTTGTGTGAGTTCCTTCCTTATCTCCCTGATCATCACCTAATCGGCTCCACAGATTCCTCGTCACTGCCTTGCCTGCGCCAGATATCTCTGCTTTCCGATCTCTGGACACTGACCATGTTTTTGCCCCTTGGTTCTAAATTGGATCCTTAGGCCTGTATCTGCCTCCACGGTTATGTTCCTTGGTCTATGGTTCTTGCCTTCACCACAGATCTTTTGTGTTTCTCACCTGTCTTCACAGTTCTAACCACAGCCCTGATTCTAGACCTCTGAGCCCTGCCCTGTCCACAGATATTCAAACCTGTAGTTTAGTTATTATGTACCTTTGTTTCCCTATAACCACATTGAACGGACTACTGTATTCACTGCAGCAGACCTGTTGGTTCTTCCACCTTAAAGAAGGAACCAAAACTCAGTTCTCGCCCCAATTCCTCGGAGTGGACAACAGGTTCCTAACTCTCATATTGGAGGTTGCCTGTCGTCTATTTTGGAGCTTTTAATAAAACGTTTGAACCTTACCTGTCATTTCCAGCTAAAATGTTGGGTCCTCAATTTGAGTGGTTATTACAGATTTACATCCAGTGATGCGGGAGGGATAAATAACTAATCTATATTTGACACAATGATGTTGAAACTATGTCTAATTTAAGAAGTACATTTTTATAGTTATGGCGGATATAGGACAGATTAAAAGATCAGCGTAGATGGCAGTTTCTGTCATATTTGTGTGACCCATGAACATAGTTTCAATACAGACACAAAGAAGGTTAACAAGGATTTTTCTTAAGACTTTAATCCACGATTTTATGGGATAAGTTTACTCAGCAGTCTGTGGAGTGGACCGTGAAACAGGAGGGAAATAATTGGATAATTTATTAGAAAGTGCTCCAAATGAGCTTTATGAGGATAGTTTTCAACTGTTTGCCGCTTCTCCACTGCATTTCATAGTCAAATATTGTACTTTCTACTCCACTACATTTTAAGGAAGCTGCTATTTACTTGTTCCTTTTGTCTCAGCTTAGCCCTGTATCCCCTGTTTCTGTTTTTCTTTCTTGAAATGGCAAATAGCAGCTCTTAGGACTGCATTTGTAGACCATTGTTTTAGAAATTAGCATGACATTCCACAAATGTGAGAAACTGTTGATATTATTTGTATTTTATAAATTTTATAAAGGCATTAGTTGTTGCCATGTGACCAAGTTAAGATGAGTCTCAAATCAGGGTTGCTTTTTCTTTGTGGTTATAGATTCAACCTCTATTCCACAGTGAAAATGTGAGGAGAATCAAGACTCCTGTTTTATTTCTGGTTTGTTTTTTAAGAAAAAATGTCCTTATTTTTGTGTCATTTTTATGCTGAAGTTCTTTACAGATGGTGTAAAATTTGTAGTAGGTAGGGCTTAAGTATTTTCAAAGTGAGTAGTTACATACTTTAAATTAATAGGATGTTTAATCGAGTAAATTGTACTTGTAGTTGAGTAAAATTTAACTATCAGTCTCAATACTTTTATTAAAGTAGTACTGTTGAGTACTTTGTCCACCACTGCATAAAACAAAGTAGGTGTTAAAGAAGAGGATCAGCCTCATCGGTACCGATCAGCTGTGTGAGGATATGTGGTAGAAGCATATCTGGATGTTGCTGAGATTTCCAGGAGTCCTAAGGAGACAGATCGCCCAGGAAGAAGCATGAAGAGAAAACATAAAATGAGTTCTAAAAAGGTAGTTATAATTATAGATTTGATCTTAGGACTGTAGCCTGTGGTGCTGCAGACCTGATAATATTTCTCAATCAAGATAAACAGCATGTATATAAGGAGGTAAAGGATCATTTCTTTTTACAGGATGAGTACCCCTGATGGTATTCCAGCCAAAGACCTAAACCAGGAATATACAGTAGTTCTAGTTGTAATTTGTCTTCTTTTAATGTGGACTCTGTTATTGTTTCAGACAACCTCTGTGCAAGCCTGCTTAATCAAACCCCTAGATGCTCATGCTACCTCCCCTTCATCCCTCAGGTAAGCAAATCACCCTGTCAACCAACTCCTTCAGCCTGCTTTCTCCCTTCAGACCAACCACAAAGTTCAGCAGTCTTCCTGAAGCTCTCCACTTAAAACTCACTGGTTCTCTGTGTGATTCTGCATGTGGGTTAAAAAAAAAAAAAACTACAAACAAACATGCCAGTAAACAAGAACACTTCCCCATTTTCATGAAGACACCATGATGCAAACCCTTTTTCTCTTATTTCTGAATTTCTCAGTATTCAGTCGTGCTTTAACTAATTTTACTGTTTTTCATGTGGATCATCCCCTCTAGTCACTTCCCTTTGTCTTTCTTTGAAATGTTTTCATGGTTCTTTTTATTTATAACCATTCCTCTCAGTCACTGAGTTTATATTTTCCTACAGCTGCTGCTCATTAATCAGACTCACCTCTTTTCAGGCACAGTAATATTAATCCAGGTTTAGCAGATCCTAGTATATTTCTATCTCTTCAAATTTCCTTCACCTGACCTCATAGCCCAAAAGTCACAATGAGTTAATCAGCAAATAAATGTCATTTTTAGTACTTCAAGCATCATTGGAGCCTTAGCTCACGGTAACATTCTCCTAATGTCTTAATGCACGAACAGAGGCTCACAACAACAGCAATATGTTCGCCTAAACTGTTGGGATCTGGAGGCTTGTCTAACCTTCTCCACCAGAGGGTGCCTGAGATCTTCCTCCTGAGGGCGTGAGCTGACTTCGACACACCTGTTTTCCATCTGCTCATCATGAGGCATACTTAAGGAGGAGGAGGCTGACACTTCCCTGCCAGAGTGTTTGCCATTAATGGTACCAGCAAAACCTGAGTCAGTTCTCTGACTTTCTGTGTACTAGTCTGACCCTGTGTTCTTCTGCCTCTCAGATCCTGACTTGTCTGGAATTCAGTCTAACCCTGGAGAAAAACAATCACTGCCTGGAACCTGCCTGTCTGCCCTCTGCCTCAGCCTCTGCCTCTGCCCTCAGCCCTCAGCCTGCCGACTAGCCTCTGGACCCACAAGGTTCCCCCCCTGCTGATCTGATTCTCTTCAGAGTAGGTATTAATCCAAGTCACCTTAAAACTGCAAGTTTCCTGGATCCACTCTAACTGATCTGTCCTCCTCTAGTGGCTTCCCTCCCGTGACCAGTCTGACGAGCCAAGATCCTGTGCACAATTATTGTTAACTTTGTGAATAAACTATTTAACCTTTTCCCTGTCTGAAGAGTGATTCTGCATGTGGGTTAGACGCTTAGACCCCAACATGACATAAACTCGATTTAACCATTTTCCCTTCCACATTGCCAACACCATTTCATTAATTTCAATCAAGCCCTCTATCTAGCATCCCCACATCCTGCACCTGTCCAAACTTGCAACTTGGAGCTTCCTTTTTTTTTTCCAATGGGGTTTGAGGAAGATCTGACTCACCTGGTGGCATTTTCTCAGACTTTGAAGAGGCTGAGAACAGCTGATCTCCTTTGGTCTCAGTCGCCAGAGGGGGTAAAGGTTTAGCCTTCTCTGACAGAGCATTCATTACTCAGTTCAACATGGATGAAAGGAAAATCACCAAGGCTCCTAAAGAGTCGTAGGGTAAATAGTCCGAAAGCGTCACAAACTGTTTGCACCAGGTTCTCAGCCTTTGAGATCTTTTTTTCAGGTTGAGTAGTTTAAAGAAAGATTTTAATATGTCATCATAAAAAGCAAGCTTCAGTCAAACATGTTCTGCAGACATCTGAAAGCCTTTAGGTCTCCATCGGTCACGGCATCATATAGAGCTTCCATAATAGGATCCGAAACTGCAATAAATTATTATTAGTCTTTGTGGCATTATGCAATGCATTTGTGTCATTTTACACCTAAAATATGAACATCACATACAAGATTCTTTTCTTTCTTGCATTTTCATTACTTTTTGATTTTCGTTTATTGTATGTAAAACCAGTTATAGCACCTGAGAGTTATGTAATTCTTCAGCAGATCATTTACTGTAATCCAGGTTTTCACCTAGTGGCTCTCTGGATATCACCTTGCTTTCTGCCTATCAGTCTGTTTTCTCTGGTGTTTTCTAGACAAAATAAATTGAAACTAACCCTATCTTTGTTGCCTGCTGCTGGTGTAAAATGTCAGAGTTAGAGATCAAGTTACATAGAATTCATCGCGGAAGGTTTTATATACCCAAATGAATTCAAAGAGCAAATTTTTGTATACAACCAGTTAAAGGGTAATGATAGGTTAAAAAAAACACAGCTCAAAGAACAGCTATATGAGACACTTCAAAAAATTATAATAAAGTACTGAAATGCAACAGATCGGAGGGGAAACATAAAGAGGGGCAATTCAGGACTGTTTGATTAAAGTGATTAATTGCGGGGAAAAGTTGCAGATTCTTTTTTGTCTTTTGGGTTTGACTGCTATTTTTTATTTCCATTTTTTTTGTTCTATTTCACGAGTTTCTCTGCTTTATTTTTTCTGCAAGTACAACTATTTCAACTATTTGCAGAGTTACTGTGCAAATATTCTTCTACAATAACTGCACCGATAAAAAATTTTCTCCTGTTATTTACATGATAAATCCCTGCCTGCTGGTCTTGGACAAGTGCCCTTGCATAGAGGTCAGAGGAGAAGCTCAAGTTGCAGGGTTTTTCCAGAGGGATGTGATTCCCGAAGTTTATAGTTATTGTAAGAAGCCAGAAAGGAAACTGAAACTGCCCTTTCTAGGCTTTAAAAATAGGAGCACTTGCACATAAAACCTCAGTAGTGAGACATCCTTTGTGGCAGAAGCTGTTCTTAGGAGTAGTTTCCTTATCAGGCAGAATCAGCCTCCAGAGTGATCAAATACCTGACCCAAGAGAAGCTCGTGAAGACATGGCTCCTTTTGGTGATGCAAAGCTCTTTTTTGGCATCTTTTTCATGGTCTGCTGCTTCACAGGTGAGTCAACAAACCGCTTTCCTCAATTAAGTTAAAAAGCAGAAAGGAAGGCAGAACACAAGGCTAAAGAAAGCGATAGTTTACTGAAAAAAAATCCACTCGGAATTTTCCAACAAAGCTGTTGATAGATGTTAAAAAAGCTCATTGATGTGATTAAATATTAAGGCTTTTGAAAGTTGAGCTTGAAATATTACACCTTTTGTCTCTGAGGATGTAGCCTAAACCTCAGTTTGTTCATAAATCCCACCATTATAAAAACCTATACAGAAGAAAATGAAAAAGTGCTTAAAGCATGAAAATAAAATAAAGTAAATTTTAAGAAGAATTGGATCATTAGTGTATCTATGTATATATATATATATATATATATATATATATATATATATATATATATGAACAATAAAGCTGACAATAAAGCTGACTGAAAGAGGAAGATTTGCATCTCTCTAGGAGTGGTGCTGGATTTTCCCTGAGCTAAAACTAAACAAGTCATGCAGGTCAAGAGACAAGAGATAAGGTCACAGTTTCTTTTTTGACAGAAACAACTTGGGACCAACTGTGTGTCGCATAAAAATGCATTTGGTTATTGATGAGAGTAAAGATTCTCTTAACTAAAAGAGCATCACAGACATTCCCCGTTGCCTTCACGGCTTCAACTTCCTGTCATTTTTCAAATTAAATATTTCTAAACAAATTATTTATGGGTGATTATTAGGATTATTTTTAAAAAAATCAGATATTAAAGACTATTAATATTTAAAAAAATGTAGATACTAAAATTCTCTGAGAAGGAGCTAAAAACCAAACATTAAATGTTATAACAGAAAACAACACCTTCAGCTTGTTTTGCTGTTTGACACCTTTCAGCTACGTCTTGCTGCACAGCATTTATCAGGCTGATTCACAGCTTTAACACACCCACACTAAACTATGTGAAGAAATGGAAAGTACCAGATACCCACACCTTGCATAAATTCACTGCTTGTGATCTCAAAGGCCAGTCAAAGAGAAAAACAAACAAATAGCACAGTGTTTTGCAATAGTTCTAATTGCCCAGGGCTTTCTTTGGGTGAGTTATTCATTAACTGGCTTCCTATCAGGTCAAATTAATGACAGCCTGGATTATAAATTACCAGTATCCCATCCACATGGGTTACTTTCTATATTTGTACAAGGAGATTGTAAAAGTAAACTCACTGAGCTGCTCAGTTGAGTTTGTCTGTGCTGCACTGATTTGCAGATTTTCATGTTACACTATGATGGGAACGCGCTTTGGGCCATGAGCCGTATCGCAGAAAGTTTTATTAAAATGTGTTATTTTAGTTGTTTCAAAAAATAAAATAAAAACAGGATTTCAAAATATACTAAAGGAAAATACTCCAAAATTTAAAATGACAGAATCGTAAGTCTCAAAAGGTAAAAGCTCTGCTTCAAATAGCAATTTGTCTATTTTTCTGTTTTATGATTCTTCTTATTATTATTATTATATAAAAATAGTTAAACGTCTTTTTAAAAGTCAACTAAAATCTATTGCACTTTCTATTGCTAGTTAGGGAGTACCACAGGGTTTAGTGCTTGGACCACTAAACTTTATTTTATATATAGAAGGCATTTCTATGATTATGCTGATGATACTCTGCTCTATTTAGCCCTAGAGTCTAACAAAATTAGTATGTTTACTAAACCTCACCCCAATAGTTTTTATTTCAGGGTATTTCTAATTAAGTTTTATTCCAGGTAATAAGAAGTTGTTTCACTCCTAGATACCTAAATAGGTAAACAGCTAATGACTGGATTGCATTTCCTCGTTTGGATTAAGTTTTATTATAGATATGTGGATCTAAATATGTGTAAATCATTGTATTATTTGTCCAAAATTGTATATATTTTTTGAAACACAGCAGCTTTTAGAACAGATATCTAAAAACATTTCATTAAGAGCAAGATAAAGAAGAGAGTCAGAGGATCTATTTATTATCCATTAATTGATTTAATATCTGAGAAATGGAAAATGATAATAACAGAACAATACATTTAGATCTAACTGTTCACCAAAAGGTATTATATCCTCAGGATAATTACATATACCTGTAGCTCAGTCTATCCAATTAGACGTATCATGAAGTTGTGGTAAGTAAGCTCAGTATTTAAGTTTTACTTTCAAAACCAATGAGTTATAAAACTGTGTTCTTATCCGTTTTTGTTTTATCTTTCAGTAACTATGGCGGAGGTTGCCGTCGACTGCTGCCTGTCAGTGAAAAACCGAGAACTTGATAAAAGATTGTTTGTAGACTACCGGGAACAGGCCAAAGGCTGCACTATCGATGCTACAATGTGAGTTTTTTTCTTTATTCTAAAAAACTTATCAGAGGGTTGAACCCAGAAGGACCATGTAAAGGTTTGGTTGTTGTTGCAGTCTGGTGACCAGACTTGGGATACAGCTCTGCGTCCCAACCAAGGAGGAAAAGTGGGTACAAGTAGTGATGAAGCACGTGGATCATCTGAAAAAAATATGCAAAAAACTGAATTACAAGGTAATGCTTCTCTCTTTAAATCAACTAACTTTTGTATCTTAAATGCAACTGGCAAAATTTTGATTTATATTTCACAAACATGAAAAAAATATCTTAATAATCTTGTGTTCCTCAGTTATGGTAAAATTATTTTATTATCAAAAGTAAAATGGGCTTTGCACAAAACTGCTTTAGATAATTAAAAAACGTATTCATGTCAAAGTCTGCAAGCGGAAAAATACAATAATTTTGAGCAGTTATTGTGAAAAGTGAACATTTGCTGTGCCATCAGCAAATATTTGATAGGTTTCAAAACATCCAATGTTGATTCCTATTATTTGTTCGGGTTTAGACTTTGACAGGCCTCATTTCCCTTCAATTGGGTGTAAAACCGCAACATGCTTATGAGTAATGCTGTTAAAATGCCAAAGCATGAAGGGATTAAGGGGGATGAATTTAAATGCACCTGGTTTATAGAATTTTGAATGCTTTTGCTTCTAAAGACAAAACTTCTTGTTTTTTTGTTATTACTTATGAAAATGGCCTTAAGGAGCATGTTTAGTTTATTATTTTCTGCTGAGTTTAGCACAGGGGGCATAGTAATGTCATCAGTAATCCAGACATCTCTGATTTGTGGGTTAATTTTTTTTCTTACACCATTGTATTTTTCCAGAGCAAACGCTGTACTGGAATGAAGCCTGAATAAAACGACCTCTGACCCTTTGGAAGACAGAGTGCAAGACGATGAATCAAGCTATTATTTTTTTCCTGTTATCAAAGAGCCTTTTGTGTTTTTAACTTCTTCTGATATTTCTCTTTTTAAAAAATCGTTATATTGATTAAACTGCAATAAAAACACACAATATTGAAGGACTTTTATTTTTTTACTCAACATTATATTTTGTATGGAGTCTTTCAGAGATATATATATATATATATATATATAAATATATGTGGAAAGGCTGTTTAATGTGTTGCTGCATAAGATGACATATTTTTGTTGGTACATGGTTGTTTTAATGTAATCTAAATAGAAAATGTATTCTTCTCTAAATAAAATATTTGTATTTTACCCAAACTTTCTGAATCTTTGCTGATGAGACCGAGTTGTTTTTTAAAGTAAAATAACAAATTTCATGGTATTCCTACAGACGCCATATGTGGATTAATTTTTGGTGTTTTTCTTTTTATGTTGTTTCAAAACTATACAAAGAAAAAAAGTACATTTTTTAAAGTGATTCAATACTTTAAAAATATTAAAAATATTCCTCCTGAAAGTTTAACATTTTCATTTTAAAGGTATTTTCTTATCCTTTTAAGGTGTGTCCAAGAAGACCTAATTTGAAAAACATGCACACCTGAGTTTGTAGTGCTGTATCTACTATAAATGTTCTAAAGTGGTGACTAAAATGTGACTTAAAATCAAAAACTTACATTTTCCTCTCAGATGATGTTACTTAAAAGCATAATGGAGGATGTTCGTTTTCTAGGTGGATCATAAAAGTAAGTGGCCCTCCTAATTGTCAATCATTCTGGTGATGTGTTTACATAAGGCCATCCTACATGCTCCTCCTCATTTTCACTTACCAGCGGTGCGACTGACGTGGAATAATTGCAAATCTTTTGGAAATTGAGCCTGTATTTGCGATGCAAACAGCAACTTTTAAACAGTGCCTGAGGAGAAATAGGCCCATGCTCTCTCATGTGTTTAACAGGAGTTCTCTCTTGGGAACAGATACAGGGTTGTGCAAGTGCATTTACTTTAAAGTGCAGGGTGGGTCTTTTCAATATTCGCAAAAATCCTCCACTATATCTTTAAGTAAGTAAGAAAGGATTGAGATTCATAAAGTGCTGTACAAAATAGCTAAAAGTAAAGTAAAACATAGAAGTATAACAGTATTAACCATAACCTTGTAAGAGGATCATGAACGAAACTATAACAAAAACAATTCTGTCAAACAATAGGATTTTCAACTAGTTTAAAAACTTTCCAGTTTCAGCACAAATAATTTTTTCCATACTGGTGGAGCTAAAGAACTAAAAGCTGCGTCTCCATGTTTGGTTTGCTTCTGGGTAGATTTGAGTCAGAAGACCTGAGATCATGGTGGTACTATAGATACATTTACAACAAGACTTAAAGGTACTTTGGAGCTCAACCATACAGTAATTTATCAACCAACATAAGTATTTTTCAGTCTATTGTCTGGGATACGAGGAACTATTGTAAGGACTTTAGAACTTGGCTGATGTGCTCCACTTTCTTGATTTTGTTGAGGACTTGGGCAACAGCCTTCTGGATCAGCTGCAGCTGTCTGATCTATTTTGTGAAAACAGACTTGTGAAGACACCCCTGCAGTGAAAAAGATAAACCCATAAATAGTTTTTCAAGTTCCTGCAAAGACATAGAGGTTTAATCCTGGAGATGTTGTTAGAAGGTTGCCATTGTTACTGTCTTTATGTTCCTCTAAATGTTAAGGCCTGAGTAGAGATAACCACGGACAGATATAGAGCCTGATTGATGGTTTCTAGCTGTATTAACTGAAGCTCTGCGTTTGGAAATTCCTCCATTAATACAAAACTATTACTTCAGTTTTGTTTTGATTCGGCTGAAGAAAAATTTGGCACATTCATGCATTGAGTTCTTCAGTGATGGCAGGGATTGGTACTCCACCGATGTGTTAGGCAGTTTTCACCACCCTCTGCATGGCCTTCCGATCTAAGGCAGAGCAGTTCCAATATCAAACTTTGGTACAGTTGGTGAGGATGTTCTTAATGGTGCAGTGGTAAAAGTCTGTGAGGATCTCTGAGGACAGATGGTTCTTCCTCAGGGTCCTCATGAAGAAGACGGACTGGTGCAACTTTGTGGTCAGTTGGGAGCAGCTGGTCGTCCAGGTCAGTTCATTGGAGATGCAGACTTCCATTAACTTAAAGCTGTCAACACCCTCAACTGCCATCCCCCTAACATAGATGGGTGAATATTGGTCATTTTCCTCCGGACATCCACGATAAGCTCCTTGGTTTTTTCAATGTTCCGTTGAGGTTGTTTGTTAGTCAGCCAGATGGTCCTCCTCCTCCTCCCTGTAGTTGGCCTCATTGTTGTCTCCGACGAGGCCGATCACTGTGGTGTCATCTGCAAACTTGATGATGGCAATGGAGCCATGGACAGGTCTGCAGTCGTGAGTGAGGAGGGAGTAGAGGAAGGGACTCATCATGCAGCCTTGTGGGACTCCAGTGTTTATGGTGATGGGGGATGAGGAGTGGTTGTCTGGCTGGACATGTTGGGGCCGACTGGTCAGGAACACGAGCAACCACTCCATATGCGAGTGGTCTGCCACGGCCTCTGGTGTGCCGGGGTGCCTCGGGGCCTGTTGGGCTGGGGGGGGCATGGACATTAACACCTATGGCAAATGCTTACCCCCTCACAGATTTGCACTCTGTAAGTGGGGGAAGGGGAGGGAGGGGGAGTAGGAATGATCTCGGCCTGGATGTCTTCTGTCGCTTGTGTGGTGAGTAGCTTGATTGTTATTGTAGGGGAGGGATTAGATCTCCGGAGGGGGGGTGGGGGGTGGTGATAGTGGGAAGAAGATCTTGGAAGGGCTTCGGGTCTGGCTCCCTGTCTTGGTCCTGGTCCGTGCTGCCCCCTGGTGGGGCTTCGTCCGGGAAGGGGGCTCTGCGTGTTGCGCGTGGGCTGGCCGGCTCCCCCCCTCATTTATTTATTTATTTATTATTATTATTATTATATTTTTTTTCTTTTAATAATTATTATCATTTTTTATTATTATTATTATTTTTTAATTTATTATTATTTTTTTTAATTTTGTTATTTATTTATTTATTTTTTGGATGGACAGGACGGAGGGAGGGTGGTGGTGTCGGCTCCGTGCCCGGCTGGCTGGTGGGTCCTGCTGCCGGTCCCGTGCCCCCGGGCTACAGTGGTGAAACTGGTGGGGCCCCCCTCTCTGGAGGGTCTCTCGGGGAACGGGGGTGCCTATTGGAGTCAGCGGGGGAGCTGGCTCCCTGGGAGTGCAGCAAGCACCCCAGTCCTTTGCTCCCCATCCCCGAAATCCTCACTCTGCCTGCTCCATCACTCTGCCACACATGTAGGATTTTGGGGAGGGGGTCCATCTACATCATTTTCACAACACACATCTATGTAGGGCATTTTCGGGGGGTGGTGGTCAGGGCCACCGGGGAGGGGGCTTATTTTATGTCCCTGGGGCCCGGGACTGGATCCACTTCGGGGTGGGGCTGGGTGTTGTTCGGGGATTTTCGGTGTTGGTGCCGGTGCCTTCGCTACGATGCCGGTTCCTGGGCGGTGCTTTTTCCTATGCCGGTTCTGTGATATCGGTTCGGGGGGGAGGGGAGCTGCACGGCATGGTGAGGTGCGAGTCTTGGGTCTTGTTTTGGGCTCCGGTTTTTCTGCTCGTATTTCTCCTCTTGCATATTCATTTTAATTGTAATTATTAATTTATTAATTAATTCATTTATTTACTTATTTATTTATTTATTTTTATTTTTTTTATTTTTCTTCCTCGGTGGGGGGGAGCGGTTGCGGGCGGGTCGGTGTCAGGTGTCCACTGTCGCATTGTGGGGGCTCCTTTTTTTTTTTTTTTTTTTTTTGGGGGGATTGGCATGTCTGTTTTCTCGGGGGGCGGGCGGGCCTGCTGGGTGGGGGTCCTGCTGGCGGCACACCACTGGTGTGTGGGGGTTCGGGCGGCTCCGGCGGAGGTGGTGTTGAGGGGGCCGGTGTGGACGGGCTGGCTGCGCTGATTGGGTATTCAGGTGGGCTTTCCCTCTTGGAGGCATGGTGGAGCTGCTTTGTTCCCGCTGATCGCTGCGGGTGTGGCTGCGGGGCGGGTGGGGGTTGGAGTGGCTCTGGCCGGCGCGCGTCGGGGGCCGGGGCGGCGGAGCTGCTCTGGCCGCGTGTCGGGGCCTGGTGCGGGGTGGGGGGGGGGCCGCTGGACGTGGCTGTGCTGCTTTGGCTTCGTCCGGTTGGGGAGCGGCGTGGTTCGCTCCGCTCTGGCTTTGTGCTGCTGGGGGGGGGGGTGTTTGCGCCGACTGCGGTCTGCTTTTCGTGCGGTTTTGCGCCGGGCGGCTTTTCTGCTCTTGGGTTGATTCTGTGCGCGGTGTGTTGCATTGCGCGCTGCTGGCGTCGTCTTGGTGGGGCTGCGCTTTTGGCCAGGGGGGCGTTTTGGGGGGTCCCGCGGCCGGTTCGCGGCGGATGCGCATGGACCCCGGCCGCAGGCGGGGCCGCCTGTGTGTTTTTCCTTGGTGGTGCGGTCGCGATGGGTGTTGCGGCCAGTCGCCGGGGCTTGGTGCCGGGGGGCAGGGCGTGTTTCGGTGCTCTGTGGGGCTGGGGCGTTTCGGTCGGTGCCGTGGGGGGGCCGGTGTTCGGTGCCCGGCCCTACTTCAGGGTGGCCGGCTGCCGGCGGAGCCCGCGGACTCGTCCCCGCGGCTCCCTGGGGCGCTGGCATGGCGGTGGCTGGGGGGCTTCTTCGTGGCTGTCTCTCCTCCTCCCTTGGTGGGGGTCTGATTTCCGGGGCTGGCCCCTCCTTGGTGCCTTCGCTCTTGGGGTCCCTTTGGGCGCCTGTGGCTTTGGGTCTCCCGGCGCTGGACTCAGTGCTCTGGGGAGTGTGCCTCTCCGGCTCTCCACAACTACTATTGAGCATTTTTTCTATGGTTAAAACTTTACATGCACAAGTTCACCCTCACAAACAACTACAGGTGCTAGGCTTCAGGTACTTAGAGATTCACTTCCAAACAGAAACCCCACATTCATATCTTCAGGTAACACAGAGTACATTTCAGACTTAATAATATTACTTTAGCGATAGTTTCAAGGTGTTGCTTTATTGTATATCTCGTACCATGTCTTTTGGTTGTGCTGTTCTTTTTTCATCTCGTTACAGGTGATGAAGCAGACTGAAAATGTTTTGTCATTGTCTCCTTTCTATCTCCTCTTTCTTTCATCTTTTGTCCCTTTTTTTTTTTTTTTCTTTTTTTCTTCTGTTTTTCTGCTCTACTTACATTGCAGTGTCCATATAAACTGTAAAACTCCCTGCATAATTATAATAAAGCAATTTATATGCATGAAACGCTACACTTGTGAAAGTAAAATCTGTTGGGCTCCTTTTGGCATCAAGACAATTATTCTTATTGCCACCTTGCCAGACAGGACACTGTAAAAAAAAAAAAAAAAAGGAACATGAGCAACCACTCCATATGCGAGTGGACTGATGCCGGGGTCTGTGAGTTTGGTGATGTGTTTTGATGGGATGACAGTGTTAAATTCTGAACTAAAGTCTATGAACAGCATTCTGGCGGAAGTTCTCTTACTGTCCAAGTATGAAAGGACAGAGTGCAGCGCTATGGAGACTGCATCCTCTGTGCTGCTGTTCTTGCCTGCAAATTGGTGGGATCTGAGCTGAGCTATCTATAACCAGCCTCTCAAAGCAACTTGTTGGGGGTGAGGGCTACCAGACATTAGTGATTGAGTCTGGATGGGTTTGAGTTCATGGGGATTGAGACGATGGAGGTGGACTTAAAGCACGTCAGTACCACGGCGTGGGCCAGGTCCAGCTTGAAGGTTGGTTAGTTGAGGTTGAAGCAGATGACTCCGGCAATTATATGTGTAATGTAAATAATTTACCATACATTAAGATACATTTTGCTATAGTCAGCAATCTCATTGTAGCAAAATAATAGTACTACATAAAGTTCTTTATGCAAATAGGTGGTTCTTGCATAAAGAACAATAAAACCTCAAAGTTGTTTCTTTTGGGTAAAAAAAAAAGATATTTACAGGTAAACAGGCTCAAGTCCAATTAAAGTCCCAAGTTATTGAAGTAAAAGTGCAGGACAAGTAAAAAAAGAATGACTCGAATCCAAGTCATGTGATACGAGTCCCCACCTCTGCATTTAGGTTGGTAGCAGTTGATTAGGCTAATAAAAAAAAGAAAAGAAAAAAGATATTTTGGTCTAGTTTAAAAATTTTAAATGTTACGTTAAGATACATTTAGATAGAAATAAGAGATCTACAGAAAACCAAAATAAATAGGATGTAAGTCTCCTTTAAAAGGTTTGAGTTAAAGGACCAAATAGATGTAAAACTAATATTGCTGGCAAAGCAGTTTAACAACTCATGGCTTCAGCAAATTTCATCTCAGCTTGCAGCACCTTTCACACAGAGGGAGTTCCTCAGGAGGAAAATGTGTTGGAAAAAGAAAAGTCCCAGTGAGGTTCCCTTGAACAAAAATCCTTTCTGTGTCCTACTGGATTGATTTCAGCATGATGTTAATGTTGTCATTACAAATGTCAGTCATTACAAAGTGCTTTCTGTGTTGGTGGGAAATAGCTCGGAGCTAAGCCAGCATACATGCATCCACAATGATGGCTTTCCAAGTAGGAGAGACTTTCCTTTTCCGCAGAAATAACTCTCCCTCTAATATGACTAATGCTTTCTTCTTTAAGGTACTTGCACTAATCTCTGCAGACAGACTTGTTCAGAAAACGTAACTGTAGTTTTACGATGCCAGTGTTTTTCTTTCTAATTAAAATAATGCTTTAGGTCATAATTTCTGCAAAGTATTTCTGAATCAGAGGTTCAGATCTGCACTTTGAATGGAACATAACAAAACAATTTAGTCTTTGTCCTTAAATCATTTATTTTGTGAAAATAGTTTCTTGTGTTGTACCATAGCTCAGATGTAGCCCTGGTTGGATCAATGCTCTGCTGTCAGACTCTAAAACAAAATTGATGATTAGTTGTACCGTTTCCTTGTTTAACAGAAAAATATTTTCCATCCAATCCCAGACAATCTTGGAAACAGCTTTACACAAACAAGCAAACCTTTTAACCACCTTCTTCATAAATCCATGGATGCTTATTTCTTTCCTCAGTGGAGCTGCAGTGTCATTGCTGTAGGAAGTGGGAATGTTGGATGTTTCTGCAAAATCTCAGCCTGTACTGATTTGACTTCACACAGTCAAGACTCAGAAATCCTTATAATATAGGATAAAGACCCACATCTAACCGTAAATCCCAGAAGCAAGACATTTGCACATGGCTGATCAACCAAAAAAAAAGATGCAAGTTAAAAGATCAGAGTAAAAAAACTCAAAAGATCATATATAAGAGCAAAATGATGACACAGAAATTACCCAAACATCAATAATCTTCCAAATTCCTCCCCAGACTTGTACAGTTAGTATTAGTTATCTAATAATGTAACCTAAAGTGTTTTTTTCTTGTTCCAGATAAAGTCTAAGTGCTTCTCAGCTTTACAGGTTTTAAACGGGACGATCTTTGTTTTTGAAAGCAAAAGCCTAATGAGTGATGGATCTCAGAAAAACAAACTCTTTTTTTTAACCCTGAGAGATTTCTGTGTGAAACAAATGATTCATCCAACCACCTCCAAGGAAGTGCTTCAAAGCAGACAGCCGACTGGCATCTCATACAAACTCATTATGGACGTGGGGAAAGAAAAACAGTCTCAAAATGATGATACTGGAAAAAAAAAATCAAAAAATCAACAGTGATTTGTGTCTACGATCACCTGGCAGCCTATTGAGGCTGTACTTCACCTCTCCCCCAGTGATTTGGCTTAAAAAAAAAAAGATCTCTGCTCAAATAAATGAGCAGGGAATAAACCTCTGCTAAATGATCTACATATAGTTATATAATGGCGCCACCTGCTGGCTATCTGTCTACATTGTCTAAACTGAACTGGGTTTGATTGTATGGTATTGTATTAATGTATTAACCCTTTATAAGTTATTCAGTGAAAGACTTTAAACATCTAAATTTCAAGCAAAGAGTACACTGCAAAAAAACGAAAATCTAAGTAAGTCAGTTTTTCTTAAGATAAATGCATTATTTTCTTGAACTGAGCAGGTAAGTGAGATACTTTGCAAATTAATAAGAAAATGTACATTTAAAATAAAGGAAAAAAATGCCGTCTCCTATTTGAAGTGCATAATATCAAATAATCTGATTTGAAGGATAAAAATGCTTCTTCAACTGGGAGGTTTTCTTATTTACCTACTCAAATTAAGGGTAAATATGCTTATTTTAAGACATTTTCACAAATTTCTGATCATTTTTGCAGTGTGTTATCTGAATCCAGGATAAGACCTTATTACCTTTGTAGTGTTAAAAAAATATGTATATTTTGATGGCATAAATGAATCTCAATGTAATAACAAGAAACGCCAATTTGCCCGTATATATTAAGAAAAATAACAAAAGTGCTTCTATAAGAAATTCATGAAAAACACTGAGACTATAAGAAATGGCACTCCATTTGCAAGGGGTATGCAAGTGATCAAAAATGGTAACTTGCCCAATAAAGGGTTAAGGGCTGGGTTTGATACTTCTGGGGAAGTGTGAAAGGAAACCATCATATACTCAATAGAGAGCCATGTGAATAATACATTAATAAAAAGGCCTTTCAAAACACACGCTGAAGGTTTAAAATGACGGAACGATGACCTTTTTAAGACATGTTAGTGATAACTATTTGCAAGTAAATAAAATAATTTTGATTTAAAACAAAAACTCTAATAGTTGTTGATCTTTGTTCCCGAAAGGAGAAATTCAGGTTGAAAATGGTTATAAATGAAAATTGTGGTTAATGAATATTAATGGTTTTTAGCTTAAGAAAGGTTCTTGATGTTTATTAATGCAACAACAAGGAATATAATTTACATTTCTTTTTTTTAGTTTGTGAGAGTGGCCTTTTTGGACAGTAATAAAACAGGAAATTGGCACAGAAAGAAGGGTTAACCCTTCATAGGGCACTCAGTGAAATACTCTGAAAATCCAAATTTCAAGCCAATAATGTTATTGGAATCAAGACCTCTGTAACATTCAACAAATACAGATATTTTAATGATAAAAATGAATGTCAATGTAATAACAAGAAACGCCAACTTACCTGAAATTGTTAAGAAAAATAACAAAAGGGCTTCTATAAGAAATCCATGAAAAACAGAGAGAAAGAAACACATTTTTTTATTCCAACATAACATTAGAGGCATTAATGCTGATACTGGCACTTACATTTTTTAGATTATAAACCTAAATGTAATTGTCAACCTGGATTATCAACATTTTAACTTTTTTTTCTTGACTTTAATTTTTTCCCCAACTTAATTTACGGTATGTATTATATCATTTAAGGGCTCATCTAATTGTTCAAATGCCAAAATAAGATGTACAGCCATGTATCTTTGCTGAAAGGCTGGATATAGATCTTGTGCTTCTAGACCTCACAGAGGGATGGGGGGGTGTGGGGGGGCTTCCATTTGTAAGGGGTATGCAAGGAATCAAAAACAGTGACTTGCCCTATAAAGGGTTAAAAAAGGGTTTAAAGTCTGTTAATGCAGTGTGGCTCTGCTACACCAAGCAAACAACCAACAGGTTTTACTTTTTCTGAAAGATTCTGTTTTTTTTAATCTACATATAGTTATAAAATGGCGTCACCTGATGTCTCCCAGATGTTTTAAGGTGAAAGGGCATCTGCGGTTACCTTTGGATCTGTTGGTGTGAAATGAATTCTCTTTTGAGTTTAATTATAAAGTTACAACAGGGTTAAGCTTCTGCGTTTATCTGCTTCTAGAAGAGAGAAAAAATCTTTCTCTTCTCCATTTATTTGTATAGTGCAGGGATGATCAAATGCAATCCCTCTGGATGCATCAACATCTGAATAAAATGAATACCTAGTTAGCAGAAATCTGCAGGGATAGATGCCACGCTTATAAGGAAATATAAATATTTGATTCAGTGGAGCAGGAATGCATCTAACTGTCACAGGATGCATTCACATGCATATTAAACGCTGATGCCTCAATAGAACAAAATCTTTGCTACTGACAAATACGCTACAAATAAGTAAAACTGCTCATAACTTGGGAAAAAAAGGACACAGGAGGCGGGATGAGTTTGTGATCACATGAGCACTTTGTTATTTAACATCCATAGTAGTTTGATAACGTCATACATTGTATAGTCTGGACACGGACAGAAGAGCGGTGTCACTGATGCTGAAGGTATTTACAGGCAGCCAGCGGGACAAAAGAGCAACAATCATTCTCAAACAAATCACCCCTGAGCCTTCCTGCTTCTTAAACAACATAAACAAACCATCCATCCTCCAAGAGAACGTGGATTAGAGTCAGCAGGGTGTTAGCATTAAATCTAAAGCTTATACTTCCTGTATCAAATAAGAAATGCACTGATTAATCAATAATATTCATACATACGTACTGTAGAGCTCTACGGCAAAAATAAACCCAGTAACTCACAGTTGGAAGTTAAATATATTTACAATTCAAATAAATGAGAAATAAAAACTATACAATGAGACAAAAACTATTTGTCAGTGATAAATGAAAAAAAAGTGCAAGCAGAGATTAATTTATTACATTTACATTAATGTTGCCACCTTTAATGCGTCTGTATTGGGGTCGTTTTTCCTTCATATATTTCATTTGAACCGTTATTTCAGTGGAAGGTGGGTAGCTTATAGGTACTAAGCACTCTAGGCCACTGAGGCTTCCCTTTAAATATTCCCATTTGATTTCTCCTCAAACCTTTCTGTGACGACAGGAGTGCGGGGACGAGTCAAAGCTGAAGGAGCATAAATAAAATATGTCGGGTTAAATAAAAAGTGGACCGTTGTCTTATTTTTCCCCATCGTGAGCACTTTAAGGCAGAGATGTCATGTTTTCCCCTTTAAATGTAAAGTAAGAACGAATTAAAAAAACTGTAAAAGCTTCTCTGAAGCTTTTTCTTTTAAACTGATGCTTAACTAGCTGAATAAATAAGTACAAATCACATGTATTAGTGCATAAATGGATTTACAGTATGTACTGGCAGATTAAATAAACATTAAACTTAATTCCTTTAGTCTGTAGTCCCCAAACCGCCAGGTCTTGGCTTAAAGATTAATGTGAAGCAGATCAGGTGAAGCAGGATCACTGCAGTGGGAAGCTAGATTCTATTCTTTGTTTTTTTAAAAGCGGAAACCAGAAGCTTTTTTGAATATAGCTCTAATCTTTTCTGCCTAAACTACAACTTTGAATTAAAACAACATAAAGTTTTATGAGCGGAAATAAAATAAAATCTGACAAACAAAAGAAAAAAACAAAACAGGATTGCTACTAGAGCTCCATATCTTCGGGCGCATAGCCTGCAGCACAGCAGAGAGGGAGGGGCCTCCATGTTAGATTTTTAAAAATGTAATTGTTGGGTTTTTTGATAAAGACAAACTGATGTGCTACCTCTTTAAAACATTTCTAACCAGCTTGATTGCACTTCTGCTGTTGGACAACAAATGGATTACAGAGTTAATTCCTATTTTTCTATCTTAATTAATGCCTTTCATGAGAATAAAAAGAAAAACAGATAATCATTCATTTCTGTGGCAGACATTTAAACAGCACAGCAAAGAGCAGCCAGGTGGGGTGTTTAGTCTACTGGTGAGGACTCCTTCACACTGCGCCAGATGATAAATATTTAGGCTGAATGGTAGCACTGCTAAGCTTTCAGGACAGCTCCATGATGAGAGGATGTGGTTCTTGGAGAAGCTTTGGGTTTGTGTCATGTCTTCTCTTTTGGTTTGTTTGGATGTTAGCATGCTCTCTTTTCTGGATGTTACGTTGACATTGCGTTTGTAGGTGGATCTTACACGTCTGTGCATCTTCTTCATATATTAGTGTTTTCAGTCACTGTACAGCTAAAAATGGCGGCCAGGAAACCCTTGTTCTGCGAAGGGTTTGTTTCCTTTCACTAAGAGAGTTTGATCAGAGCTGTCTGAGTGCGGTTTCCCTGTGGCTGTCCTTCATGCTGCTCAGGGTCACATAAATGATGGGAACCAGACCCTGGGTGGAGCCCAGGGAGCAGAGCAGCCAGTCCGGGTCGGCCTTCCTCAGAACTTGCAGGACGTCGCCCTTGTTGAAGCTCAGCTGGCCGGGCTCGGTGGCGATGTGATGGCACAACGCTCGCACTTCACTGAGAATAGAAAAAGGGAGAGGGAATGAAAGATTTCAATTATCCAAAAGAAAAAAATATATACATCTATATTGCAAACTGTTTGAAAACTATTGAAGGGTGCCAACACAGTCGAGCTACTAAACACAAAATCCAACAAACATCAATTTAATTTGTCTATTGGATTAATAATATATTTCTAAACTCAACTGAAGTCAGCGCTACATCAAAATTAATTTTTGAGATCATTTGGAAGAACTCTGAAGTCGGCTGTTGCTATGGTTACTACCGCCTCTCCTGAGGCTATGCATGTACAGGAGTGAAGTAGGGTAAGAAAGTAGAACAAAAATGTCCTTGTTGTCAATTAATCTCAAACTTTAAAACAGGCATAGCCTAAAAAAAAAAAAAAGAAAAGAAATTGAAAAATAACAAAATTAGACATGCAAACTAATAATTGGTGTGTTTTAATGCTTAAAAATTAGCATCCGTCTTTACAATCCTCTTTATTCTGTAAAAGTTTGGCTCCTTTATGAAAAACAATAACAACCTAATATGTTTGAAGTTTAGCTTATTGGTTGTTCAAACATGAAAGAATACAATTATTGATCTTTTTGAGATGAGTTTGTTTTAGATTATATAGTTACAGTTGATATTAATAATATTTTATGTCTTTACACATAATATTATCGGATATAATATTGCCTTACATTTGACAGCAGATCAAGAGATCTTCCTCAGATGCCTCTGCTTTAAATGTTCACATGATGTGCAGAAACGTTCAGACAACATGCAGCAGATTCAGCTGAGTGGATCTCTGGTGAAGAAATTATGTTTTTTACCATGAAGACGATTGATTAGTTTCAGTTGCACCCCTGGATGGCGGTGTCGCTGTGGTTTGCCGGTGATTGGGGGTAACAGGAGGCTCCGCCTTCTTTCCGCCACCTGTTCCAATCACAGCTACCAGGTCCAGAAGAGATCTGTCGAAAGCAAGCCAACCTGAGGGAGCCCTGAAACACAGAAACAGTAATATAAATACAGAGAAGGATAAGTTAGTTCTGTCTTTTTTTGTACAATAATCATCTAAACCGGAGGTCTTCAACAGGGGGCCGGCGACCCCTAGGGGGTCCACGGAGGTACTGCATGGGGGTCACAAAAGTTTTGGTTGATTAGACTTTGTTTTTTTTATATTATCCCATAATTTTTCCCACCAATTAAAATGTCTTTAATCACACATTAACACGAATTCAACACACTGTAGTAAACAGATAAATGGAGGCAGAAGATGTCTTTCAGTCATCAATGCTCACATTCAGCGACACACAGGAGCTCTTTCAAGCTGGGCACCGTTTCATTCACAAAACCTGACCCATCAACCAGGAATCAGAATCAGAAATACTTTAATGATCCCAGGGAGAAATTTCTTTCGCTACATGACACCCTCTGTAATAGAGTGACTATAGGACCAGTTTGATAAAACACAAATTTATACAATATTAGCCCATTTACACTACCCTTGAAAAACAGATCCATGCCGAGATCGGTCCGAGCTCGGATCAGTTAACCAGGCCGAGCTTGGTTCTGACGACCGTTTACACATCACGCTATCTCGGTTCCTCGACTCCTCGCCTCCTAGTGACGATCTGCGGTATTACTGCCAGTATTTAAGGAGGAAATCAAGCAGTTCGTGGCAGTAATGCACCAAAAGTTGTTTGCCAACCGCCATAAAACACAAGAAGAAGACGAAGAAGGAGGGAATCACGCAAATCAAAATGGCGGCACCTGTCACATTCAGAAAGTTATGCTTGATTATTAGTGCTGTACTTCGGTGTTTGCGGAGGGTCAGGTGAAGACGGCAACCTTTCGTGGATGTTTATAGTTGTTTATAGTTGTTGTTCTTCTGTTTTGTGTTGGTTGGCGAGCAACTTACACACGGTAACTTATCTCAGTTACTGAGCTTGGACCGGTCTCAGCACAGTTTTTCAAGGGTAGTGTAAATGGGGTATTTATATAATTAGGGGGTGCCCGCTCCATCTCTCCATCAGTTTGGGCGCCTTTGTCTAGGAAAACGTTGAAGGACCCAGCTCTAAACCTGTCTTCTTGTGTTGCTTTTATCATTTTTAATCAATACTGAAGCTTTATGCAAAAAATATGTGTACTGGAAGAAAACCAGAAAATCTTCTTTAAACCAGATGCTTTGCTGAAATCGTTTTATGAACATTAAAATAAGTAACAGACTCTTCTCACCTTGTTTTTTGGGTTTTTGCTCTTAGTTCTGCTCCCTCAGGTCTTTGAGGAGAACCAGCAGTGGAACCAAAGAGCCGTCCCCAGCGCAGACTCTGCCCCTGAGAGGGGCTCTCATCCTGGGATGATGACCGGACTGCAGCCCCCTCCAAGACTTCTGTGGGTTTTTCTTGGTTGAGGACAGATTCTGGGGGGCTGCCCATCCAGGAGGGCCTTCCACTGGATCCAGCCGACTCCCTGCCACTTGTCCCTCTTTCCCCTTCAGAGTTGGACTCTGCACCTTCCACCACTCCTTCTCTTGGGGGCGGCGGCTGGTTCTGCCGTCTCTCTGAGGATTTCTTCCTTCTCTCAGCCTTCACAAACTTTGAACCCTCTGTGGACTGGTCAATGTAAACCTGGGAGGACTGCATCAGCTGGTACCACCAGCCAGCCTGCTTGTCTCCCCGCTGACGGCTCTCCTCCTCTGGATCCTTCCTCCTGTCCCGCTCCTTTACCTCCCCTCCCTCCTGTCCTACACCTTTCACCCTCTGCCCTTTGTCCGGCCTCTCCTTCCAGACATTAGCCATGCCCACACCCTCTCTCCTACACTCCGTCCGCTCCATTCCAGGCCACGTTCCCTCGCGCCTTAGCCCCGGCCTCTCGTTTTTCTCCTTCGTGCCCGTGTCTCTGACCATCTCGTTGACAGTGGCACTCCATCCCCTCATGAGCTGGAAGGTGGACCGGCTCGACTGCCCCGCCGAGCACAGCTGTTCCTTGCGCCGCATCTGCTCTTGGCCCTTCTGGAGAAGGTGCTGCTCAAACAGGAGGTCGAGGTCAAACGGGAGGAGCGAGAGCGGCTGCAGGAGTAGAAGGAGCTCCTCAAACAGAGGCTTGCACGTCCCGTGTGAGAGGGGGAGGAAACCCCATGGGCTGTAGTGTGCTGCTATGATATCTGGAAGGCAAACCCAAAAATCAGCACAAGTAAGAGACGGAACAAACAGGGAAATGTCAAGCTAATATCAAATGGCATTCACTGTGTAGTTACCTTCATGTGTGTTAAGGTGATTAAACCAGAACTCCAGAGATTTCATGCTGAAAACAGAGGATAGCACATTTATCAGGAAGGGATACCTGTCTGATAAAAACTTCAAAAACAGGGAAAGCAGAGAAATGTGCAGAGCAGACTGTGCGCTTAGAAACACTAAAAGGCGTCTTTCTCAGTGTCACGCCTTAAGGATGCTCATCGCTGACAGGCTTTTAAAATCCGACATTTCAGGAGGAAAGTGCTGCTCTTTTTGAAGATTTAAAAGTTTACTTCAGCCACAACTTAGTCGTTACTACAAGAATTACGGAGATCATTTAATGGCTTCAGGACACAGAAAACAATTGATGAAGAACTCACTTGAGCAGTCCGAAGATGAATGCGTTGAGCCTCATGCTGTGACTCGTCAGTTCTGAGAACTGGCTCACCTTGGAGAAGAGGCTGTGGAGAACGCGAGTGGACGGTCCTGAGGGAAGGAAGGAATTCAGAAACTCCCCAGAGACAAGAATTCATCTTTTTTTTTTGCACAATTAAAATGAAAGTCTTAATCCTCTGCAGTTGCTCTGGCCTTCAGACTACAGTCACTAAAGAGGGAAACATAGTGCTTTACATATTTGGAGTAAACATCTAATATATACTCTATATTTACTTCCTTAAAGCTACTGTCTGCTTTAATAATCACAAATTATCCGTCTCACCCAGCTGGGTGGATGCCTCCACTATGCTCCATGGCTGACAGCGGCGCTGTCCGATGATCAAGTCCAGTACGTAGGCCTTCAGACCGTCCTGCAGCAGGTTGCGAAGCGCCGGGCAAAGATACTTCAGGATCAGGTGCCCCACGTTGGGACTGACCCAGCTGTTCCCAAGCTTGGCCTGGTGGGAAAACAGAGAAAGAGGCAGATTCAGAATCACATCCAAAAGCTTTAGAAATAATCCTACTCTGTTCTGCTAAAAATCACTCAATTACATTATCTATCCATCTAAACATAAACCAGATTCTAAAATACGGATTAAAGTTGTTCTGCTGTTTGCACGAACAATGGTGGGCTCCTTATTTGGAAGTGCTGAAGACCAACCCTAAATGTTTCCCCTTTTTTGGTTTTCTGAACAGCCCCAGGCAGCCATTAAATTACCAACCTTCACATCA
Source organism: Cyprinodon diabolis (assembly GCA_030533445.1). Taxonomy (NCBI): domain Eukaryota; kingdom Metazoa; phylum Chordata; class Actinopteri; order Cyprinodontiformes; family Cyprinodontidae; genus Cyprinodon; species Cyprinodon diabolis. Next base: position 14,244,222 of record CM060073.1, read on the forward strand.
GGGTCTCTGCTGGTACCGAAATGTGCCACAATCAGATCCACTGCCGTGTTCACGGCTTTCACCAAACCTAGTTAAAGGAGAGGAAGGGCAGAAATGTCAGTCTGTGAGTTATTTCTCAGCTGAGTTCTATTAGGGGAATGCTTCAGGTTAAAATGTTATACATTACTTTTTAACCTAGCATTTAGGCTCATAGTGATAACTTTGAACATTATTCCTTTTATATTGAACCATATAAGAGTTAACTCTGCAACAGTTGATTTCTAGTCTTCTTTGTGGAAAAAACTAAATAAATGTTAATGTTTTCACATAGATACAGGATCTACTGAGGAAGAAATGTATAAACTAAATAAAACCCCAAAAAAACGCTACAATGGTTAAACTATTTCCTAAATTCTGAAGTTACAAACATAGCTTCATACCCTGAACAACAAAAATTTCCTAAAACAAACAAGTATCTTAATAAATGTTATTTTGTGCTGTGTAAACTCCCCCTAAACTCCCTCAGAAGCCTTAGAAAGCTCATCCTGCTGCCTGTCAATCACCCTGCTGGTTTCAAACTGGGATTCTCCTCCTCTAAGGGGAGATCAGGGTCAGAGCAGAATAAAAACTTCTCATTTAGCTTCTTTTTGCTCTTTGCAGCGAAATCACTTTCCTGGATGGGAATCTACAGAGCAGAGAAAAGGAGCTCAGAATGAGCCCAAAGTCTGTGGGGCAGACAGTCTCTATTAGAGCAGACTTAAAAACTCCACTTCTTATCAAATCTGCAGTTAGAATGGCTTAGTTTGTCATGATGTCCATTCCTAAGGACCCACCATCCTGAATGTTTTAGTTTTTTCTCTGTCACCTCACACATGACTTAAATAGAAGTCTGGTTAACAGGCCTCTGTAGAGTGTTGTGTTCTGAAGAAGAGGCATCTGAAACATGCAGGGCGGTGGGTTGTAAGGACCATGGTCACTGAGATGCTCCTTCCTTTCCCTCTCCTCTTGGGCATAAATAGCCCTTACTTTTCCTGTTAAACTTGTGTTCTATCTCTGTTTTTTCTCTCTGTCAAAGTACGTTCCATGCTTCCATCTTCAGCTTTTCTAGACAAGGATGGAACCACAAAGAATTGGATCTCTTTGTGGATCTCTTCTTCAGTCCCTTTGTGTGTGAGTTTATTTTGGTGAAAGTCTCAGAGACAAATATTCTGAATAAGGCTGGTTCTTCTGGACTGCTCCTTCTGTTAAAAAGGACTCCTTCTTTCCCACTGTCACCACATGCTTGCTGTAAATTCAACACCTAGATGCAATCATTGGCCTCTTTAGATAAAAACTTTTTTTACGAACATGCATAAAATCACAAACAGAGTTTAAATATAGTGGATAACAATTGATCTTCAAAGGAACTGTGTGCAACTGGCTTTTAATCTGATATATAATAATGTCTACCAGAAAATGATTTAATTATACTGAAATTACAATTACAACTAAAATCTTCACAACTGGATCTGAATTGTTCTTTTTTGTTATGGATGAAAGTAAGGTGGTGTTCTGCAAATACATTTAAAAAATAATAAGGAATAAATCATATTTCGAAACTGGAATATGTTAGATCAATCTGCAGCTTGAATTTATCAATAAAAATATGCTAAAAGCATGAAAACATAAAGCACAGCATTGCAAATCAACTTTAAAGAGTATCTGTTAATGTTCAGCCCAGGTTCAGATTTTGCCATTTAACACGTTGAACTGCAGGGGATGCTGCACGTCATGCCGGGTCGTACCTCTTTTCTGCGTCAGGTCCACCGAGATGTGAGGCTGAGCAGAGCAGCAGGTGGAGGAGGAAGTGGAGGCATCAGGCGACAGGCAAAACTCCTCTGGCGGCTTCTCTGTCAGGGAGAAGTAATTCGGCAAGAAGTCGCTGTAGCTCTGCTGCAGCTTAGCTGATGGACCTGCTTTAAGCACACAAACCAAAACACAAAATAAGAGACCTGCTTGGAAATATCCTTTCTGCTCCAAGCATCAGATCTATTTATCTGTTCGATTCTGTAAGCTTGTTAGAACTGTATCCTGAGCACCATGGGGCCATCCAAGCGAGGGGCCGGAGTGAACTGTCGGGAAATCGAACACGTTGCGTCGGGTAGGCCGCGTTGCCCCTGCTCTTCTGAGCTCCACGTTACTAGCAGAGCGGCCCCCAGAGTCCCTTTCTACTCCCAGGGGGTTTCGGCGACGGTACTCCCTCCATTTTAAAGCCTGGGGGGACAGGTGGTGTGCTGTGGAGGGGGTGATGGCGGAGTCAGGTGGAAAAGGGGTTTTATAAAGTAAAATGATGCAGCGGAAGACATGAAACATGGAGGCAGTTAAAAGACAAACAGGGGGACATTTAAAGGCATGCATGAGCGGAGGGAGGAAAAGAGGAGAGAGAAAAAGAGAACAGTAAGAATGTGCAGGAGAGTTTTTCTACAAATACAGAACTGAGTGCAGCTGGTCACCAGACACAGTCAGAAAAACACCGCCCTTTACAGATAACCTTACACCTAATTCTGAGAAGAAAAGCATCCGAGGTAAGAGACAGCAAAAGAGATTAAGAAGAACCCAAGCCAAAGATAAAGGAAGTAAATAATATTTACCCCTTAGAGATTTCTTTCTTTATTCTTTTACATTTAAAAATTTTAGATTATCATCAGACAGAAGTGGTGTACAACCAACAGAGCATTTCAGAAAAGCAAAACGTCAACAATGAAACATGGTACGGGTAGTATGATGATCTGGGGATGTTTTGCTGCTGGATGATCCGCTGTGACTAACAGAACCGTGAATTGTTCTCTTCAGCAGTAAATCCTGAAGGTGGATGAGCATCAGTTGGTGACTTTAAACTCAAGCATACTTGGGTTACGCACAAGACAAGGTTTTAAAGTGCTTGAGCAAATATACCTTTAAAATGCCAAGAGATGGGACTTTAATTTGACTGATTTAAACAGGAGCTCAAAGGTACAACTATGAGTTTGAATTGAGATAAATATAGCAAAGAAGGTTGAGCTTATCTCCCTACAAATTGATAATAATCTGTTTGATCAAAAGTAGTTTAGCTTAAAAGAACTGTTTAGCTTCTGGGTTCATATTTTCACAAATAATATTAAGATTTAATGTCTGTTTTTTTGGAACAGAACATGATCATTACCCAGCAGAACCAGACCAAAGTAGGGATGTTTAATTAAAACACCACACTTTATGCCAATATGAAGCTCGGCAGTAGATGGATGATGATCTGGGCTCCTCTGCAGCCACAGGACTCTAAAAAAATAACAACTAACTATAACTATTCCCATCAGTCTGTATCAGATTGTCAAATAAGATAATATCAAACAGCTGAAACTAAAACCAAACCAGGTGGGGCAGTTCCTAAACACAGTAGCAAATCTGCTCCAGAATAACTGAAAAAGAAAATAAATCTTTCTGCTGCTGAGGCTCAGTCAGAAAGCAAATATTTTAATTAAATATTGTTGATGGAACTTAAGAGGCGGGTGTTTAAAAAAAAACTAATGATCATGATCAAACTAACGATGATAATAACTCACAAACTTATATCACTGCTGCTTACCTTATCAAGGCTGCACTTTAAAAAAATGAGGTTGTCAAGAGCGCTGTTCTAAACGAAATGTCTTATTGTTTACACTAAATAAATAAATAAAGTGTAATGTAAAAGAATCAGGGTGACCAAAGGTCAATAAGTGCAAATTTACACAAAGCATTTAAAGTTTTATCAAGTCTGAAATTTATATGTTTTTTGTTTGTTTTTAACACCAGATGAATATAAAAAAATAATATAAAACATTGGAACCTGTTAAAGAACAAATCCTTCTCATTATATATAAAAGAAAAGAAGTCATACCCAGAAGTCCTACTCAGTTTTTCAGGAGAACATAAAGACTTTTAGGTTAAAGGCTGTATTTTGTGCCAGGAGGATCCAGTAACGTATTGTTTAACAGTATTTCTGATTTATTTTGGGACCTACCATTCTGAGTTCTGCTTGCAGGTCCTTTGCCTTTATCTGCATGTTTTCCAGAGTCCAGGCAGCCCAGCGGGCTCAGAGTGTCGCTGTGAAGAGCTGGTACGTTATGGAGGGCTCCATGGTGGAAACACTGTCCCTGCACAGCAGGCAGCGTAGGCGGCACCACGCCCCTTTTCACCCCTAAGGATGGGGGAGGAGTGGGAGGTAATGGCGCTGATCCACTACCCTGTCTAACAGTAGGCGGAGTGTGCAGCGAGCCGAGACCTCCTGAAAGCGGACAGGAGAGGCTGTGTGTCGGTTTGGGACTGGGGGTGCAGGTGGAACAAGAGCCGGAGCTGGGCGCCCCCTGGAGACGAACTGGGGAGTAGCTCCCTAGAGGCGAAGGCCGCACTGATTCGGTCGGAGGAGCCTTGGCGCTGCGAGAACTCTGGTAGCCGGGCCCTTTCTCAGCGGATTCTTCACTTTCCTCATCAACTGGACCTCCAGAACCAGAACCTGAGCCCGAACTGGTGCGAGCCTGCATTCCAGAGACGTAGCCAGTGAGGAGCGGCAGCAGAGGCTTGGGCTGAGGGGGTTTAGACGTGAACTGGTGGTGGAAGGTGAAGGGCTGGATGGGGAGGGTGGTGGGCCGCTGGTCTTTACTGTAACGGACCACCACCGGTGGGCTTTCTGAGGAGCTCGACAGAACACCTGGATGCAAACAAGAAAAAACAAGAAACAGATTATCAGCAGCAGTGATAAACAAGAGCTGAGTAGAACTATCTATTTTTATAATCTTTTTTTATAAACAAAGAAAATAAGCTGTTTAAATGAAGACTTTCCCCTTTATAAAAGGATTTTTATGTAACACTTAAGAACTGTTCTCCAGGTTATAAGCGTCTGCAAATGGCAGATGTAAGAGTTTGGGGTCTTTTTTGCCTGATTTATAGACAACTTTTCCTAAATTGTCATTCCATGCACTTGTTAAAATCTTTAAAAATACCCTTTTGGTATTACTTTTTGTAAAATAAAAGATTTTCTGGCATGAGATTTAAAATATCAAACCATGCTTAAATATCAAACCTTTCAAAGCCATGTCTTTGCAGACTTAATCTGAAGGAATTGAATTGAGAAAGCTTCCTGGAGAGGTGGCGAAACGTCTTCAAATCTTGAAAACCAAGTCCAGTGGATATTTTTTGAATTTTTACGGAATTAATCTGAAGGCAATAAAAAAAAATAGCCTTTTATCTTATTGTTTAACAATTCAAAATAACTGCAAATGTTTAATCTGATTAATTGCCAGAAACTGAGGAATGTCTGTTTTTTGTACTTTTTCAGTATAAATATCTAGTTTCAACTCTATACACCTTCCCACATGCAGAGCAGGCTAAAAACGAAACTAGACAACACAACAAATATTAAACCTGTGGACTTCTAAACTCCAGCTAGCCTGGCAATACCCTGCTACATGCAAACTCTTCCTCTATGCTATATTGATTTGCTGATCATTTAAAGGCACAGTTTGTGATTTTTGAAACTAAAATATTAAAAGCATAAATTATTTACTCCAAAAAATATTGTTAAGTTTCGTCTCTGGCTCTATCATCACAGCTTAAACTGAAAATGACTGATGTATAAAGTGATCGAAGGAGAAACTTCTGGCAGTTTCCTGTGAACTGACTGAGGATCAGAATACAGCACAAGCATGAAGGTTAAAAATGGAAAACAGCGAAAACTGCCCAGTCATAAAAAGCTTAACAGCCCTTATCACACACAGCCATACTACTGACACTGCTCTGACAGGCCAGCATACACACACACACACACACACACACACACACACACACACAAAGATCTATCCAAAAAACACACAGACATACTGAACCTGACCCTGCATGGGAAGAACGGGGGAGCATTGCTTTTCACAGCGAGTCACAAACTGTTTCACTGAGTGTTTATGGATCCACTTTGCTGCATGACAGACAGGGGTGTGTGTGACGTCAGCTGCATTGCGCAAGCTGTTTGTCACCAGAAGACCAGCCTACTGTCTGATCTGGGTGCAGCGATGTATGTGGACCACAGGGGGCAGAGTTTAGCTGCTAACAAACAATAATAGAAAGAGGGGGTGCAGAAAGCTTCATCCCTGTTTGTAAAATCTGCTCCATTCGCCATAGTTTTCTAGCATTTTAACATCTAACCATCAGCATCCATCCGCTCAGCTCTCTCCTTTCATATGCGTGCATCAGACAGCCGAGCCTTCTTCCTTCCACGGATTTGCTGCTCGTTAGCATCATTAGCGGGGAAGCTGTTCCAGTAAAGCTTTTAAACAGAGAGCTGCTCTGTATGCTGCTAAGACACTGAAGTCTGATGAATAATATATGATTGGAGAAGCTGCACTGCTGCTTGTTACGGCTTTAAATCATGACAGGCTGTTAGGATACAGTGGAGCAAAGAGGAAATAAATGACAGAGGCCTATGGGTAAAATAAGAAATGCTGGATTTAAACTACAGTTACAGGGCCTAAAGGACAAATTACATAAATTACAATCCAGATCTCGTTCTAAATAAAAGGTTAAGAGCTTTTCTGTTTTACACCTGAATACTTTTTATTTAATTAATGAAAACAAATGATAGAAACACCCTAAAAGGAAATTAATTACCACTTTTGTCATTTTCAATGGGTTGTTTTGATGCTATTATCACTGTGGGCGAAGATTTTTTATTTTATGGTACTATGTTATTATACTGGATTTAACGGCCAAGATTTAGGACAATCTTGTTAATAACAAATAATTTATTAGTTATCAACAATAACTAACTATTAATAACTAATTTGTATCATTTAATGGGTTTTTGTTTAGCATTATTAGAGATTGATGTCCAACTCTAGCTTCTTTGATCTGTTTACTTGTAAAAACATTGGGAAACAACTTATCTACAATATTCAAGTTTATAAATGTGCACCACTTTACATTAACCCAAATAATGTAAATTAAAGTTTTTGGATTTAATATGACAAATAGATTTTGAAAAGCGCTGCATAAAGTTTTAAAATCTTTCTCAAGCTCTACATTTTATAGAAAAAGCAAGAAATGTTAATGCCTCCTTTTAGAAATCGACAAATATATATTTTTCAAAGATATTTAAAATCTCATGCAGACAGAAAAAGGCTGCAGCACAGTCCTCTTTTACAGGTACTTTCACACAACTGGGGACTTTTTACAGAAGTTAAAAACCTTACTTTTTAAACTTCTAATGAATGCTCATTTTCACTGGGTATTATTTTGTCTTTTTTTGGGATTTGATTATTTTATCTTATAGGTTTTTGTACAGCGTTTTGTAATGGTTTTGTCTGGTAAATGCAAAATTTGCAAGACTTAAAGTAAGGACTTAATGTTTAACCTGTTCTCTCTTGAAGTGTATGCCTTGATGAAGACAGTGACTGTAAAAAAAACGATAAATCAGCATTTTTTTTTAAACGAGAATTTTTAATCTTATGTTTGTACAAAACTGCAAAAGGGAAGATCAGAGGATTTCAGGGACATTCCTCCTCTAGAGCAGCTGGGGAGAACTATCCACTATCTCTAAGGAAATTCCAGGACTCCTAACACGAGTGTTTGTCTAACCTCAAACTGGAGAAAAAAAACTTTGACTCGGCATAAAACACAGAGAAATAGGAATTAATTCCAACTGGCTTCACTCCAATAAATACCTTTACGCATATTAAATTTAAAGCAAGGATCTTCTGCTTGAGATCCTTGGCAGAGCCTAGGATCATCTCCAAGCAGCTATTTAACAGCAAATCTTACTACTTCTAGTTTATAATTTTTTAATGTCTGCATAATATTTTAGAGTTTGTATTTTGGAAGACTACCAGAGCGCTGCTAATGCAGATGAATGGATTTATTGTCTTCCATTTCTATGTTACTAGTTAAGCTCGGATTAAAGACGACAAAAAAATGGAACTCTAAATCCTTGATAGTGTGCTTTAAATTGAAGCTGATGCACTGTGTAGCATTTACATGATTTGCAAAAGAGATGGGAAAAAATTCAAGTGTAATGAGATGTTTGTAGAAATGGTGGTATAAAATCCCCAGCCTTTTCTTTAGCCCAGCCATCCTTTACAGCAGCGGTCCCCAACCACCGGGCCGCGGACCGATACCGGTCCGTGGGTCATTTGGTACGGGGCCGCACAGGAAAAAAAAAATTATATATATATATATATATATATATATATATATATATATATATACTGATGTAATTGGGAGAGAATACCGCAATTTTTTTTATTTTTCAAAATAAAACATTACTCAGACTCTGATCGTCGATAAATTATATATATATATATATATATATATATATGTATATATATATAATTTTGTTGGGTGAATACGATCGGTGCAAAAAAGGTTGGGGACCGCTGCTTTATAGCATAAACAATATTTCAAAGGTTATATATGTCTAGGAACGTGAGAAAATGTCTGAAAGAAAATGATAATCACTTTTGATCTATTTACAGATGCCACATGCTTTAGGTTTTGACCATTTCGCATTTAAATATCTTCAATATTCACATTTTTTCTTTTAAAACATTCGATTTCTGCATATATGTGTTTATCTCCTTTCCTCTAAAGTGTTTCCCTCTGCAACACGACTAATGGTCAGCTTTGAATCTTCTCTCATTTAACTGGAAATGTCTCTTTAATCTTAATATCACCTTCATTAAACGAAGATGCATTAAAGTTTGAAGCTTTTTCCACTTGGGATCAACTCTTTATGTTGGTAAAACACCTTTATTTGCACACATGGAGGGATTGCTTTAAGCTGTCTGACTGCAACTGGGTTCCTCCTGCCAGCTGCCCCCCATAGAGGAGGGAAATCACCATGGAAACCAATGATTCAGCATTTTACATCACTCGGTGGCTCCTAATGCACTTTAATTAAGTAGGACCTAAGAACTAAGATGATTTTTGTTGGACTTTTTTGGGGGGGGTGTCAAATGACCTGATTGGAAATGATACAGAAATGTTGTGCAGGGGATTAAAATAAAATGCGCTTTCAGGTTTAGTAGGGAGAGCTCCAAAAGTTTTCAGATGGCGAATATTTGCTTCATCGTTATGATCAGCCAGTTACTAAATTTCCTCCACAGATTTAGGTTAAATATTCCTGGCAGTGCTGTGAGAGGTGCATATTTTAGCTTCAGAGTCCGTACTGCTTGGATGTCCATCACAATGACACAAACCAAGGTATGCAAATACACCCCCATTTTACTGCCATCATCTGATTGTTATTCTGAACATGTTTGGCCCACTTCTTCCTCTTATTCTCATTTAAGTTCAGAACAGCAGCTCTGCATCAAGCTGACAACACAACTTCTATATTTTCAGCTAAATTCTGCAGAGCACCGTACTGCAGGGGCAGGGCGGCGAACTTCTTACAATCAAACCAGAAGCCTGAAATCTTAAAGTCATATTAAATGTACTGATCGAAGGTTTAGGTTTCCTGAAAAACCTAATGTATTTAAAAAAAAATAGACACTAAAATGAAGAAAGAACAGTTTAAAGCTCTCTATAAACAGCAGTTTGGGCTCATTTACATAAAAAGGCTGGAACTAGAGTACAGATTACAGCTTTTTGGTTTGGAGAGATCTAATTTCTTAAGTTTGAAAAAAAATGATTTAATTAAAAAGACGTTAGAATGAGTTAAAATTCAGTAACCTCCACAGTTGGCATTAATTTTTTTTATTGTAAAAATGGTGGCATCCTGTTCCTGCAGTAGGAACTTTCACATCCTATAGAAACCCTTTAAACTTTGTTAAATTCTTTATCCTTTCCTCTTAATTAGTCAGACTTTATGACAACCTTTAAGACACGTTGAAAGATTCGTTCTGAGTGGCTATTTATTTTTCTTTGGACTCTGACTGCATTCATACTAATTTTCAGTCCAATTCATGAATGTTTTAGGCTTAAATCTCTCCTAGTTCCAAAACAAACCAGGCTAATCATTTGAAGATCTTCGGGAAAACCTCAAATAAACACAATTTATTTCCATTTTTATTATCTGAATCTATGTGGAAAAAATAAATCAAAGAAAACCTCCCGGTTTATCTAATTTTAAATAAATAACCATAAGGAGGTAATCAACTGAAGGATGATGCACCTCTCAGGTGAACTATTTAGGGTTTTTCCTGTTTCCAAAAGAAATAATTTTTAGATAAGGCTAATCTACTGCTGACAGCTGTTGGAGCTGATATTTCTCCTTTTATGCAATATGCTCAGTTATGTCAACACAGAATGAGACATAGGATGTGGAATAGAAAAGCTGAACATTTTTGCCCCTAAAAAATACCTTAAAGGAAACAAAAAATCCTTAATCACTTTAATAAAAAAAAAAAAAAGCCTTTCCTATGTGACTGTGTGGTGAAAAAATGCAGGTAATAAGTCTTCATTTCAATTGCTGCACTGTGAGTTCAGATACCTGCAAAGACTGACAGTAGACATTGTGTGGTGGGGGACGTACCTTCTGTCTTGGTCTGGCTCTCCTTTGCGCCTCCCAGCTGTTTCTCAATGCTGCCTTGACTGTAACACCTGGTGAAACGCACAGGTGACTGCACTGAGCTCACAGACTCCACGCACTGCTCGGGGATCGGAGAGAAATCCACAGATGAGTGCGAGTGGGTGGAGTAAGTGGAGGAGAAGGGGTCTGCCACTGCCTTGGTCGACGGTGATCCGCCTGCGCCGCCGTGTCTGCGTTTGCTCCTGGCGATCTCTGCGAAGGAGGTGACGCGAGGAGGAGGAGGTGGAGGGGGGGTGGTAGCCTGTGCAGCGCTCTCGCTCAGCCGGACGGGGCAGCTCAGCATACGTTCCATGGAGCCGAGCCGTGGAGAGGGACACCTGTCCAGGTTGCGGTCGTAGCTGCGGGACCGCGGGCGACACCCTGAGGCGGCTCCCTCGCCGACGACGCTCCGCTGAGATATAGGAGGAGAAACATTGATGTAGACCTGGCCTTTAATGGTGGCAGGGGCAGCTTCAGTCTCTGCTGCATCCTGTTGATCGTTCTTTTTCTTCTTCTTCTTCTTTTTGTCTTCATCGTCATTAACCTCATCTTCATCTCGCTGAATCAAGTGGAAATGGAAGAAAACCAAACCAGTTAAACTTCTGGAAAACTTTAGGAGATAAAACCCATTACTGTACCCCGCATAGACGGTAAACACACAGTAAAATAGCAGGCTAAACCAATAAGATTATCTTTTTAATGTAAACATGCGAATAAAGAGAGTTGTAGTTGCTTTTTAACTAAAAATGTCTCATGGTAGGTTCACACTGCACCCAATGCAGAGTTTTGGCAAATCTGCAATTCTCGATACATGAAAAGCCTGAGATATTAATTCCGACTGTTGGTTGTTATAAGATAACAAGATACCTTCGATATTTCCATCTTATCTTAAAGGCATTCATCAGTAACTGTGAGACTATAAAAACTACTCTCAAAAATAAATCAAAGTTTAGAGCATTGACGCAGGATAATTTTCATTTTTGCAGAGGCCGATAAGATCGGTGAAAAACATTTTTCCTGTAATTTTGATTATCATGTTTTCCAGATAATTCAAATAAAACATCTCAGAAGTTTAGAATGAAATAAAAATATTTCCGTTTTTATGTAATACAAGAAAGAGTCTCACTGCCTGAAATTAGGACCATACATTTGAGTTAATTTGAGTTTGAGGAAGTGCACTCTTTCTATTCTGCCAAGGAGTATTTTTCATTGGTATAACAGTATGATGCCAGACACTTTTCGATGTCAAATAAATGGTTACACTTGGTGACGGACATTAAGGACATCATTTGGTCATACATAAATCTGACTGTGTGGAAAAGATCCAAATCTAAAATAAACTCCAAGTTGTCCCTTTACTGTTTTTCTCTTGGACAAGTTGCCCTTTTATGCGTCCATTAAAACTCAAAGTTCTAACCTTAGCATACAGTATAATGTGATATGAGGTTTATAAATGGAAAGAACTAACTTCCGATGATTCTCCATCTTCCTCCTCCTCCTCCAGTCCCGCCTCCTCGCCCCGCTGCCTGAATAAGAAGTACTCGCTGGGCTGAGTTGGGGTGGGGCTGCCTTTGCTGTGCTCCGAGGAGCAGCTATTGACAGAGGAACCCGCCGGACTCGGGGACGACTGGGAGGAAAGGTCACAGGTAACCAGTTTGTAGTAGTTCTGGGTGGCCACCACAAGTCGCGCCTGACTCTGCAGACAGGCAGCGAGATCGCCAGAGGACTCCGCATGAGGAGGATGGAAAGAGTTGCAGTTGGCGTCGAGGTCCAGTGGCCCCTGGTGCTCCATGGAGCAAGAGCAGGTGGAGGAGGTGGAGAGGTGTGGCTCTCGGATGAGGGGGAAAGTGTTGGAGAAGCATGACGTTTGTTGATGGGTTAAAGGAGGCTCAGTCGGGGAGGTGTGAAGGTCCAGGTAGAAGGCCCCTCCAGATGGATCCGTTTGGTTTCCTTGGAGGTCGGACACAGACGAGGTGCAGGAGTGGTCGGTGGAGCTGTTGACATTGGCGGGCCCGGACTGCAGCTGCTTCTTCGGGATGCTGTTGTTCATCTTGTTGTAAATGGCACTGAAGTTGACAAGGATGCCCTCAGAGCTGTTGCAGGACGAGTCGCTGCCGTAACCCTGCTGGAACTCTGAGAACGTCTCGGAGAAGGTTTCTGGGAACTGCTGCGGGAAGTTCTGGGAGAGAGCACAGCAGGAGCAGTGCTGATTGGACGAGCCGGACGAGTAAGAACCCGCCTTGCTGCTTTGGCCACATCTCATTGGATGATCATCATCCTCTTCCTCTTCGTCATCAACCCAGTCATGCTCCCCGCAGTCCATGGACATGTTGGAGCCGCTGCTCCCGTGTCTGCGCTCTCTGTCCAGTCCCAGGATGTCCAGGTCCTCCAGATGGTTGGAGAGGTCCGAGGCTGCTCCTCTCAGAGACTCCCGACTGCTTCCTGCGCCTGAGCTGTGCAGCAGGAACGGCTCAGACGCAAAGCCCAAGTCATGTAGGTGAAAGGACGCCAGCGCCTCATCCAACGTGGAGTTTGTCTCACTGTGGAGGTGAAAGGTGTCCTCTAGGTAACCATGGAGGTTGTCACTATCTTCTTCATCTTCCTCATCCTCGTCAGTGTTCAGCAGGAACGGATTACGACGCAGAGGATTTCTGTTCCTTGGTTTTACCCTGGGTAACGTGTGAGCTGTAATCAGCTGGTCTTCTGAGTTACTTGAGGTAAACGACGAATCATCGCTTGCCGTGCTTCCCCCCCTCCCTCCACCTGTCTTTTCCCTCCGTCCGCCGTGGGAGGACAAGGAGCCACTGGTGGTCTGGATCAGGCTGCTGTAGAGCAAAGCCTCCTTCTGTAGGACGTCCCTCTCAGGAAGTGACGTGGTGCGGCTCAGTCCCAGCGTCTCGGGTGGGCTGAACGGGTTGTTCCTCTTCAATGAGCCCCCGCAGCCCCCTTGCCGCCCCCCTGAAACCTGACAGTGCACCAGAGGAATGTGATGCACGATCAGGGTCTCGCCAGAAACTTTAGGAGGGCTGTCCATGGTCTAAGGGAAGGGAGATGAAGCTAGAGGTATAGCAGCAGACCAAGCCTGAAGAACTGCTTGTTTGCAGATGTTTTCACTCAGCGGGGCCCAGCTGTGCAGGGCAACCGGGGATCTGGAAGCAGAGGTTGGGGAAGTCTACGCCGTGGTCAGAGTGGTACATCTGAGGGGAAACAGAAGGGAAGGAGAATAACTTATAAGAGGAACCACAACACTTGGCGATGCATGATCACAATAAAAGATGAAAAAGAAATACTAAATGACTGAATGCTAATCAGGAAATCCATCCATAGATTCAGGTTTATTGGAGATAGAAAGCATCCGAAAGTTTAAGGCAGACCTGCACTACAGAAATCCACAAGGGTTTAGTGTTCAGTGTGGGCGCAGTGAGTCAGCATCACGTGGCGTGGAAACAGACACACCAAGCAGCTGACTCTCAGATAGGAATATGATCTCATTCACATATCAAAGCCAAAACATCACACATGCTGAAACACAGACACTACCACTACCACTACCACCACCATCATCTTTTTATTCCAGGGTGAAATAAACCACTGCAATAAAATCCTGCAATCAGTTTTATCCGTAAAAATCAACTGCTATAAAACATGAAGTCTTCTATACAGCAAAGTCAATGAAGACAATCTGTCTCTTTTTATTTGCCTGTAGGTAGTTACTCTGTTAGGTTATATTTATTCCAGCAGATTTCAGTTTAATGTTTTTTTCACACCCAGTGATGTTCTAACAGTGTCTCCCCTACACAATATAGCACCTAATAGAGATCTTCTAAGGCTATCATTTCCATAGATCAGGTCAATACTTATTGGTTTATCAAACATACTAAATATTCTAATATAATTTACCCTCTTTACATCTGCCGTTTTAGACTTAAGTTCTTGAGAGCAAGAGTAACTTTTAGATTTGTCTCTGCTCCAACAAACCTGACTCAATAACTCATTAGCAGAGCTCTGCTGCTGCATACTACTGAGGTAGTTTAGTCATTTGATTCAGGCTTGTAGGGTAAGGATGACATTTAAAAGTTCTTGGACACTGGCCCCAGAGGAATTGAGTTTAAAACCACTGCTTTATTTTGTTTCCTCTGTACTCTTTGATGTATGGACAGTCCTGCAACATGGCATTTATTTTAAATGATTTAAAAAAAGAACTTTTGGTCCCACTATGTAGAAATCTGTGGAAGTTTTATCTGTCTAGATAAACATTGGTCTGTTTAAGGCGGAACAAATAATGGAAAATTTTTTACTCAATGAGGCGCCACCTCCTGTGGAATAAGTGTGTTGTCACCAATAAATAGAACATGACGAATAACTCCACCCCACTGGCTTCAGCAAGTAGTTCTGCTCTCATTCAATGGCCTAAACATAAGTTCAACTTAAAAGATAATCAACAGTGACAGACTTATGTTCTTACTAGTTATCTATCATTTATAGAATTATATTTTGGGATTAAGCTCATCAACGGCTACCTTTCAGGTCTGGCTACTCCCCACTATAATGTCTGATGATCAGCAGGCTAAGACCAATATTACCGTAATACATATTTTCTTCATGAAGATTTCCTTTTTGGAAAATCAAATTATTATTCACCAATTCACTCCTAACATGTGTAACATATGTTTATCAGGTTTTGTTCTTGAAGATGAAGACTCATAAGTAATAAACTAGCTCCCTATATGATAACACTAGCTGCAAACATTTGTTGTTTCATTTTTTGATTCTTGCAAGAAGTGACTGTTTTACAAGCATGTATAACAGCTTGAATTTTGGTTCCCCTTTGAATGAAGGTCACGACCCCAGAGGGGATGACTAAAATCAACTGGCTGTGTGTTAGAAAAACAAATAAAAGTGTGAATCGAGCTCAAATCATGGTCAAACAGATAAATCTGCATATGAATGGAATAAATTCACCTTAAATTATATGGAATGCGCTGATCTTTACATTGGAGAAACCAAACAACCTCTCCACAGATGCATGGCTCAACACATAGAAGACCGACCTCCTCGGGACAAGACTCTGCTGTACATCTGCACCTTATGGACAAAGGACATTCTTTTGAGGACCAGAATGTTCACATTTTGGACAGAGAGGGCAAGTGGTTTGAGAGGAGAGTAAAGGAAGCCACTGATGTTAAGAAAGAAAAATCAACCCTAAACAGAGGGCATGGACTCAAGAATCCAGCTTTCAAATACCTACAATTCAGCGATTGAGTTGATTCCCAATCAAGTCCGACCCGGACAGACCTCAGCCAGTCCGGGTCGGAAAGAACACCTCTGATGTCATCATCCTAAGCACAGGCTCCCCACAGGGCTGCGTCCTGAGCCCCCTGCTGTTCACCCTGATGACACATGACTGCGTCCCCAGGTTCACCACAAATCGCATCGTGAAGTTCGCAGACGACCCCACGGTGGTGGGCCTCATCAGAGATGACAACAACCTGGACTACAGAGGAGGTGGAGCAGCTGGTGGACTGGTGCAAAGATAACATCCTGATCCTGCACATTGAGAAGATTAAGGACATCATCATGGACTTCAGGAAGAACCGGCCTAACCAGGCTCCACTGGTCATTAACAGCTCAGCTGTAGAGGTGGTCTACAGCTCCAAAATCCTCGGGGTGCACATCACAGAGACCCTCAACTGGACTGTAAACACCACCTCACTGATTAAAAGGGCACAGAAATGAATGTACTTCTTGCAGAGGATGAGGAGAGCCCACCTGCCCTCACCCATCCTCACCACCTTCTACAGAAGCACCATAGAGAGCGTTCTGACCAGCTGTCTCACTGTGTGGTGTGGAGGCTGCAGCGCCTCAGACTGGAAGAAAGTGAGGAGAGTAGTGAGAACAGCAGAGAAGATGATCAGGGTTTCCTCTTCCCTCCATTAAAGACATTTCATCCCAGCGCTGCGTGTCCCAAGCCGGTAACATCATAAATGACCCCTCACACCCCCACCATAGACTGTTCTCCCTGCTGCCCTCTGGGAAGAGACTTCGAGCATCCGATGCAGGTCCAGCAGATTCCAGAACAGTATCTTCCCCACCGCCATTAAACTGCTGAAATTTGTGTAAAATGGGTTATTTTATCTATAAAAAAAAGTTTTAGAACTGTAAATATACAGTCATTTGTTTATAAAACTATATATATTTTTTAATGTTTTTATTACTGTTTTTAAGGCTGCGCTTTAAAAAATTAAATTGTCTAGAGCTGTTTTAAACGAAATTTCTTTTTGTATACACTTGTGTATACAAAATGACAAAATAAATCTGTCTAAGTCTATTCCTTGCCGCTATCATCGCAACCCCCACCCCATTACAGGGGACTAGAACACCTCGCCTGTTCAGCCAAGCCAACAATTCCCTTTAACGACCCCCCTTTCAGAGAAATAGAGAGGATCAGGTATTGCAGGCAAACAAAGAAACAAAACGACCCCCATTCCTAAGGGGCCCATCAGGTTCAATTTGCATGTTTTCTAAGCTAAAGCAAGGCTTTGCTTTGGTCCACCGCATAAAGCCTCGATCTCAACACTATTTCTGACATTTTGAATTAAAGCTTCCTGGATGGGAAGCGAAACGTTTTCATACTTGGAAACAAAGTCCAGTGGATTATTTTTTTAACGTTTTTGGAAAGAAATCAATTAAAAAACTACTAATTTGGTACGAAAAAAGAATGTGGAACTTAGATTTCTAAGCTTTATCATGCAGCCATAACCAGCATATTAAATGGCTTATTTTGCTGGATATAGAGCACAGCTAAGATCAAAGACTTAAATCCTCCTTTAGTGGTTCCACATGATGTTGATCCAAAGCTATGAAAACCTTACAATTTTTTTTTCATGTACTTAATTTCAGCTTTAAATTATCTATTTTAATTTAGCCTTGGTCCTTTAATTATTCCTTTGGCAGGAGTTGTTGAATCGCTACAAGTAGGAGCTTAATCAGCAGGACAAAGGCTGGAGTAAAATATAATACCTGACAAAGGAAACGGCAAAGAGTTTAAGGGATAAGCTGTAGGGTCAGAAAGGTTGATTGTGTAAAATGTCTAAGAACAAATTGGTGAAGAGCTGTGACAAGAGGATTTAGCAGGTTAAGGATTTAAAAGGGTAATTCATTTATGTAATGAAAGTGTAATGGTTTAATGCCCAGTCTATAGCTGAGGAAAATTTAAAGGTGGAAATATGTGTTCAGGCGATTATTTTCTCTTAGTAGTTGGAGGAAATTCTCAAGTCAGATAAGACAGAAAACATTCAGAGGCAAAGACCAACAGAAGCTAAACCGGAGAAATCTGGACCATAAACATTTTATATGTAAAAAGGGCAGAGGGGACGTGCAGATCCTAAAATGTCAAAGATCTCATTCGTTTTTGGATAAAGAAATAAATATCTGAGTGCAAGCGCATGCAGCTATAACCAGAACCAAGTTACAAGTTCTTCACCTCTTTCAACACTTATCTGTTTTTAAATGCTCTGAAATGAGAAAGCAAATTGATAGTAAATTGTAAAGTAAAATGCTTATAGAGCTTTTCCGTAGATATATTTTAGAGAGCCAGAAGTAGCTCTGGTGAAGAGCTGTGAACACATTTAATAAATTCAGCTCAGACTTCTGAGCGAATGGAAGCGGAGAGTTTAAATCTGAAACATTTTGAAGGAGCAACCGGCCTAATCTGCAGTCAAGTAAAGGTCATTGGTTAAATTAAAGCGCTACCTACATGCTAAAAGATCCTCTATAACCATCCAAGATGAAATACATTGGGCATAAAGTTAAAATCAAACTGACAGACTGAGCAGACTTACGATCTTTGAGGCTTTAGCTTGGAGAGGCAACCAGTGTTTTAAACAGTTTTGCATAAAGTCGTCACTTTTTCATATATGTGGGAGAAAGTAACAGTTTGTTTACTCTGAAGGAAATGAGAGACAAACTGTCCGATAAGAAGCGAAAGTGAGGAGCTCAAGTGAAGAGGGATTTTGCTTATTATTTGCTTTCACTAGTCCTGACCCGAATAGTTCCTTTGGGGAAATAGGACAGCCTGTGAGCACAGGGAAGTACCTTATATTTAAGGCTTCAGGAAAAGGAAACAAAGCTGAAACAAAGGACGTCCGCCCTGTTAGATCATCAGGGCTGTGCTTCTAGGGATATAGAGCCTGGTTAAATAGAAGGCAGCAGACTCTAACCAATGAGACACAATTCACACTGACAGAGACGAGGGTAAAGATCCCAATTAATGAAGTTCAGATAACTTAGGGAATGTAATCTAGTAAAATTATAGCATAGCTCTTGTGTAAAATTGGTGACAGAAAATCAGTTCTGATAGTTAGGAACTCAGGATCAACTCAGGATTCAGTATTCCTACAGATTTTTCTGTCAGGGCTCCATACTTTTTCCACAATCAAAGTCAAAGAGATGCTTAAGCTCATCTTTAACCCTTTAGCTGCCTGGTCAACCTCCAACCTGCATTTTGCTGTGCAAATGCTAAACAAATTCATTGACAAGGCAGTCAAAGGGTTAAGCTTTAAAAACTAAGCTTATTGTGCATTTATGACAGACACTTCTACTCTGGTGGAAGCCATAAGTTAGAATACACCAAAATGATGCTTGTACATCAACCCAGATTCAATTCATTCAGAAACGTGTTTTTTGAAATATGGCACCACAATCAGAAACTTGTCTAAACTTAGGATTTTTCTTTCTTTCCTGCTCTGTTTAAAGTCTGTCTTGTCCCATCTTGCCCCAATGGTGCAGTCTGTATCTATCTGCATGGGGATTCATAAGCTCCACATCCTCCCTCTACTAGGAGTATGAATACAGCTTTTGTTTGCTGCTCCGGTTCACCCAAGCACTGCTAAAGAGGCCTGGGGGGAGCTGAAGGAAGGAAATACTGCAATTTAACAGTTTTCTGTAAAATGTGAACTCCATATTTATTTGTATTTTGCTTAATTTTAATTTAATTTAACTTAATACTTTTTTGTTGCTTAATTTTAACTTAATTTAAAGGTACACTATGCAACCGGTGTTGATTTTCCAGCGAGGCTCCCCCCAGAGGGCGAAAGTAAAAGTGCACTGTCGTAAATATGCACAGCTGTTCTCCTGGTTTCTCCGTCAAGCCAGGCGCGGTTGTTTTGAGCTTAGCAGACAGGCGAACGCAACGAATGACTAATGCTGCGTTCACACTGGACGCAGCTGGCGCGACAGAAGCAGCGAGTTTACATGCAAAGTCAATGGTTGACGCGCGTCAAGGAGCAGCAAAAGGTCCCGCGGCTCGTTTTGAGCAGCAGGCGCAGCGCGTCTGAGCAGCTGAAGCAGCGCGTCGGGCGCGTTTAAGCATCTGACGCAATTTTGCAGACCCAATTTTGCACCGCTCAGCCAGAGCAGCAAAGCTGCTTCAGCCGCGCGTCAGAACTAACTTGTACAAACAGTAAAAATGAAGCAGCAGACGCGATTTTGCTGCATCCGGTGTGAAAGCAGCACTGCACAAAGATCGCCACTGTGCTAGCAACGAGCATGCTTTTAACTGGGGGCGTGTAGCAGTTCTCGCCGTAAAGCAAGACCGACTCTCGCAAGACTTCTGAGCCTGTGGGTGCGGGTCTGCTCCTGCAATTGCGGTATTTCCCCCACAGACCAACAGGGCGGCCGAGAATACCTTTGTTCAACCTGAAATGACTCATTTAATCATCCAAAACGTTATGGAACACATTAATTAACTGAAAAATGTTGCATAGTGTGCCTTTAACTTAATACTTTTTTGCCCTGTAAGCTGCTGGTAACATTAACATCGTCCCAAGGGATCAATAAAGTACTGTCTAAGTCTAAGTCTAAGTTTTGAATGCTTCTAGACAATTTAGTAATTTTTCTAAAGAAATGAAAGCTAGCTTTCCTGGGAGAAATGGCACCACAGTAATGGTAGGGATTCCATACCAGGCAGAAGTGTTAGATGGTTTTGGTGTCAATGCAGATTATAATAAAATAAAGAGAAATTTCCCGTTTGTCTTTGAACTTTACAGACTGCCAGCTGGGACAAAGAGTTATTTAAAACCCAAAGCTGAAGTTTGAGGTTTATGACCCAGTCTGACTGTGAACCATTATGAGATCAATTCTGCCAGCGGCACTGATCCAGCCCTGAATGTGGCACTCTGAAAGTGGCAAAAAAAAATTTAACATAGCAAAACTCCTTTTAAAAAAGATCGCATCAGACACAGAAATGATAAAAACTGCAAAGAGTTCCATTACAAATAGAACAATGTCATGTCATTCACCACACCGAACATTACTACCATTGTTTGACAACTAGGATTGAGAAATCTGTATATCATATAAATATGTCAAAATAATATGTATATATACATGTAAATATGTATATAATATGTATAATGATCCTATTATAAAAAAAAACAAACAGCTGTCATATGTGAACGTACTGTATATATATCCCATGCACTTTTTTCTTCCTTTAGCAGATTCTTCTTCTTTGACTATTTGAGCTGAAGTAACAAGTACATTTCTCCACTGTGAGATCAATAAAGATGATTGATCGATCAATCGATCAATCAAGAAATCACTTCAATGGACAATAGAATATAGACTTGGAAGGTCTCAAAAAGGCCCTGCAATGGACTGGCGACCTTTCAAGGATGTACCTTGCCTTTCGCCCATAGACTGCCACAGATAGGCACCAGCACAAAAGTTACCATGCATTATGATAAAATCCAAGTACAGGAAGTGGTTATAAACAAACTTATTGACATTTATCAGTCTGGAAAGGGTTACAAAGCCATTTTCTGTGCTTAGAAACCAAGAAAACCACAGTGTGACTGACAGCAGTATGACAACCTCCAATAATGGGGCTATTTGGTTAAAAAGACCTGGTTAAAATAGTGGGAACAGAGTTTTTAAGAGTCATCTGAATCATCTAAATAAGTCAATCTAGTAGTTTTTATTACAAAAGCAATGAAACATATAAAACCTAAAGCTGGAAAATCCCCTAGAAATGGAGAAACCATAAACCAGCTGAGAACCTTCCAAAGACTGGCAGGACTATCAAGATTATTCCAAGAACACATTGATGACACACTCAAGAGGTCATAAATGAAACCAGAATTATATATAAAGCTCTGCAGGAATTATCTCCTTCAGTACAGTTCATTTATGATTCAACCATTAAAAAAGAATTAACCAGGCAATATATGGTCTCCAGAGGAGACATCCATGGTCTGAACCACTGCTGTATGTTTCACCAAAGAGAACACAGAGATCGAAACCTAAGAAAAACATACCGTTCCGGAGTGCAGTTGGTGGATGATTTCACAGACACAAGTGAAGACGTCGTTACAGAAGCAACTTACACTTTATTGCCCAATCTACTGTCTTAATCTGTTTAAGGGTTGTTTAAGGGTTGCAGAGATGTTGAGGCAATTCAAGCAGAAAGCTATGAGGACAACACAAAAAGCAGGGACAGTCACAATCAGACCACATATTGATGAAGGCGGAGTGCAATGAGCAAATGCATGCACCCTACATAAAAGAGCACAGGGCCTGTAACAAAAGATTTTTGATATTAATCTACATTCAGCCTTACTGTATAAAAACATTTCTAATCAATCAAAACAACTGCCATGCTGATATTAGACCAATCATTCCAATAACTAGCCACTAATCTGCATTTCTACACTAAACAAAAGGGATGTGTTCATGTCTTCTGAATAAAACTTGGACTCTCTAAATCAGCATAACATTGTGTAAAATGTCAATAAATCTGCTGCCTTATGCACCCTTAAAACCTCAGCTGATTAGCTTCCTGATCAAGGAAACCAACATGTACGCAGCAGAGATATCGGTCAATCCCCAGGGATGGCTGTGGGTTCTCAGGGAGCTGAAGATGAGAACATGACCTCTGTGCCGGCTTTTCCTTCACAGATTAACTACAGCTTCCCTCCTCTGCTGTTTGTCTGCTTGAACTTGATGAGCTTAGAAAAGCTTGTATAACAAATGCCTACAGAGAGTTGGCACTACAGACAGGTATTATATCCAGCCAGAGCAAAGCGTTGGCAGGGGCCACTCCCCCAGTGGAATCACCTATAATACTCTACGTTTTGTATTGTTTATGTTTGTTTTAATTACCAAATTATTTTCTGTGAATAATTGTTAAAAGACCGTTTGTACAAAAGGAACTGCCCGACATTTCTTCACCAGAGTCATTTTCAGGAGTTGTAAAACAAAACATCTGAACATTATATAGGGTTCCTACAACATAGGGCAAGTTAAATTCAAGACATTTTAAGACTTTTTTTGTCCTGTGAAATAAAACTTTGAAGTTGTAGTTTTTCCAAGATGATCCAATGTTAAATTTGACACTGTTGCCATTAGTTATATAACCAAGAAAATGAAGTATCATCCAAAATGTTCCTCTAATATGGCAGTGCAGCAACCAGGATAAGGTTTAAAGCATCTGTCATTAACCTTTTTTGCTGCATTACTTTTACTTTTATACTTAAAGTATGCTGATGAAGGTTCTCAGTCATCCAGGTCATAGTCATTCCGTAAAAATTAAAAAAATATCCACTGGACTTGGTTTTCAAGATTTGAAGACGTTTTGCCACCTCTCCAGGAAGCTTTCTCAATTCAAATGTCTGGATCCGCAGTGAGTTTGAGTCTTATATGGACAAGGCCTTGTATTGCTTGGAAACATGCAAATGGTAACCGATGAATGGGTCGTTTAGTTCCATCGTTAGCCTGTAATATCTGAACCTGTCTATGATTCTAGGGGTCGGCCGTTAAAGGGGGGATTGCCATTAAGGGGGGATTGTCTCCTGTAATACCTGAAACCTGTCTATGATTGTTAAGGGTCGGTCGTTAAGGAGGTATTGTTCACCGGCTGGAGCGGGTGGGTCCAGCCGGACAATCATAGACAGGTTTCAGGTATTACAGGAGACAATCCCCCCTTAATGGCAATCCCCCTTGCGGCTTATATAACAATGCGGCTTATCTATGGACTTTTACAGCTAACGGCCACTAGGGTAATACCTAAATCTATAGATTTTACCATTCACCATGTTGACGTCACATTTGCTTCTACACACAAGTGGCGGAGGTCCTCCAGAAGCAGACTTCCACCACGAGTGGTAAGAGACCAAACGACAGCGAGAAAGACAGACATTGCGAGCGCAAGACAGTTTGTGTTAAACATAAAAAACCCGCGGTTTATAGTCCGGTGCCGCAAGGAAGAAAATAAAAATCTTAGAGGAACAGCATGCCTTTACACAGTTTTGAAAAGGGCCCCAGAATGCCAGTTAGTGTGTTAAATATAAAAGTAGATCTACACACTACAACTTCATTATTTTATTTTTCGCATTAAGTGTACATTTTTATTATTCCCAGAAAGATGGGGAGCCCTAATTTAGTGTTCTGTCCCTAATGTACAATTTTCAGTCCAGCACCCCATCAATCACCTCCCTGACAGATTAAAAACTGAAATAAATAAGAACTTACATATTAAGTTATATGTTCATAAGGGTATCTCTTAAAAATAATAATTTTAAAAATCCAATACAATTTTTATACATGGGATGAGAAAAGAGAACTTGAAAAAAATCTATTTGTATTTTTTTCCTTTTCTTTCAAAATAAGAGAAAACGCTTAAATAATTACAATGGATATTTATGGAGTTAAAACAAGCAGCCGATTAGAGGCTATTTGATATTAAAGTACATCAAGGATTAAGAAGTTAAATAAATATGCTGATTTATAAAACTTCAATGACATTCTTTGAAAAATATGGCCAAATGAAATAAGTAGAACCCCTCAAATGAAGAGCCCTAGTGTTATAAAGCTAGACAGTCCAATTAAGTATAGTATGGTTGGTGACTTTTTATTGTTCAGTGATAAACTGCACTCTTACACAATAATAAAAATAACCTTATTTATATCCCAACATCAAACTTAAACTTGTAAAATCATAAGAAAACAGCCCGATCCTGCTTTAAAGTATCAAGCTACTGCATAGCCTCCCCTTTCTGCATCTCAATGCATCTTAGGATCTAGAAATTTCCACACATGTATAATTTCCCTCCTTGGCTCTACTTCCTGCTGTGATCTTGTACAGTTCTGTTCAGTTCCACAGCACAACAGAGTGAAAACACCCACAGGATATTAACGACGTCCCTGTTGCTCCTAGTGCTCTTTGACAGTCACACAGACGAGGCTGAAATACAGAGCAGGCCGGGAATGCATTCCCCGGCCACGAACACGGCTCCACAGAACTGTTGTCAGGCCTTTAAATCAGTCAGGCACTGCAAGCTGAGACTCAGGAAGAAAATTAAGCTCCACAGCTGGTGGGCAGAAACTGTGCATTTGTGTGAGTTTTATTTTCAAAGCTACCGTAGATCTACAACACTGATTTTTTTCACAATTTATAGACACTTCAAGGAATCACAGCCAACAGGAGAAAAAACTATAAACACTGGCACCACCAGAAACAATGAAATATCTTTGGTCAACCTTAACATCTGATGGAAATACATGAAGAAGCTATTTTAATGCTATTTTTTTTTTTTAACAGAAATACACTTTTGAATCATTTTTAGGAAATTATCTAAACAATGAGGGATGCTTTAGTTATTCAGCTGCAGAATAAACACCAATAAAGGCAACAAGAAAGAGGGAAATATGGTCCAACTGAGCTTTATCAATGTAAATTGTAAATGATAAACAACCTTATACAGCATCAACAGTCTTTTTATGGTATGCTGCCGACATGACAGCCTAAAGTCGCTTTTTAGGAAAACTGCAAAAACACAATATGGCTTATTTTATATCTGCACACAGTGGAGATTCTGCCACTGCAGAATAACATCAAAACCGTCACAGAGACGTTTTAAAGGCAAATGTGCAAACACGCAGTGGGATACTGCATGTCCTGCCTTTGGAGGCCCCTCGGTTACATAACATGGAGAGACACATTCCGAGACTGGGGAAAAAAACGGAGTGGACACGTTGGCTGACACACCGATTAAGCGGCGGTTCAGAAAAAGGTCTGTGGCTAAACGCTGCTGAGGCACTAATCTTTTAATGCTGCAGAGATCAGCTCAGCTGCCAATGATGTGTCCTGTTGACGCAGAAAGATTTAACTGTGGAGAAATCCACACCTATAAGAGGGAAACAAGCATTTATGGTTTCTAAAACTCACCTTTAAGGCTGAATAACATTCAATAGAATCAGTACTTATATTTTATTTCCAGCTGTTGTTTTGTAATAAAACCAAAAAATAAGTAAAGTTGGAAATTAACTATTTCTCATTTGGCTGGTAATTACAATAAATGAATTAAGCGAAAGGCATAAAGCCCTCACAGTTATTTAAAATGGAACCAGAAATGGTTTCTGTCAGGTTAAAAGACTTAAACCAGAGCCCTGCACCATATGAAACTGTGACCACAATTTATATGTTCAGCTGAATCTATAAAAATTGTTTCCAACTCTATTCATAAAAAAAACACAAAAAAACAAATTCAGTTTGAAATTATTTTTCTTCCTCTATGCTGCAGGAATGTTAATAATTACCAACCAGATAAGAAATACTAATATAACCCTTATAGAGCATTAGCGTACCTTTTAGCATTTTCATAGAGCATTTATAAATCAGACATGGTTTGTAGAAACCCTTAGGGCAGAGGTCTTCAACAGGGGGTCCGCGACCCCTAGGGGTCCGCAGAGGTACTGCATAGGGGTCGCGAAAGTTTTGGTTGATTAGACTTTTTTTATATTCCCCCCTGCAATTTTTTCCACTAATTGAAATGTCTTTAAATCCACATTAACATGAATTCAACAGACTGTAGTAAACAGATAAATGGAGGCAGAAGATGTCTTTCAGTCATCAATGCACACATTCAGCGACACACAGGAGCTCTTTCAAGCTGGGCACCATTTAATTCACAACACCTGTCCCGTCAACCAGGAATCAGAATCAGAAATACTTTAATAATCCCATGATAGAACATTATTTCATACCATATATTTAATTAGGGGGTCCCCGCTTCATCTAGCCATCGGTTTGGGGGTCCTTGGCCAGGAAAACGTTGAAGACCCCTGCCTTAGGGGGATCTAACATTTGCTGTAGAAGCATTTTTATGATAGAATGACTTGGACATAGGGCTGGGCGATAATTCAATAACGATATATATCGATCGATAGACGTGTGGCGCAATAGAAAAAAAAAAGGGTCGATAAAAGTTCGATAAAAAAGAAACGCAATTTTCCTTCCATCTCATTGTAGCCTAGCATGTAGGTTTATGCTAGTCACTGCTTCCTCCCAACCAATCATAATCGCGGACCCAGGCACGCCGTCACCAATTTTCAGTTCTGGGCAGTTTCCCACGTAGTTCTAACAATTAAGAGAAAAATGCTGAGGGGCCAGCAACTTCAAAGTAATAACTCAGGTTAAAGCAGGAAACGGGGGCAGCGGCGGCGGTGGGGGGGCATTTATTTATTTGTTATATTTATTTTGGTCACTTTTCTGGTCACTTTAGTTTATTCTTTGTCAGTATTTAATAACATAACCCAGGTCTCTTAAGTTATTTTTCTTTAAAACAATTCTGTTATGGTTAAAAAAGTTGGTTAAATAAAGATTTAATTCGAAGTCTGTGTTTGTGTTTTTTTACTAAAATTAAATCATTTAGCAATATTATAAAAAGTCCAGGCAGAGCTGCACATAAAATATGGTTTCAAATCTTTTCAATAATTATCGATATCGATCAATATGCATTTTTTTTTATCGATAAGCTTTTTTTCTATATCGCCCAGCCCTAACTTGGATCCAATGTGGCTCTCTCAGCTAAGACTAAAACAAAAAAACAAACTGGTTATTGGGTGTTTGCTTTATAGAACCAGTAGAAAACTGCCACTGGGACCTTTCTGTTGGAGAAAAACCTGTTTAGAAAATCTATGATCATCAAAGAAGATGCATTGAAAAGAGGAAATGAAACAGATGACTCTTCAGACTATTAAAATCCGAAACAGTTTTGGAAGAAACTGATGGAACCATTTCAGCTTGTAACATTGCAGGCAAAACTGCTTTAAGTCCCATCAGTTAGAAAAATCCACCCAAGGCTCATTTTCCCCTCAATCTCAGTTCTACATTGTTGATGGGAGACATAACTATGAAGGATTAACAAGGATCTACAATGCAGCATAGAAATATCAATGTGTTATCTATAGAGCTGATTCTTTTAAGTTCTATGCAACTCAGACTTTCTAGATAATTTTTCTTTAGCTTCAGAAATTAGCTTCCATTTTCAGATATAAAATCTGCTTCTGGACTTAATGATACCATTGGTAAAGCAAAAGTTAATTGTATATATTGTAATAGTTGACGGTGAATTTCAGCCTCACCCAGTCCCTGAGTAAATAAAACTTTAAATTTTATTTATTGGTAATTTGTACTTGGTAATTTGGATTTTATTATTATACAAAGAAGGTTCTTGAAGTTCTCATTCATCCTAAATACAAGCAGAAATATGTTACTATGGTGATGCTCCCCACCAGCAGCTGTAAGCTAGTGCTAAATCAACATCTGTTTGTTCTTTAGATAGACCTGGTTGCTCTGTTTAACATCTCCCACTTATTGGACCACTGAAAATGTATCACAGAATCTGTTTTATACATGCAAACTAGGGGTGTGCAAAATAATCGTCATATCGATGCATCGCGATTCTAATTCTTGTGATCTACTGCATCGATTCTTGATGGCAAGAATCGATTTTTAATTTTAAAAAATTAACAAATAAAATACAAGAATGGTTGGCGCACATCAGCCAAATCAAGGGGAATACAACTTCCAGTCCAGCAGATGTCGCTGCGGATGTGTTGACGCCCACTGCTTTGTGTCACAAGCATGTCCGGCCACGGGATACTGAGATGAGTCATTTGTGAACAAAACATGGATGTGCCTGAGAAAATTCGCCCGGCTCCATATAATTTCAAGTCAGATGCTTGGATGCATTTTGGCTTTAAAAACAAAGAAGGTAAGAATGAAATTGAGATGACACACATAATTTGCAAAAGGGGAAATGTCATACATTTGAATGTTTTCATTTCATTGGTTTAAAGGACCACTGAGGCAATATAAATGGGACTGATTATCCTTATTTGGTTATTTTAAGTTTGATCAATCCTAAGATCTTTTTGTCAGTGTGTCCACGCCAGTAATAGTAATATTTCTGTCCAGTATTTGTTTTCATGGCAACACCTCAAAAAGTCATCTCAATAAATACAGCTATGTATGAATTCAGTTGCTGTCAGTTATGTATCAATTGAACACACTATCCAGATCACACACCGCCAGTCAGCCACTGGTAATGGCTGTATCTTTTTTTTAATAGTGTTCAGTGAAAATATCGCAATGCATCTCGATGCATCGCAATATTTCAAGTATCGTGATGCATCGTGATAGAATCGCATCGTGGCATGTGAATCGTGATTCGAATCGAATCATGACTTCTTTGCCAATACCTACCCCTAATGCAAACTCTGCCTTTTCTTCTAAGTGATAGCTTTAGTATGGCAAACCTTCACAATAACAGCCAAAGGGGCTCTAAAAATAAGTTGTAATGATACACAAATTTAATATAACTTAGTTTTAGCAAGTCTTTATATAAAAGCAGCCCCAGTATTTACTTTAGAAATATATTGCTTTGAGTTAATGTTGTAAATTGAGACAGTGTTTGATTAAATTATGAATTTGATCTGATATTTATATAACTTTAACCTCCAGTTCAGCGTTCCGATTAGTAAAAAACGTGTATGAGTCTGGATGGCCCGTGCTGAAGCTGGGAGGGGATCTAATTAAAACCAGGACACGAACTCGGTCCGTTTGGTGACTGATAGACTGTATGCAGCTGATTCACAACAGCTGAGTCACTATCAGGAGATTCTGGGTTGAGCGGAAGCTTTTAAATCTAGTTTGATTTGTAGAAGCACTTCATTTGTAAAAAAAAAAAAAATAAATATATATATATATATATATATATATATATATATATATATATATATATATATATATATATATATATGTGTGCTTATTTAATATGCCGTTGCAAAATCTTAGCAGTAAGTCTGTGCAACGATTGCAGCTCTGCAGAAATTCTTCTGTTGATAAACAGCATACATTGGAATAAGGAATAAAAGTTTATCAGCTCTGAACCAAATTACTAACCTGGGAAGCCAGAGTGACAACGTGAAGCACTCAAGTTTAGTTTTTTAACACATTATTAATCTGGGATTGCTCCCACCAAATCAGCTCAAGGAAAGAAGAACCTTTTGAGCTGATTGAGCAAAGCGACACCAAGGGCCCGCCTACCTACCAAAGTTGTGTTTTAGCCACTTTAAACAATGAAATAGCCGCAACCGTGAGAAACCACAAGGTTTTTACACTCTTGAAGTTCCTCTTTTAAAATTAAAATTGTGGATAATAACAAAAAAGATGTTATAGCAGCAGCTATAAGAACAAACTCCTTAAACTGAAGCTATACAAGACGGGTTCTAATGTATTTGTAAAAGGCACAAATTCCACTGGAATTCAGCCTGAAGGCAATGTTACCGAACCATGGGCTGATGTCTTTTTTAAATCAAGGCTCAAAACGATTTGAATGACATAGAAATATATCAGCCAACCACAACACTGTGGTAATGTGTGGGCGGTGTATATTTTGGTAACCCTTTATTTAACTTAAACCAGAAGAAAAAACTAAATGCACTTTCAAAAGTTGTCTTCAAATTACGCAAACTGCTCTCTCTATGTATTTCAAGCATCTGTTACTTTGCATCTTAAATAATCTTAAAGTTAATAAGAAAAATAATAAGAAAAAAGATAAGATAATAAAAAACATGGCTGCAAAAATAAAAAAAATGAAAAATTTGTCAAGCAATCATATGCAAGCTGCTTCAGACAATAAGCAACATCCAATAATCAGAGGAACAAACAGGCAGTCAGCCCAGCACAAGAGAAGTTTATATAACAGGATCACCTTTTTTAGTCCTGTCCGTTCTTCCTGAGATTACCTAATTTAATCTAACACCACAGCGTCACCCAGGCAAGATAACCTGCTCTTTAACCCACAGCATGTGTTAAGATGAAAACCAGAAAACCTGCTGGAGAAAGTCTGCGTCAGACGCACTAATGCTCCATCTGAAAGGTCAGAGGTTTTACAGACACAAAACACATTTTATTAAAAAAGACATTGAAGAAACGAAATTTCAAACAAAAAAACAATCTCAAATATAAATCTGTGCTCATATGATAACTACCTTAAGGAAAAACAATGTCATCATTTGAGCAGTTAAACAGATTATCCATCTAATGTGAATCAGTTCAGGTTTCAAAGCTTAAATGCTAATCCTGCAGCCCTGATATAAACATACTGTTGTTTAGATCAGCCAGTAATCTGCATACCCACCATGCTCTCCTCAAAGGGCCTTAAAACACCAGCAGAGACATAACAGGAAGATGAACAAAATACCTTCAAAATATAAGAGTACAAACGATTTCAATGAATTATCTTCGCAAAGTTATAAGTAACATCTGCTGGGGAAACTTCTTAAATTACAGGACACATTTTATCATCAAAAGCGACAAGATCAAACAAATGCCTCTTCAAAGTCAATATATTTAAAACTCCTGGTTGCCTTCATCACGTTGGGGATTTGTTGAGTTCTGTTCAGGTTTAAGGAAAATCTTTAAAGTGTATTTTGGGTCAAAGAAAGCATAATATATCAATTTTTGCCACTGATGTTTACCCTTGCCTGACCAATCCGCTCTGACCACTATGAAACATGGGAAATGGCGGACTGTTGGATTTTTTTTATGGGTAACAATGTAGCTTTGTTCAACTTAAGAGATCTGATTTGTTTAAGTGGATTTTTAAGTTTACAAAAAAAGCTAGATTCTCACCTAAAAACACAAACAAAAAAAACATCTGATTGACTTGGTAAGATGAGAAATGAAAACTTCCTATAGTATTTTTTTTTTCATCCCTCCATTGTATCCATCCCCATTGATAAAATACCAAAAAAAGTGCAGTTTTATTTGATAAACAGGTTTTAATAAAAGCAAAAAATATATAATGATGTAAGTTTATCTTTCTGTCCAAAATGAAGCTGAAAAACTAATAAAAGTGTACATGCTTTTATTTTGAAGGACTACATCGGAAGTAGCAGTTCAACATTCTTCTAAACATCAGCCATTTTTCTACCGAGGATAATTCCAGTAATTTGGGATCAATATGGAGATAAGAAATGGAAGCAGGCCGCTGAACGAGCAAACTCCGCTCTACCAACAAACAGACTGTTCAAACACAAACCTAACCGATTAAAATGGGATTCAAAGCGTCTCTTTAATCTAAAAATAAACAGCAAAAACCTACAGATGGTGAACGTGTCAAACCGTTAGAACAAGTACATAAACGCCCCCAGCTACATTTAAGGTCATCTTTCTGTTACAGTGTCACATTATTTACTGTAAGGAGATATAAAAAAACTAAAAAAATAAATAATAATAAAATGAAGCTTAGAAACCTAAACTGCGTTATCCGCCTCTGTACCGATGATGGTTAGTGGAGCCTTTTCTCTCCCATCCGCTCGTTGTGTCTCCTCGCGCGGTTAAACGAAACAACTAAAGAAAAAACATCAGAAATAAACATTTATGTCCTTACCTTGTACGAACTGAGCTGCAGCGGTTCAGCTTTCGATAGAAACCAAAGCTGAGACCCAGCTGATGGGTTGCTAGGAATGTTGTTTTCCGTCGGAGAGACAGAGAGACTGCAGGCAGGGAGGATGGGAGGGGCCCGGAGCCTCACGTCAGCCTGAGCTCACACTGTTTGGCCCCGACCGGATTATCTAACCCTGGCTGGGACAGGACAACAGTCAGTAGAGATGTCACCTCTACCAGGGACAAGATCACCTTCTAAAATGATTATTGAGACAGAAATAAACGCTCTTTTTTGTTCCTGTGGTTGTTTTCAAAACGACAGATGATAATTGTCTTCATTGTTTTTACAATTTTTTTAACAAATAAAATCAGAGAAGTGTCATGTGTCTTTGTTCCTTCTACACTATTCAATATTCCGGAGATTATTCTGGAGGCTGGTACTGCTATACAGAGGCATAGCCAGAAATTTTTATAAGGGTAGCCAGCCAATAACCTATGGAAGAGGATTAGGGCCACTGAAAAAAAAAAAAAAGTTAACTGATTTTTAATATTATTTCAGTTTAATATAGGAAAAAAGTCAGAATTCTGACTTTAATCTTTGTATATATATATATATATATATATATATATATATATATATATATATATATATATAGAGGTTTAAATCCAGTTAGGCAGTTTCAAAGACAATCCTGTTTAGTTTTTAAGGTTTTCCTCTAAGGAAATCTAGCCGATTTGCCGTCACTCATTTTGCAACGGCCCCTCATACTTGGTGGGCATGTGATGAGGAAGAAACATCAAGTAGGACTGATTTACACTGAGAGGGGCATGCAGCAGTCAATATATCTGGATTTTACACCAGGCACCATCACCAGGTACAAAAGAATGTTTTGCAAATTGGAAGAAAATGTACTAATGGTTTTCACATTATTTTACAAATAAAAAATTGAGAAGTGTATTGTTTATTTCTCCTTAACCTTGTGCAAAATTCAATATTCTGGAGAACATTCTGGAGACTGTTACTGCATGCTGAGGAGCTAATTCAGCCAATAGATTCAGGCGTGTTGGACCAGAGGCAAGTCTAAATTTGCAGGAAACCAACCCCTCAATACTTGAGTATAAAACCCCTGATCTAAAACCATGTTTGCTGTCTGTTTAATGTCATTGTCATGCTGGACATTAAACATCATTGCCTCTAATACATTATCACGCACATTATGGGATCTTCTTAAACAGAACCACTACATAGTGCTGCCAACACGTTGTCTCACCATGCAGATCGTATGTTTAGGAAGAGGTTCTTATGTTATCGGTTGTTTTTGGAGGTTGGCTGCAAGTGCAATTTTCAATCACAAGCTTCATGAAAAGGGAAGGTTTTAAATCTGATCTTAAAAGTGGGAAATGTGTCTGCCTCACCGACAACAACTTAGAACTGGAATAACGAGAGTACAGCCACATATAGGAAAGCTCTACCACAAAAATTTTAAGAACAACAATTACATTTGCTGTTTGTTGGGCATAGGTGGTTTCCTTATATGTTCTCAATATATGTTGGAGACGGGTCATCCAGGGCTCCTAGAGCTTGAGAGAAAGACT
This sequence comes from Cyprinodon diabolis, assembly GCA_030533445.1. NCBI lineage: Eukaryota > Metazoa > Chordata > Actinopteri > Cyprinodontiformes > Cyprinodontidae > Cyprinodon > Cyprinodon diabolis. The sequence goes on from CM060073.1 coordinate 14,278,076, forward strand.
TTCAGAAGTCAAAAATGTAAATATTCCAATTTAATTTGTGCCTTTGTCTTTGTGGGCACAGAAAAACATTTTATTACTTATTGTTAAATGAATAGTGCCAACAGCTTGCTCAATATACGCATCAGCTGGGTGCAAACATAGATGCACAAAGAGTTTGACAACTTGACAGAAAGGTCAGAAAAGAAGCACCTTCAGTCAAACACTGGCCTCAAGGACAAAATGCAAGAAGGTAAAAAGTGGCAGCAAAGTGAAAAGTTAATTTTCTCCACCCTATTCCAGAAGGCAGCTTGAGGCAGTCATTTTCTCCTCCTTATTTGCATTAAAATGTAAATGCTGATCATTTAAGCATACTAAAGGATGCAGAAATAGTTCTAAAAAGTCTAATTATTAAAGTTTTTTAAGATTTAAGCAGGCGAGTTGTCCTAGCAACCAAAGCACCTTTTTTGTAAAACCAGGATGTACAGCATTATCGTAAAAACAGCCTAAAGGCTTCTGGTAACTATAATGGATGATCATACAATGCACATCTGTGCACACTTACTTTAAATGATAAATTTCTATGCCCAACAAGCTCCTTTTCTGTTATATCAAATTAGCTCCACCAACTGGCCATTTTTTCAAATTACATCCACAAAACGGTATTTTAGAATCATAACTGCGCATCAATCAGTCAAAAAATGAGTTTATTGTTAGATTTTTGCTGTTATCCACATTTAATGATAAACTGTGATGCACAATAAAGCCGATTAGACTAGAGCATGCAACGGCAGCAAAAGCCAAATATCTATAGCATTCTGTTTGGCTATGTCACCTGTTTCAAATTGATCAATTAAAAGCGAGTGCTCTGATTGGTTGTTTAAAAAATTAAAATGAGTTGACGACACATCTTCTGGTATGGCAGTTCAGAAGGCAAGAAGGGTTTGTGTGACTGCAGTAGCGTGCTGTCATTAGTGATGAGGCTGCTTTTATGGTATTTTATATTCTTTTCTTTATATTGTCTGAATGAACTGAATATATATCTAAAATATCTTGTTTTCTAGTGTTGTGCTGATATGGCTGCTTTTTGGAGAGCTAGAAGCAAGTATAAGAAATAAGACAAGTAATAATACAAATTCAGAAAACTGCATATTCTCCTCAATTATTAATTAAATTTTTTTTTTTGGATAGCTTCCGCTGATGGATTTGAAAATTCTGATGCCAGGAGGCCTGAGCTCCATTCTCAGGCTGTGTCCAATGTACTACACTACCAGCCAGATCCCAGCCCCACATCGTGGGTCACTACCAGCCAGCCCCCAGGTCCCGGCCCGACCACGTGGACCGCTACCAGCCGGCACCCAGGTCCCAGCCCAATCAGGTTGGTCATTACCGGCCGGCCCCCAGGTCCCGGCCTGACCATGTGGGCAGCTACCAGCCAGCCCCCAGGTCCCAGCCCAATAAGGTTGGTCACTACCGGCCGTCCCCCAGGTCCTGGCCCGACCATGTGGGTGGCTACCGGCCAGCCCCCAGGTCCCAACTCAAGCAGATGAGCAGCTACCAGCCGGCCCCCAGGTCCCGGCCCGACCATGTGGGCAGCTACCAGCCAGGTCCCAGCCCAATCAGGTTGGTCATTACCAGCCGGCCCCCAGGTCCCAGTCCAGTCAGGTGGGTCACTACCGGCCGTCCCCCAGGTCCCAGCCCAATCAGGTGGGTCACTACCGGTCGTCCCCCAGGTCCCAGCCCAGTCAGGTCGGTCACTACCAGCCGGCCCCCAGGTCCCGGCTCGACCACAAGGGCAGCTACCAGCCAGACCTCAGGTCCCAGACCCAAAATGTGGGTCGCTACCAGCAGATCAGAAACCTACCAACTTTAATCAGGTCAATGCATCCTGGATACCAGTTCAGCAAGAAAAGCCCTTCTTTCATTCCTAAGGGAAAATTTGGACCCTAAATAATTGCATTGGCTAAAAGGAGGTGTGTACAGTATTTTTTTTACATTTAAACATTATAGTGCACTCAGGATCACAACTAACATATTTTGTCTTTCCAGGCTCAGAAGAATTCCAGAAAATTCTTCTTGACAAGCAAAACCAAACCCAGACATTTTGGAAAATAAAAGCTAATAAATTAATTTACAGTAGCTTCATTTTTTTTAAAAGCTTTTCTGATACTGATTGAAGGCACTGTTTAGAAATAACTTGGATTCAAGGATCTGTTTTTATGGAGGAATTATAAAGAGTCAAGATCCAAGATTGATCCCATTGGTTATTGAATGCCTCGGTCAGGGCAGTTTCTCGGGGGATAATCATCCATAACTACACTTCTGGATGTGAAGTTTCAGACTGGTAGGTAAAGATGCAGAGCTTTTATTGGTACTGTTTGTTTTTGCCAATTCTATTCCAACACATTTTCTCCAAAAAGACTGAAATTAAAATTTAATTCTAATGAAATAGACCTTCAGCCAAATTAATTCAACCTTTGGACAGACTGCACTCTGCTCCTTAACATATAAAGCACGGGTGACTAACAGAGGTTCTCCTAAGCCAGTTTGTCTTTAGATGTCCTACTGATCCAACATGGCTAATTGCATCCTGAGAGTGGCTCGAGACCAAGGTTGTCCAGAACGTCTAACGCCAAACAAATGGCAGCCCACTTTTTTGCTGGGAGTTGACACCTCCAACTCCTAGCAAAATCCCCTCCAACTTCCAGCCACTGGAGTGGCCCCTTCTTGCATATTTCATTTTTCCTGACTCCACCCTTTCACTGAATTACAGGGTCTGGCCAGGAGATGATGCTTTTGTTTAGATCTTAATGTCCACAAATCATGACAGAATATTTTAGTACAAATATCGATGATTAAAAAGCAATTATAGGGGACCAGCCAAGGGCCCATCAAGGAAAGTGGGGAAATTTTGAATGACTACTATTGTACAGTTACAACTGAAAATTGTTCTCAAGTGAATGTGCTGATTGAAAGCAAAGCAAAAAAAAGAAATTGACCGGAAGGAAAAACATTTTTTAAAATTTCTCTTTAAAATAAAAATAGCATACCACTATTCTAAAAGAGGACCCTAAGGCACTGAAACTAATGCAAGAAGTATGTATGGGTTTCATTATGTAGGACTTTTGCAGGATCTTCATCCTCAATGATAATCCTGTTTCCATCAGACATGGAAAGATAAACAGTTATGACATTCTGCCTCTAGATGGCAGAATGTGACATGCTTTCTCTGAATGTACAGTAACAAAGTGCTGCTGTACATTTAAATTAAACCAACTTGTAATGACTTTGTGCTTGCATATGGGTTAAATGAAATAATTCCTAAAGGAACAGCTTATAAATGGAAAGTTTGATCCAAACCATACATGTTCACTTTAATGATCCATCATAAGTTTAACAAATACAATTTTACATTCTGGGATGAACATTTCCATCAACTTTCAGGATTGTTTAACTCTATCTTGTGTTCAGCTGAGCTCATTAAGAACTGTAACATCTAAGGTTTGTATCTGCTCTTGTCTAGTGACTTAAAGGGAATAACAAGTTCAAACAGGATACCCCATGACCCGACACTTATGGCTTGTTTCATATATATATATTTTTTTTTGGTACAAAAGCAAGTGGGATCTCTTTACATAGGATGACCAGAGATTTAACATACAGAGACAGATGTTTTGGCATCTGTGCTTTGCTGGATCCTCTCAGAAGGATTATCTTATATAGATCCCACTCAGACCGAGTCTACAAGTAGCTTTGACTTCATGTGCTGTTATTAAACTGATGACACTACATAGCCTGGAAAAAAGGTTTTAATTAACCAATTTTAGGGGGAAAAATTAAGCAAAAGAGAAGCGATGGAATAGCACTGGCTCTAGAAGACATTTTTTCTTCTTGTAAAATGTTATGGAGGTAGGTAAAATATCTATAGGTGTGCATTACTGCCACCATATGGAGCCTTTTTTTCTGAACACCTGCAGATCATTAAGAACCTGCCCTCATTTGCTCCACCTGTTCTCAGTGGTCAGGATGAAGGAGCAGTTATTGACTAGTTTGCATCAAGTAAGAGAAATTATTTGATTCACTGCTCTAAGGAAAGGAGAAAGATAAAGTACTTTGTTAAGCTTTATTGGGATTTCTAGTTGTTTTCTTTACAACTGTATGCAAAGCCATGGGGTAGGTTCAGTGCTAACTCTTTTGTCATTTCTCTTCAAAGTTTAGAACAACAAATTTTCTTGAGAAGCCCATATTTATGTTTTTACATGATCTATTTCTAGGATTGTTCTACTGCTGCTGCTGTTGACTGGAGAGCTCCAAGCAAGAATTGAATGTAAGCCTATCAATTGCACATTTAACTGTAATTCATGTTTTTTGGATTGAAAAAGTACTAATCTTGGCCAGACTAACTTTTGGTCTTTTTTTGGACTGACAGATTTTCCTCATGGTTTTGATTCTGCTAAGAGAAGTGAGCCCCAGGTTTATGGATACCAGCTGATGCCCCAATATCAGGATTCCACTTCCCAGTCTGAGGTTCTCAACTATCATCAACAATATCCTCATATCCATTTTGTGAATCCGGGGTCACACATACCTCATAACCAGCCAAGGTATATTCCACAGCTTGGAAATCTTGAAATTGACAACTTTCCCCAATTGCCTGTTTACCAGCAAAATCTTCAATCCAGAGGTCCTAATATATTCCAGAGAGAGAAAGTCAAGACTGGTAATTATCAGCAAAGGTTTCAGCGCCATGCACCCAACCACTACCAAGAGCCACATCCCCAAGCTCCTAGCCTCAATGAGTATTCAGGTCTTCAGGCCAATACCAACAACCAGAAGCCACAGCCCAAAGCCCCCAAACATTATGAGCAACTGCCAACCCAGAAGCCCGCTGGGCACATTGGCAAACAGAAGCCTAAATACTCCAGGCCAAGCTACCAGGAGATGTCTTTGCTCAAGATGCCTAGCAACTACCAGGGACATGAGGCACACGGACTATACCAGAATCCTGAATCCCAGGTACAGATCTACCAGGAAAGCCCTTCAAACCAAGCATCCAATGGATACCAGAGAACTCGGCCTCAGGCTATGAGCCTTTACCAGGAACCAATACCTGAACCCCAACCATCCAGACACCCACCAAGATCTCAGCTCCTGGGGGGTGATTCTCAAATGGCCGTCTACCGAAATGGAAGATGGCCAAAATCCCCTAGCCACCGACTAAAACCTCAGGAGCCAGCATCTCAGGTGCAAGCCTATCAACAAAGATCTCAACCACATCACTTCCATGCACCTAGGAACCAACAAACAAATAAAACGCAAGAATTTCATCTACAAAAGAGGACTCTCCCACAAATGTCTGATAATAACCAGAGAAGTTGGCCTCTGAAACGTGGGCTCCAGAAACCTCAACCCCAAGCACACAGCCACTACCACCAAGTTTTCCCACATAACCCTGGGCTCCATGGTTCAGGTTACCAGCAAATATCTCAGTTTCAGGCACCCAGTAACCAACAGAGGCTGCAGTTGCAGATGCTCGAGCAGCAGGATCAAGACTATCGAGCCAAATCTCAGTTTCAGGCACCTAGTGACCAAGAAAGACTGCAGATGCCTGGGCTCCAGGGTCAAGGCTATCAACCGAAATCTCAGTTCCAGGCTCCTGGTCACCAACCAGTACAGGAGACGCAAAGGCTTGAGTCAATAAATTTAAGGAAAATGCAATCCAAAGGTCCCAGCGACCACCAAACACCTGACCCTCAGGTACCAAGTTACCAGCAGAACCCTCAGTTCTACATGTTAAGCCACCAAGATGGGACATCCCCACAAATGTCTATGCCACAGGCACCACACCACTACAATCAACATCAGCCACTAATATCTGAACCATATAAGACAGGCCATGGGCAAAATTTCCATCATGGATCTAACTACCAGCGGTCGCCTAGACCCCATGGGATAATTGGCCACCAACAATGGCCCTTAACCCAGATGTCACAGGGGTCTTCCTACCAGCAACATTTTCTTCCCCAGAGATCTCAGTCTTATAGAGATGGATACAAGCAAAACCCCTCATCACAGATGTCCATCAACCAGCAAAGGCCTCAGCCCTACAGGTCAGACAACCAGCACAATTTGCCTAAAACTCATGCACCAAATCCTCAGGCCTGGGGATAGCATTACAAATCTGGTAGTAAGGCTCATTTTTTGAACCCAGTTGAAGAACAGAGGGTTTATCCAGGTAAGTGAAGCATATTTATCCTTATGACTGAGTGGACTATTGTTTTCTACAGTGTTTATTTTATTTTTATTTCTTCCCCTTTTAGGTTTAATTTGATCTAAAATGTGGAAGTAAGAAGACTTGAATGCCACACAAGATTTTAGTTTTCTTGGTCTGTTTTTACCTTTTGATCCAGGGCTCTCATGGTCAATGGCAGCCAGCAACTTTACCCTTTTCATTTATTTATAGTTGGATAAAATATTTAAGTTTATGGGGTTGTAAAACCTCAGGTTAGATGTTTGTTGGTAAAGTACCAAATACATTTTTTGTTCTAAGAAAAAGAAATAAGTTTGAATAAACATTAAGCCTCCCAATGGAAATTGTATATTTTATTTTTCAGGGACTAGGCCTTATCTGCTAATACGACACATTAACTAAAGTTTGACAATAAATTGATTGTTGAAAATAATGGTGTTAGAATTCACGCTTTGTACACATTAACTGGAACTACTGTGAGAGTTTCAATTCATTTTGACAGTGAGAAATATTTGGATACAGGTAAAACATTTGTTAGCCAGAAAATCCTGGGGGGGGCAGTCAATAACCAATGTAAATTGAGGGGTGGCCGAAAAGCACCAGAACCTCAGGGTCAATCTACACTGTTTCAATGGGAATGAGCACAACATATTTTCTAAATAAAGACAAACCATACTTTCCTGCAGCAATTTAATTCAAAATTTTGTTCTGAAAAAATCTTGAATTCTGTATCTATCATCTTTAATGTTTGTATATTGATGTGCATAATTAACCAGTGTTTCTGCTGTCAAGTAGTTAATACATGAAAAATTAAAATGTTAAATAAGTTTGAACATTCCCCTTCATAGTATTACTGCTGCCACAGTCTGTATTAGAGGGGGAAAAAATGGTAGGGGTGGCCAATGATTGGCTAAGGGTGGCCATTTTTCCGATTCATTGCCCACATGACACCTAGACTTGCAGAGAGATCTGGTGGGGGCCGCTGTAAAAGGAAAAAATGCCAGGGCCGAAAATCGTTCCCAGTCAGAGCCTGATCTACACTATTGCAACAGGAAAATTAATGAGAACAGCCATATTTTCTAAATAAAGACAAACTATACTTTCCTGCAACCTTTGCTAACAAAGAGATGCATATATTTAGCATCCATGCTTTCTAGTTAAAAGGTATAGTGGATACAATTCTTTCAGTTTTGAGTTCTGGGGCAAACATCTCTTTTTTTTCATTACCTACTTTTATTAACAACTCTACAAAATATTTACAATAACTAATATAAATAATTAAAATAGTTATTTATGATTTCACTCAAGACTCCTAGATGACTTTCAGAGACATAATTTTCTCTTTACCCCATATAACAAAATCTAGTTCTGAAAGAGCATGAATTCTGTACTTCTCTTAAATGTTAGTATATTGATGTGCATAATTAACCACATTGTTTTTAAGTAATTGTTATCAAAATTTTTTTTTATTATCAAAAATTAAAATCTTTTGAATCTTCCACTTGAGAGTATTACTGCCATCACTGTCTGTATTAAAGGTGAAAAAAAAAATGGTAGGGGTGGCCAATGATTAGCTAAGGGTGGCCATGGCCCCGAAATCTAGCTCCGCCCCTGATTTCTCTATGCTTTTAAACTATGTTACCTCCCTCTTCTAACTGTAGATAAAGATTCAACATTAAAATTGCTGGGGTATGATTAAACCATATTAAAACTATATTTTTTTGTCTTTTTCCTGTTAAAATGGCGTTTACCAATGCGGTGGTCAAAATACTTTAAACACCTGTCGTGATGTATTCCTGAATCCCCACCTTTACTCCGTCCTTGAACGCATCACCAGAGACGCTCCGCTGGATTTCAGCCGATAGTCTCTCCGTCTCAGCTGGTGACAGTCGCTCCTGAAAGCCCTCGGGGCTCCGCGGATTGTCGGATACATTTTTACAGTGTTTTTGGTTGCTTTGTGTGATGGAGCGGAAAGTGAAGGACATTTGGTTGCACTGTAAATGACTGCGGAGCAACAGGCACCTGGGTTGGAAAACTCACTGAGGGCTGTGGAGGAACTGTTGCGCACAATCCTGCTGCGATGTCCCTGCTGTGCGTCAGAGGTATGCGCTCAACCTGCAGCCACTGGCCGCCCTGCTTACACTTTACACCAAGAGGGGAAAAAAAGTTATGATGGCTTAATGCATGAAAACCTGATTTATTAATCATGTATCTTTACTCCACAGGGATGATATCTATATTTTGGTGAGAGAATAAACTGTATTTAAGCAGAAGTACATTTAAACTATTGCCTTAATTGCTTTGCAGAAATAGTTCACTGTGGTACTACTTTATGTCGCTGCCTTATTCCTAGCAGAATCAATTAAATAACCAATGCATTTTTCTCACTAAATAGCATTCAGTTATTTCAGCATAATTGTCAAACTTAACAACCATTCTGCTGAGCGAAATCCATTAAAAACACTACCTAGGGCTAAAAACAAACCTTCAAAGAATGCAAATTAGTCTATAAATTAGTCTGTCTGGTATAAACAATATTTTTATAAGGTAACGTGTAATTGACTAAGGATTTTGACCTGATTGTAAAATAACTCATCTTTCAATAGTTAATGGTGTAAAAAAAAATCTCTTGTAGGTGCAATCTACATTTCTACAAGGAGTATTTTGTTTGTATATATTTAATGTTGTATTCTAGATTATATTTAAATAACACGTTGAGAACAACTTGAATTAAAGTTAAATGCCACCTTGTGTTTGCAAACTTGGATTCTAAGTGGTCTATTTATAGTCTAACAGATGTAAACATTTGTTCTTAGTTTTAGATTATTTTTTTTTTTTAGGTTATTGATGTCTAGTTTAGTTTTTGAACATTTTTCGAATTGTAATCAGTCAAGATTGACCTGCCTGAATGGGACGAGTGATACTTTTAGATTACGTGTTTGTCAGCCAATCAAGTCGTTATACTTTAATATCACCACTAAAATGGGATTAAATTGATTCACTTGATTGATTTTCGTTATTTAAAAACTGTACGTTACCTAATCTCTCAAAGGTATGCATTATTGTATGTGGTAAGGGTCCACCATTCAAATGCTTGAACATGATCTGTGTTCAGTAATCAATTTTTTCCATTTTTTTAAGCAATGGACACTGAAGTAAAGTTTTTCAATCTTAAACTTCAAAAACTTTAATCTGTGAACTTTTTCATATTTATAGGATATTGGCTGCAAAACCTTTAGGGATAAGTTTCATTCATGAATGCTGTTAAAAAAAAAAAAAACATTTTTTTTTATGTTTGGTCATATTTCAGGACAGATATATAGAGTGAGTCTAGGGGGAGAAAGGGCTAATCTGAAACTTACTGTATCTGAAAGAAATGGGGATGTTTCAACATTTACATTTGTTTTTTGAAAAACTTCCATGTCCATTAGATACATTTTTTTTAAATTAAGGCATTCAAGTTGTCTTCCTGCTTTTTAATCCATACCATGCTTATGCAGGGTTGCAGACAGAGCAGCACTAAATTAGGCGACTTGTCGGCCCCCTTGGTAACCGCTGATGTGCCTTGAACCAAGAGGACAGACCTGCAGTTTCTCTTGTGGAGCTTTTCAGTGGTGCGCAGTGGAAGATCGTGGCTTAACTTGGGGGAAAAGTGCTGCTGAAAGAGTGAAAATAAACAAACTCCGTTCCAAAACCAGCATGTATATCTCCACTGATCAAACTCAAACTGGGAATATGGCCAGCAGCACCACATCTGGAGAATCTTGGTTCCTCTCCAGATTACTAATTGCTCTTCTGTCACTCATTGATTTTCAAACTATTGCCTGTGGGCTATCGTTTCTCACTCATCTTACTATCTTTGTGATGTGAGCTCCGCCTGAATCGTGGCTTAGAAGCACCACAGCCCAACTCTTTAGTTTCCAGTGATGAGATGTGAATGAAGTGTGAGAAATGGCAGAAGTAAAGCACAGCTGGGTCCAGATGGTTGGCATTACAAAAAAGTAATTCTGTTTCTTGACTCAAAAAGAAATGAAGAATGTGGTTCTGCTCCAATAGTAATGCAGGTGAACTTGAAGCAGAGCTTTATCAGACTGTGGAGAACCTCTAGGCTCTGCATCACTTTGCTGCAGGCATTTGACTAACTGCTTTATGATTGGAAAATCTGGTTATTAGACTCATTCATGAGCAAAAAAAACAAAGATCTATCTCCATCTTCTTTAATTCATTCCAGAGAGAAGAGGTCTGAAAAAATTAATAGGTGTAGAAAATATTTCAAGTAGTTTAAGGCAATATGCTGGAGAAGATTCTCAGTCATCCAGGTCATTGTCATTCCAAAAAAGGTTAACAATCCACTGGACTTTGTTTCCAAGTTTGAAGATGTTTCGCTTCCCATCCAGGAAGCTAACCTGTTCTAAGCCATGACAAGGCTTTGTTTTTGGTCCACGCTATAAAGCCTCGAACTCGACGCTATTTCTCACATTTCAATTGAAAAAGCTTCCTGGATGGGAGGCTTAACGTCTTCAAACTTGAAAACAAAGGCGAGTGGATTGTTAACTTTTTTAGAATTGTTTTAGGCAATTTAGCTACAATCAGATAAATATTTCTTTTTAATAACTCCATATTCTTTCTTTCTTTTTTGTGATATAAACTTGCCTACTTGCCTACTTCACTGACCTTTGTTTTTATCCTGAATTTCCTCACTGATGGACAATGAATATTAATTATTTCCTTTTCCATAGTATTTTAGTCTAAATATTTCCTTGTTTAGGTCAGTAAGCATTACTAAATTATTTTCTCTTCTCTAAATGCCAGCTTAATGGAAGTGGCCTTTTTTAAAAAGGTTGTGTTCAACTTGCTACAAAGTCAGAAATATAGAATTGCATTGGAAGTGCAGGAGACATCTGTCAATAGTGACTTTGGATGTCTACTCAAAGCCACAGACTTGTTGATCCAGAGATATAATTTTACTACCTCATTAGGTGGCATTATTAGGGTCATTGCTCTTCCAGAAAACCCAAGTTTTAACCTCCTGATTGCTTCATTCCTCGTGTCATTTAATTTGTGACAAGTGCAGTTCCTACAATCCCACAGCATGATGCTGCCATGGCCGAACTCAAAATGGTTTTCTGAGGCTTTCAGTTTTTCCCTCAAAATATAATGCTGTCTAGCTAAGCATTTCATTCATATTTTTATCAGACCAGAGGGCAAGTCTCCACAGATTTAGTGCTTTTTCAAACTTATATCTTTTCTTGTTGCTTCGGCGGGTCAAAGTTCTTCATCAAATTGAGGACAGTTTGTACCAAAGTAAAGACCATCTTTCTGATCCCCACTTCCTATTTTGCTAAAAGTTAGACTTAGTGCTAAGGTTTGAACTGAGTTTAACTTATAGTAGTAATGGTTAGGTTTACTGTCATTGTCTGGGTTAAGGCTAAGAAAAGGTCGAAGGGTGTTTGTTTGCATAAGGGACGGAGAGGTGTTAAGTGGGTGGGACCGTCTTGCACATTTTCTTTTCTTATTTTTTTATTTTCTGTGATATGAATATTGTCGGATTGCTTAATTCTATCATTTAAAGTTAATATTTATAAAAGTTTTCCAAAGTGGTTTCAAAATGGCCACAATGGATAACCCAGAGATGTACCCAATGAAGAGCCTCTCCAGAAAAAAAAAAAGAAAATTAAAAGAAAAAATTTGGTTCCAATTTAGGTAACTACTAAATCCTAATAATGAAAATACACTTTATTCAAAACACCCAAGGGCACCACACAACATGCTCAACAATAGACGATATTAAAAAAAGGACAATCAGTAGAGGGATGCAATCTTAACTTTTCAAGTGTTTTTTTTTAGATTTAAAGGGAATTATAAGACATTTTAAAAGCATAATATATATATCACCAAAATAACTTTGGTGATATATACAATTTAGGCTTCTTGTCAGAAAAGAAAAAAAGCTGTGATGTAATGATATATTATTTTCATACTTTATTTGCAAAGCTCTGGATTGAGTTTTTCATCTGTGAGTGTCAATTGTATTTGATATAATTTCAATATGATTTGCTGTAATATTAAAAATGCAGTTATGTTTTTGCTTATTTAATACCTAAAATATAATACCAGACAAAAAAAAAGAATTGAAAGAGTTCTTGTGTCGCTATCAGAAACATGGCAAAGACCTAATTATGTGTTTCCACAGCCAGTGAACGGCTGATTAAAGTCGTAGGTGATGTTTCTTTTTCTTTCAGTGCAACTTTTCTTGGTTCTTCTTGTGACCCAACTCCAATAAAACTGTCTTCACACTTTCTACACAGTTTGAAGTTTGTTTGAGAAGTTATAGAAGGGATGCTGGTACACACTTCGTTTTCTACTTTTAGTGTAAAATAGCCTTTGAAGTTGAAGTACAAGAAGTGAACATGGTTTCTTTTTCTTCTAAAGCACTTTCTCGATCTAGTCAGGTTTAATGGATTTGCTGAGTGTGCTTTTGAGTAAATGCAGCTGAAAATGTATGATTGCTTTTTATTATAGTGAAAGCAAAAGGCGTGATGGTTAGAAAAAAGGTGTTTTATTTTGAAAGGTCTACTCCAGTAAAATTCTTGACAAACAGATTTCTTTTTTTTTTAAATGGGTCCATCTGCACCAACAATCAAAGGACGTGCATTGGTGTAAGGGTAAAGCCTCAGATCCATGTTCAGAGGTCTCAGTCCTTGATGCAGCTATTATCCCTGGTCCGTATACAGACCTAGAAATCCTTGCTGCATGTCATTCTTCTTCTCTTCATCTAACAACTTTCAAAAGGTCACAGAAGCCCAAAAAAAGTTAAACCACTCTCAGGGCTGCAAATGGCCTCAGATCAACTCTTTGGACATCCCTGATTTAAATGGATAGTGCTCTGAAGGTTTTGCTAAACCAACTTAAAGCGGCACATTCCCAGGTTGTTCTCCTGTTTAAATGTTGCAAGTTACTTTCTAAAACTTGTGTCGTACGTTTAGAGATAAAGCTATGCTATAAGATAAGGAATGACCTGTTGCTTTGTCCTGTTATTTCCAGAACTGCAGGTCACTTCATGGAATTTCTTGGGCATGTTCAAGGACTGGTATGTGTTTCATGACATCTAGCCTTGTACCTTCTAGAAATTGAGGTTATTTTCCAGTAATCACAGACACATTTCTGTAACTCAGAGGTTGCTTTATGGAATTTAATAATATTCCGTGACCTAGATTTTAGGCATTTGAATTTTCTGGGTTTCTTCACAGAAATTAGAAATTACTTTCAAGACCTTAAAGACGGTAAAGGAAACTGTGAGACTGGGTGTAATAAGAGCTTACTTTTAATTAGAACCCTTTTCTTGTGCAAAATGATTGGTTTCTTTATTGAAATTAACAAAATAAACTGTTAACAAATCTACAGAACTGAACAGGACGCATCTAAAGTTATTTTCATTTGCAGTGAAAACACTTTAATGTTCCAAATATTCTAAAACTACAACTTAAATGCAAAATGTATAACTTATTTATCCATACTTTTCAATGAACTACTTCTTGACATGCGTTTTTCTTTTAGCAAATATATTTAAGAGTGTTTGTATTCCAGTTAATAATTATTTGATTACTAAATTAGTTTTTAAGATTATCTCAATAATGGATTAATTACAATTTATTTGAGTGTTGGGCATAAGGGCTGACTTAAACGTCAGAGTCTAAACAGTTTATGTCCAGGCTGTGTGTGGTCGGTATACATATTAATCTTCTTCTGACCCTAGACCTGACCTGTCTATAATGGGAAGGTTAGCAGCAAGGATCCTTTCAGCTGACCTGACTCTTTTGTTCAGTTTGCACCTTTCCTTTTTTTTAATGGTTTAACCCAACCACATAGAGATGGATTTGTATATAACAGTCTAGTCAGGCATCCATGCAGGTTTTAGAGGTTTCCTTGCTCCAGCACAGCTGATTTTAATTGAAAGCTGATTAACAGGCTTTTGGTCTACTGCAATCATTATAACCAGCTGTGCTGAAGCAGAGAAACCTCTAAAACCTGCAGGACAGGGGGCCTTGAGGACCGAGTTTGGGGATGCCTGGTCTAGATAATAGCAGTGTAGAACACATTCAGCAGCTCCTGGGAGTTTTTTTAATTTGTTATAGAGAGTACGGTGTTCACTGGGCCTTTATCTGAACTATGTCTGAGTGAGGACCATCTTAGGCCTGTAGAAAGGGGTGTTTGCAAGTAACAGGAAGTGGTGCATAGTGGTTGTTGTTCAAGACGCTGATGGGAGATGTTTGTTTTTGTTCTAGTGATATATCTGGATTGGATTTCGGCTCCAATATTGACTAGTTAGCTGGATTGGATATTGGAGATTGGATATCGGACATTGTAGATTCAATCCAGTGCACTTTACGTAGAACTGTAATTTCTTTTTATATCATATTTGTTGATAAGTTAAATAAAATGCATTTATATCTGTGTTCATTTGTTACCTTTTTCTGGATCAGTGAAACTTCTTTTTTTCAAGGTGAGCTTCTGGTTGAAGATAAGCATGCTGACGCCGTTGATATCTGGTTTTTGCATGTTTACCAAAACGTTTATGCATGTTTACCAGAACGAGTTTGATTTGCTATAAGATGACTGGAATGCCCCTTTGCTGTCACTTTATATGTTGTAGTTTTCCAAACTGAAGATTCATTTTGATTATTTTTTTTAACCATGTAAGTGGGTAACAGTCTGATTTAAATTCTTAAGTAGAAAGCTCTTTGACGAGTTAAACTTAGCGTATTATTACTTCTGGTCATAATTTTGGTCTGTGCATAGGGGCTTATGTACTTTTTAGCTGTTGCTAAGTCATCCTCATAAGAATGTCAGTCTTCTTTCAGAACATCTTGACTAACCTGTTGGTGAGACGTTTTTTGACCATTTTCTTCACAATTATCTCCTCAGTCACAAATGATTTGCAGGCAGATAAATCAGCAAGCCTCCATCCTTTGCATGAGTAAGGCCACAGCAGGAATTTCTTTAATCCAAACAGGTAGATTTACTAGTTTCACTTCCTCCAGGTTAATTCAGAGAAACAGGCAGGGCAACATTGTTTTGTTTTCTTTCCTCATTCCTGGCTTTGCCTTTGCATCCCGTAAAGAAAAATGGTCCAGTAACACACGCTTTGTGACAGCTCGGTTAGTATCCACACCCAGCTATTTCTGGAAGACAATTATCAGCTGAATAAATGCAAAACCTAATGGGATTACATCATACTCAGTTAAGTGAGGCCACTGTGAAGAATCAGGAAAAAAAAATTGTTCTGCAATATTACAGGATAGAGCTGTGGGGATTGTTGCAGATTTTCATTCAGAAACTAAGGGCTTAATTGCTTGTTGAAGAGAAGAATTTCATTTTTTGTCTACAAAGGTAAATAAATCCCATTAAGTGGGCTGGCGGCTGCCATAGGCGAGGACAGTAGGTGAGAACAGACCGGGTCATGAAACACTGGAATGAAGCTGCAGAGGGACTAGTAAAGCTTCAGCGGCCTGTCTGGGAACAGGGGGATGGGAGTAGAGGGCGAAATAATCCTCAGGCCATCTGCTGCTCTTGCCGTCCTCTGTGTGTGCGTGTGTACAGTATAACATAGGAATGTGGACTTCACATCCCTGCACTCATTCCTTTGCTTTCCTGATTAAGCTGTATTCATGTTTTGTCCTGCAGTGTCAGTGTCCTTATCAAAAGCATTTAGCATTTAGGTCGTTCATTGCTTGAATTGAGGATTCCTAATGAGTGTACATATACATTTATGATAGATCAGTACCAGTCATTGACGATACTAAAATTTTATGAGCTGTGATTATGGGTAGACATTGTCTACCTGCTTTACCGCCTTGGTTGACATGTTATTTAAGGTTTCAGTGTCAGTGGCACAAGCTGCAGGGCCACCATTTTGTTTCGTAAGAAAGCAGGATTAAAAACAGCAGGAACTCTCCTATGGCGTTACATTTGTGTCATAACCAACGCGAGCAAAATAAACATTCTCGCATGTATGTTAGACTACTTCTGCGCATGGTTTATCTACCGCCGCGCGAGAAACTGCTGCTTCAAGAGGAGAAAATCTCTCTCCGCCCGCGCCAGCTCCTCTACGCGCGCTCTGAAGCTCTCCGCACGCGCCAGCCCCTCCCACGTGCACGTGGGATCTCCCTGCACGCACAATTTTCTATCCAGCGGCCACGCTCGAAGACGGCTGCCCTCTTGAAAGCGTCTCTGCGCTCGGACAGATTTTCTCCTCGCGCGGAGGAAAAGTGGTTTTGATAGGTTGGGCGGAGACAGCTGTGAGCGTCCTCCTGATTGGGCCTTGCAGACACGATCTCACAGGAAGTAGTGTCAGGAAGCATTTGACTGACAGCTCGTCAGTTACGACAGATTCGGACTTCCGGGATCAATAACTCTCACACGAAACGTAGTTGAAACACAAATGACGCATCTTTCATGTCCTGATAGCACAGACTATGAACTAAAAGAATCAAAAAGCGTTATTTTCGAGAAAAACGAGCCGTTCTCCGAACTGGATGTATTACATTGATCTCTATGCACAGGCAGTGGCCAGGCGAGTGGTTAGGGACCGTCTGCAAATGGTAAAACAACAGAAAAACGTTGCAAATAAAGATCAATAACTCCACTGCCATAAAGTGCAGAGACTCCAAAATCACCACACACACCAAGGGGCTCTTGGTGATCGCACTACAACAGCTGTTTTTGAAAAAATACACTTTTTTTTTATTTTTTAGATTTTTGTTTTATTGTTATTAACCATTAATATCATCCTATTTTAATCAATAGCTCTGTGATTATACAGTGCAGACTCTCCAAAATCACCACACACACCAAGGGACTCCAGATGAACATACTACAATAGCTGTTTTTGAAAAAGACACCTTTACCTATTTTTTAGAATTTGTTTATTGTTATTAACCATTAATATCATCCTATTTTAATCAATAGCTCTGTGATTATACCGTGCAGACTCTCCAAAATCACCACACACACCAAGGGACTCCAGATGAACATATTACAATAGCTTTTTTTGAAAAAGACACCTTTACCTATTTTTTAGAATTTGTTTATTATTAACCATTAATATCATCCTATTTTAATCAATAGCTCTGTGATTATACAGTGCAGACTCCAAAATCATCACACACACCAGGTTGATGAGTTTGTTGATGGGGGTTGCTAGTTCTCTGCGTACTGCCTTAGACAACACAGCTCCTTTGAAAATGAAAACCCAAAAAGCTTGCTCCTTGGTGTAATGCAGAGCTGCGCACTTTGAAGCAAAATGTTAGGAAACTGGAGAGAAAATATTGCTCCACAGGCCTACGGGAATCCTACCTAGTCTGGAAAAATAGTTTACTGCTGTATAAGAGGACCCTTTGTAAAGCAAGGGCAGCATATTTCTCCTCATTAATAGAGGAGAATAAGAATAATCCTAGATTTCTTTTTAATACAGTTGCCAAAGCTCTGTTGAACCGTCCATTCTTTATAAATAAGATTGTTCTTATTAAAAATAAGATCATAAGCCCTCCTCTATCCGCGATTGTATCTGAGGTAGTCATGGAATCTTAACCGAGTTTAGACTGTTTTGATCCAGTTGAACTTTCTGAGTTAGCAAAATTATTGTCTTCATCAAAGCCTTCAACTTGTATGTTAGATCCAATTCCAACCAGGTTATTTAAGGAGGTATTTCCTTTGATCTCCTCCCTTTTAGATGTGATTAATCTATCTCTGTTACAGGGGTATGTACCTAAGGCTTTTAAGGTTGCTGTAATTAAACCAAACAAGTTTGCGATCACTTACACCATAATGAACTTTTTGAAGAGTTTCAGTCTGGCTTTAGAGCTCATCATAGCACTGAAACAGCTCTGGTGAAAGTCACTAATGATATTCTCATACAGTTGACCATAATATTCTTTTAGAAAGACTTGAATATTTTGTTGGAATTAAAGGAACAGCACCAAACTGGTTTAAATCTTATCTATCTGATCGAATTCAGTTTGTTCATGTTAATGACAGATCTTTCACATGCTCAAAGGTTACCTGTGGAGTACCACAGGGATCAGTGCTAGGACCAATTCTCTTTACTTAACATATGCTCCCAATCAGTAGAGTTATTAGACAGCATGGAATAAATTTTCACTGTTATGCTGATGATACTGTCATGATTGGTTTAAGGATAAACCCACATGCAGAACACAACGGAGGCTGAGTAAAAGTTTAACAGAATTTATTGAAATAAGTTTTCACAAAAAAAGACATGAACTGGATCTGGTACTGGTCCGGGTTGGGTTCACTGATGTCTGCAGAGACGGACAGTTTGATTAGCCAGGCAGTCAGATTATTAATTGAGTTTCAAGATAATTCAGAATCTACCTTGAAGAAGTCCAGGCTTTACTTGTGAGAGAGGGAACCGTTGGGTCCAGAGACTGTTGGTTCAGCAGAGTGCACAAGCAGCAGCAGCGTCTAGCTTCTGACTTTGAATGGCAGACCTTGATCAGAGTTTCCAGCTCTTCTCTGAGAGCAGCAGGAGAATTCCAGACTGGAATCTTCACGTTTGGCTCACCAGGGCTGGCAGGCAAGTTAAGCTCATCCAGAGCTTCAGACTTGGGACAGGTTTCCTGTGAGCAAAGGCAGAGGCAGATTAGAATCAGGTTTCTCTCTTGAAACAACAAAGATTATTTCTGGTAACAGAGGCTCAGGTTTGCTAACCAAACTAGATCAAACACTGCGGCGTTGAAGGAAGGTCTGGCAGCTGCTTATGTAGGGAAGGTTCCTGATGAGCAGACAAGCTCCAGGTGTGCTGGAGGGCTCCAGCCCAGGAGACCCACGGCGCACTCTGCTGGAGAAAGGTGGTACATCCCCAGATCCCAACAGTAACCCCAGTCCCTAACAGAAAACAAAAAACAGAAGAGGATTCTCGGCGCCCTCTGGTGGGCAAGCGTCAGGATCCCAACAGATACCCAGCTATATCTGCCTATAAATCCAGATGAAGCTAACCCATTACATAAATTACAGGCATGTCTTGAAGACATAAAAACCTGGATGACTCTTTCTCCTTCTGCATGCAGACAAAACAGAAGTTATAGTCTTTGGACCAGAGTCTTTGAAAAATAAGCTGATTAGTCAGTCACTTCATTTGGATGGGATTAACCTGATTTCAGATAATAAAATAAAAAATCTTGGTGTTGTTTTTGATCAGGACCTGTCATTTAAATCCCATATCAAAGAAGTTTCTAGAATTTCCTTCTTTCATGCTGCAGCCAGAGTTCTGATGAAAATTAAAAAGAGAGATCATATCTCTCCTATCCTGGCTTCTCTTCATTGGCTTCCTGTTAAATCCAGAATAGAATTTAAAATCCTCCTTCTCACATATAAATCTGCAGGTTTACTAGTGGTTCCTAGAATTTCTAAAAGTAGAATGGGAGGCAGATCTTTTAGGTGTGCTGGAGGCTCCAGCCCAGGAGACCCACAGCGCTCTCTGCTGGAGACAGGTGGCAGATCTCCAGATCCCAAGAGTACCCCCCCCTCAACGACCGCCTCCTGGCGGTCCAGAGGAAGTGGACGGGAGGGAGTTCTTATAGTCCTCTATGAGGGACGGATCCAGGACAAATGAACCAGGAACCCAGGTGCGGTCCTCCGGACCGTAGCCCTCCCAGTCGACGAGGTACTGCCAACCGCGACCTCGACGACAGGAGTCCACGATCCGGCGAACGGTGAATGCCGGGTGGCCGTCAATGTCCCGGGCGGGTGGAGGGGAGTCGGACGGAGGGCACAGAGGACTGGTGAGAACAGGCTTTATTTGAGAGACGTGTAAGGTGGGGTGTATACGGAGGGATGACGGCAGGTGCAGGCGGACAGCAGATGGATTGATGACCTGAGCGATGGACCAATGAATCTAGGAGAGAGTTTCTTTGACATGGATTTCAATGGGATATCTCGAGTCGAAAGCCATACCTCTTGCCCAGGGGTATAGTTCTGTGCAGGACGACGCTTAGAATCAGCTGTTCTCTTGTTGGAGGCAGAGGTGCGGTTGAGGGCAGTGATGGTTTCGTTCCAAGTTCTGTGACATCGACGGATGTGATGGTGGATGGATCTGACCGATATCTCTCTCTCGTCTGCAGAAAAAAGTGGTGGTTGGTAACTTATAGAGACCTGAAAGGGAGACAGAGCGGTAGCAGCAGATCTTTGTGTGTTATGAGCGTATTCTACCCATGCCAGAAACTGACTCCAGTCAGTCGGGTTGTTAGACGTTAGGCAACGGAGAGTGGACTCGAGCTCTTGATTCATCCTCGTTTGGCCGTTGGTCTGAGGGTGATAGCCTGAGGTGAGAGAGACTTTACAGTTGAGAGCCGAACAGAAAGCTTTCCAGACCTGAGAAATGAACTGGGGACCTCGATCAGAGAGAATCTCCTGTGGAATGCCGTGAAGACGGAAGACATGTTTCACTAGGAGCTGGGCGGTCTGGAAGGCTGTAGGTAATTTCCTGAGGGGAACCAGATGACAGGCCTTGGAAAATCGGTCAACAATGGTTAAAATGGTAGACATACCCCTGGAGACTGGAAGACCGGTAACAAAATCCACTGCGATGTGGGACCATGGACGAGACGGAACAGGCAGAGTACGTAGCAGCCCGGAAGGTGGTTGGTGAGTTGATTTATTCCTGGCACAGATGGGACAGGCCAGCACGTACTCCTTCACGTCTTTGTGAAGGGACGGCCACCAAAAGCGTCGTGTGATGAGGGCGATGGTTCTACTCACACAAGGATGGGCAGAGAACTTGGCTGCGTGCATCCACTGGATGAGATGAGATCTAACAGAGGATGGGACGTAGGTTCTGTTTGGAGGACCGTTACCTGGGTCAGGTTCAGAGGCCAAAGCTAGGTTGATGAGATCAGTGATCTCCCAGGAAACGGCTCCAACCGTGCAAGAGGCAGGGAGAACAGGCTCAGGAGTTTCAGGTTGATCGGAGGAGTAGAGACGAGAGAGAGAATCAGGCTTGATGTTTTTGGAACCAGGTCTGTAAGAGATAATTAGGTTGAACCTGGAAAAGAACAGAGACCATCGCGAATGACGTGGATTGGATCTTTTTGCCGACTGTAAATAAGCCAGGTTTTTGTGATCTGTCCAAACCAAGACAGGATGTTCGGCGCCCTCGAGCCAATGTCTCCACTCTTCCAAGGCTAGCTTGATGGCTAGTAGTTCTCTGTCCCCAACATTGTAATTCTGTTCAGCAGGTGAAAGTCTGCGTGAGGAAAAGGCACAAGGGTGAGTTTTCTGGTCTGAATCTGATTGTTGAGATAATACAGCTCCTACTCCGGAGTCAGATGCATCCACCTCTAAGATGAATTGCTTAGAGGGGTCAGGTTGGATCAGGATGGGTGCGCTGGAAAAGAGAGTCTTAAGTTTGTTAAAAGCTGCTTCAGCTTCTGGTGTCCATTGAAAAGTCTTCTTCACAGAAGTCAGAGCTGTGAGGGGTAGAGCTGTTTGACTATAGTTTCGGATGAAACGTCTATAGAAATTTGCGAACCCCAGGAATCTTTGAAGCTGCTTACGGTTTTCGGGAGTCGGCCAGTCCAGAACTGCTTTTATTTTGTCTTCAGATGGCTTCACCTGCCCGCCCTCGAGCACAAACCCTAGAAACGTAACAGAAGGTAGGTGAAATTCACATTTTTCAGCCTTTACGAAGAGTTTGTTTTCTAGCAGTCTCTGAAGGACCAGACGAACGTGTTTCTTGTGATCAGACAGATTTTTTGAGTAGATCAGGATGTCATCAATGTATACAAAAACAAAAACATTCAGAAAGTCTCTGAGGACGTCGTTGACAAGACCTTGGAAACAGGCAGGACCGTTTGTAAGACTGAAAGGCATGACCACATATTCGAATTGGCCTATGGGGGTCTTAAATGCTGTTTTCCATTCATCTCCTTCCCTTATTCTAAGGAGATGATATGCGTTTCTTAATTCGAGTTCTGTGAACACTGTTGCCCCTTGGACAGGTTCAAAAGCTGATGCTAGTAGTGGTAGGTGATACTTATTTTTGATTTGGTTATTTGATTCAATCCTCTGTAGTCAATACAGGGTCCGAGAGAACCGTCCTTTTTTCCCACAAAAAAGAAACCAGCACCGAGAGGGGATGAAGATGGTCGAATAATACCAGCAGCAAGTGACTCATTGATGTATTTTTCCATGGTTTCTCGCTCAGGTTTTGAGATATTGAATAGTCTACTGCTGGGGAGGGGAGCTTCTGGTAATAAATCAATGGCGCAGTCGTATGGTCTATGAGGTGGAAGAGATGTCGCACTGACCTTACTGAAGACTGGTGCTAGATCATGATACTCGGAAGGAACAGAAGAAAGGTCAGGAGAGTCCATCTCCCCCCTACCTCTAGGGGACTGAATAGCAGGAGCCGCAGAACGAAGACATGAGACGTGACAGGAAGTGGACCAAGACTCAATGTGGCGTTCAGCCCAGTTGATATGGGGGTTGTGACGTTCCAACCACTCGAATCCTAGCACCAGGGAAGAACATGCAGAGGGAAAAACAAAAAATGTTAGGGTCTCACGATGATTCACAGAGATAAGAAGCTCTAATGGTGGTGTCTGATGAGTGACTTGATGCAGCTTCTTCCCATCAATAGCTGAAACTCAATGGAATAGTCTCAATCCTCAGCTGCTGAACCAGACTTGAATCAATGAGGTTTCTCTCACAACCAGAGTCTATAAAAGCTGACAGAGTGAGAGTTTGATCAGAAACAAATAAAGTTGCAGGTAACAGTAAGTGAGGAGATTTCTCAGATCTTAGATGGTACGTCAGACTCCTCACATCCTCTGACGGACCCCGGCTTTTGATTTAGCCGGGCATGTAGCAATAAAGTGGCCAGGCTCACCACAGTACAGACACAAATTCCCTTTGAATCTTCGTTGTCTTTCTTCATGTGAAAGCCTTGTATGCCCAATCTGCATGGGTTCGACCTCAGCTCCTTCTGTGGACCAGGAGACATAGTGAGTGGCATGAATAGGAGCAGGAGACGATTGACTCTTAATCCTTGGTCTGGTACTGGACTCTGGGGATCCAGAAAAAACAGAAGTGCTGTTAGATGCAGGAGCAGAAACAGAAAAATTTAGGCTTCTTTGCCTAGAACTATTTCCAGTTCGAAGTCGGTTATCCAACCGGATGGTTAGCCTGATTAGATCCTCCAAACTAGCTGGTTCATCAATTGTAGCGAGTTCATCCTTGATGTTTTCATTTAAAGCCTTAAAATAGGCACTTTTAAGTGCACACTCATTCCAGCCTGAGGCTGCGGCTTTAACCCGGAATTCAATGGAGAACTCCGCCACCGTCTGATTTCCCTGCTTTAAACTAAGCAAGGCTCGGGAGTCAATAGTTTTGTCTGAATCTTGATTAAAAACCTGGGAAAATTCAGTTATGAATTCTGAAAAGGTGCGTGAAAAACTGGATTCAGAAGAAAACCTAGCCTCCGCCCATTCTAGAGCTCGGCCAGTGAGTTGAGAGAGAATGAAGGCAATTTTCTTTTTTTCATTAGAAAAACTGACGGGAGAGTGTTCAAAAATCAAACGAAACTGGAACAAAAATCCTTTACATTTGTTTTGAGTACCTGAAAATCTCTCAGGGAGACACGGACGGAATTCCGGAAGTGACGCGACAGATTCTGACCTTTGAGGCGGAAGTGGCTCCGGAACAGGAAGTTGAGCCGGCTCCGCTCCGGAGTTAGCATTGCTGAATTGACCGGCTAATTCCTGTAACAATACACACTGTTGATCCAAACATATTTTAAACTCACGGAGGGTAGATAAATGGTCCTGTAAAAATACTCCTTGCTCCTCAATCATCCTCCGGAGGTGATCTGCTGGGTTTTGTTGTTGGCCGGAGTGTTCTGTCATGATGGGTCTCTGTGTTTAAACCCACATGCAGATCATCACAGGAAACGGGGTAAAAGTTTAACAGTTTATTTGAGAGAAGCACACAAGAGTATGAATGAGCAGATTCTGGTACTGGTCCGGGACTGGAATCACAGAGTAATCTGCAGAGATGAATAGTTTGGTTAGCCAGGCAGCGGTGATGACTTGTCAGGGGTTCGATTCTGGTTTGTACCTTGATGAGGTTCAGACTGATCGATGGAGAGAGGGTACCGGTTGGGTCCAGAGACTGATGATTCAGCAGAGAGCTCAGCAGCAGCAGCGTCTAGCTTCAGACTAACGAGGTTCAGACCTTGAGTTGATTTCCTAGTCCTCCCTTGAGAACTAGCTGGGGAATTCAGACTGATAATCTTCAGGTTTGGCTTCCTTGGGCAGGCAGGCAGGTTTCCAAGCACAAGCTCCTCCAGAGCTACAGACTTCAGTCGGGCTTTCCTGTGAGCAGAGAAGACAGAGGCTGGTTAGAATCTGGTTACTCTCTAGAGCAGACAGAGATTCTCAAAGTTAACAGAGGCTCAGGTTCCGCTAACCAAAACTGGTCAACACTCCGGCGCTGAAGACAGGTCTGGCTGCTGCTTATGTAGGAGGTCTCCTGATGGGCTGATGATCCTCAGGTGTGCTGGAGACTCCAGCCCAGGAGACCCACAGCGCTCTCTGCTGGAGACAGGTGGCAGATCTCCAGATCCCAACACGTAGAGCAAACCCTTCAATGCTGCAATAGCTCTCCCTTCCATCTAAATGTCTCAAAAACAGGAAATGCTGCATGATATATGTTTTTAAGATGCTAATTTATTTTGAGGATTCATATACCAATATAAAGTAAACTGGATGTGTACTCTGCAACAGATTTTTCCACATTTTTACTAACTTTATTGTATAATTCTATGAATTCAATCATTTTTCATGTCTGGATCAGGTTTGGCAGCCTGCTGGTACAGAACCACATAATGAGTGATGAGTAAAACACTGAAACATATGTAGTATAACTTCTTCACCATTGTCTGGTCCTTCAGTAGATCTATTTCTCTAGGTCTGCAGGGGATTGCGATCTAATGGAATTGAAAGGGTGTTAATTTCATGGCCAACAGGTTTTCAACCTGTGCGCTCTCAAAGCCACTGGGCTAAAGCTAAAAATAGCCCCACAGTCTGGCTCCTTGTAATGACACTGCTCTTGTCTACTCCTGTCAGCCTGCTGAGCATTTGAGGGCCTGCTGCTCCTGTTCAGCAAATCTTACTAAGCATTAAAGCACATAGTAGGTCTCCTCATCCAAGGTATATGCCCCTGATATTATCTACTGAAGGTATTCAAATCAGAATATCTGCTCATAGACTGGGGAGCACAAGTTTTTGATACAGCGCTGATTTTGTTGGCTTTCCACTAGAAAAGCAGGTAGAAGTTTATTTTTATTTTTTAAATTATAAGTACCGTTTAACTGTGAGTGAATAATTCTGAAATAGAGATTAACATAATTATATTGTCTATTTTGATTTTTTTTTTTTTTAAGCAATTCACTCCAGGGTTCTTACCAGTTTTTTAAAGCTTGGTCTTTGCTATCGGGGCTCTAGTCTTAACGGTGTTCACATGATCACAGGGGTTCCCTCATGGATATGTGCAAATAAGGAGGAAAATGTGTTTAAAAACACAGGTTCTTTAACTAAAAGTCAAGGTATAGTGCTAGAGCGGAAGCCCTAGCGGAAGCCCCGGAAGCTTGGTCTTTTCTATCGGGGCTCTAGTCTTAACGGTGTTCACATGATCACAGGGGTTCCCTCATGGATATGTGCAAATAAGGAGGAAAATGTGTTTAAAAACACAGGTTCTTTAACTAAAAGTCAAGGTATAGTGCTAGAGCGGAAGCCCTGATGACAGTAAAAAGATTTTCAGTGACTTTTTTTTTGGATCATAACTACAGTAGCAGCCATTCAAATGGGCCTTCCAAGTCAAACGCCAGCGAGAGGGCAGCCCACTTCCCTGCAGCTCCCCGCAAAATCCCCTCCAACATCCAGCCACTGGAGTGACCCCTCCTTCTCCTCGGCGTGCATATTCTTTTACTCTGACTCCACCCTTCCACTGAATCCCAGGGTCTGACCAGGAGACCCTGGGATTCTTTTTAGATCCTAATGTCCACAAATCATGACAGAATATTTAGTACAAATATTTGGTATTTTTCATACCAAAGGAAGAGAACTCCTTAACCATTGAGCAATTTCGAACAATATCACTGTTAAGCGTGGAAGGTAAAATCTTCTTCGCCGTATTGGCCAAGAGGATGACCTCTTATATGATCGAGAACAAGTATATCAACACAGCTATCCAGAAAGGCGGAATTCCAGGCTTTTCTGGTTGTCTGGAGCACACAGGTGTTCTCACTCAGATGATTCGTGAGGCCAAGTCCAGAAACGGCAACCTTACAGTAGTCTGGCTGGATTTGGCCAATGCCTATGGATCTATCCCTCATGCCTTAATCCATACAGCACTAGACCACTACCACATCCCTCAACACATCAAGGGAATGATCACCAGCTACTTCGGTGGAATCCAGGTGCGATTCAAGGCAGCCCATTTTACAACTCGTTGGCAGAGCCTAGAAAAGGGAATTGTGACAGGCTGCACAATCTCCCCAATCCTTTTTGTCATGGGAATGAATTTGCTGATAACAGCTGCAGCAAAGGAGGCAAAGGGTCCAAAGATGGAGTCAGGCATCCAACAACCTTCAATAAGGGGTTATATGGATGACCTTACAGTGACAACCAGAACCCATGTTGAGGCGAGATGGGTGCTAACAGCACTGGACCAAATGGCAACATGGGCTAGACTGAAGTTCAAGCCAAAGAAATCCAGAAGCATGGTGATCAGAAATGGGAAGGTGACCAACAAGTTTAGGCTGTATGTGCAAGAGGAAGTGATCCCGTCGGTGGAGGAAAACCCAATCAAGTGTCTCGGAAAGTGGTTTGACAACTCACTGGCCGACCGAAACAACATGGTCAATACAGAGAAGCAGACAGAGGAATGGTTGAGGAGTATCGAAAAGTCAGGACTTCCACGGAAATTTAAAGCGTGGCTCTATCAACACGGGCTGCTGCCAAGGCTCACATGGTTACTGACTGTGTATGGAGCCCCAATGACAAGCGTGGAAGGGATGGAGAGGAAAGTCAATAAGTATCTCCGGAAGTGGCTGGGGATTCCTCCATGCTTCACGTCAGTAGGCCTGTACATAAGATCAGGACAACTTCAACTTCCTCTGACATCCGTGGTGGAGGAGTTTAAAGTTGCCAAGTGCAGAGTCGTCATGACCTACAGACACTCCCCCGATGACCAAGTCAGACAAGCAGGGATCGTCACGAGATCCGGCCGCAAGTGGGGAGCTGAGGCAACGGTCACACAGACGGAAAGCATGCTGAAGATCCGTGACATCATTGGGGTACCATGCACAGGAAGACAGGGTCTTGGAACATCCCATTTCCAACAGTGGAGCAAGGCAGGAACTAGGGAAAGAAAAGTGATGATTCAGGAGGAGGTTAGAAGTTTGGAGGAGGAAGGGCGAAGGTCAAAAGCTGTGGCACTATCTTCCCAAGGAGCCTGGACCAAGTGGGACCTCCCCAAGCGTAAGATCACTTGGGCAGAGCTTTGGAGGCTGGAGCCATTTCGTATCTCCTTCTTACTGCGATCAGTGTATGACACACTCCCGACCCCAGCAAATTTGCACAGGTGGGGGCTATCTGAGAGCCCACTGTGCAAGCTCTGCGGGGAGAAAGGTACCATGGCGCATATCCTGTCTGGGTGTAAAATTGCACTTGCCCAAGGAAGATTCAGGTGGCGCCATGACAAGGTGCTCATGACACTTGCCAACACCCTAGAGCAGGAGAGGAAGAAGAAATGGCAGAAACATCCAAAGGCAACATCAATCCAGTTCTTAAGGGAAGGGGAAAAGCCACCAACCGCAGTTAAAGCAAAATCTAGTCTACTGCAAAAGGCCCAATCCTGGGAAATGAAGGTTGACCTGGGCGGAAGGTTGAAGTTCCCACAGTTTGTCCAGACATCCCTGAGGCCAGATGTGGTACTGTGGTCAGAAGAAGCAAAGAAGATCATCCTTATTGAACTGACTGTCCCATGGGAAGAGGGGTGTGAACAGGCCTTTGAAAGGAAAAGTGGAAAGTACCAAGACCTTCTGCATGAGTGCAGAGAGAAGGGATGGCAGTCATGGTTGTTCCCAGTCGAGGTCGGTTGTCGAGGGTTCCCTGCCCAGTCTGTATGGAGAATGTTCACAGCCATTGGATTGGGAGGGAGGGAAAGAAAGGTTGCAGCTCGCAGGATGGGGGAGGCAGCGGAAAAAGCCTCATGCTGGTTATGGAGTAGGAGGGAGGAGGTTAGCTGGAAGCCAGGAGGAGGAGATGGGCAGTGACTTGGCCACCACTGCCGACCCACCACCGGGAGGCTGTAGTGGTTCAGGGTCGAAACAGCCAGTGAACGGTGGATGCCACCTGATGACATTGATTCCTCCTGGCCAAGGCTACATTCACTCAGGGTGAATGAAAGAGAAGCATCTTCGGGTGTATATGTATTGTATTATTGATGTTTGAAAAGGAGCTAGGTACTACTGTAGGGCTGAAACAATTAATCAGAATAATTGTGATTAATTGATTATTGAAATAATTGTCAACTAATTTAATAATCGATTAATTGAGTGTAGAGACTCTAAAATAGGCCTTAACGTCGCTGACAGAGCGTCCTAGCTTCAGCAGCAAATATACCAAAATTGTTAAAGAAATATGTAAAAAACTTTTTCGACTGTCAGTATGCTCTATCCAGAACTCCTCAAATGGAAAAGTTTTAGTTTCATCTGGTTTGGTTTTGTAAAAATGAAAGGAACCTTTTGTCATCCAATTATTAATCGATTGGTTGAAAAAATTATAGACAGATTAAATGCTTTACAAAATAGTCAGTTGCAGCCCTAATCATAACATCTCCTGCATTTAGTTTTATGAAATTTGCTGAAAATCTGTAATTTTCATGACGAACAATATGATCTTGATTAGTGTAAAGCTCTAGTTGGGTGAATTGCTTTCAAGGAGAACATTTGTAAATTATTATTTTTTTGTCTTGTTTTTGAATTACAAAGATGTAGTAGGTTAGACTTTGTAGCTTTTTTGCTCGGCTTTTTTTCATGAATAGATTAACCACCCAATGCCCCAATTAAGACTTAAAATTCAAAGCTAATGTAACATAAAAAGCTAAAAGTAAATTTTCGCAAATATAAACTAATTTGCTAAAACTATTTTTAAAACAAACTATGTAATTTCTTTTTTTTCTTGCCTGCTTGGAAATGTTATTAGTTGTGCTGTAAATTAAAACTATTATTTATTCATTAAGAACTGAAAGCAACTCCTGCAGCCATAATATATAATTGGAGGTAATGCAAATAAGATGTTTATAATAGTATGATAAAATTAATTCTATTATCATTTGGAATATCATTAATAATAACACTGATACTTTGAAGGATCAGTGTTATTTCTGTATTAGTGTGAGTATACCATCCTGCAAACAAAAAGGTGTAGTTCTGCACCAGCGTTCTCAAAATTAAAGTAGAATAATTTACTTGTCTGTAGAAATTTTCTTTATGCATTTTTGATTTGATCCAAGGTCCAGTGAAATACAGCAGTTTGTAATAGGCTGAACTTTGCAACACTTTCAGTAGTTTTTTTTTTAAACAGCTAATTAACTTAAATAACCTTTTAATAACATTTTGATTTATTACAGATGTGTTCTCCGAAATATGCAGCAGGATCCTAGCTTGGTGATAATCTGTTAGCACAAAAGGCTCCTTAATATGTTTTAGGGACATAACAGTTTTAGAAGACTTCAATAAAAATGTTTTAAAGGTTTTTGTAGGTTTTTAAGCAGGGACCCCAGGTTCTAATTCAGATATTATTAATCAGCAACAGTGGTAATTATTATATATTGTAGGGGTTGTAATCATGTTAAAATATTAGAACAACATTAAAAAGACACGTTTTAACAAATTCTTTGACACAAAACTTTAATTTTGAATATGACAAATATTTATTACTGTTACAGATTTCATAAAGTCATCATCCAACTTTATCAGCCGATGTAAACAAATAAAGGCTATTTAATTATATCAATATTTGGCTACATTTATTAGGTTTTATTCACATTTTAACTGTTGGTTTATATTCAGTTATTAGTTCAATCACGATAAGTAATTTTAGTTGGTTAAATAACAATTCGTACAGTAATTTTAGCATTTTTGGTGCACAAAAAAATAATGTTCTGAAATATCTGATAAAATTCTAAACATTCAGTCTTTTTCTTGATCTTGAATAAGACTCCATCTCTGACTACAACTAAACAGCCCACTGTCCGGTTCCTTTTGTTTAATTTCCTTCAATGTTTTAAAAAATTCGATCATTATCATTACAAGAGAACTTAGAGATCCTAAAACCTTAAATAGCTTTCAGTATTTGATCAGAGGGAGAGCATCCCACAGAAGAAGCTGTTTTATTGTTGCTTTGTTCTTGTGCTCTAAAGTGTGTTTAATTCAACACTCAGCGATCTGGTCTTCCTTTGAGCTTCAAAGCTGGACTTTCCCATCTCTGTTAGCAGATCAAACCAGAGCCAGTGGAGCAGCCTGTGAGTGCTCACGCTCAGAGCAGCAGCATGATTAAGGGGACAATCTGTGTATGGGGGGGGTAGCTCTTTTCTAGTATTGTTCTAGCATCATTGCTTCTTCAAAGTCTAACAGAAATTACAGCCTTTATTTGTTTGCTTAGTGCTAAGTTGAGAAACATTTGCTCTCTTGGGGCAGCTTTTGTTGTTGCACTTTCTAGTCAGAAGTGAACATGGACTCTGTAACCTGTTTGGCACACAGCTCATAGCGTTTGAATGTCTATTCTTCTGAAAAAGATATTTTTTAAGGTCAAAATTCTCATAAAATGTCAGCTTTACTAAGCTTATTTTTAAGCCGTTGGTAAAGTCTGGTATTTTCTTAAAATACTCAATGATTAATGGCACCCCTGCTATAGATATGCTGTACAGCCCTCTTTTGCTTTTGGTAACGTGTTTCGCATTGTAAAAAATTTCACTTGGTTGGAAAACAAACACAAGATTTACATCAGATGGTTTCAAATGATTTGCCACAGAGGCCCAAACTGATATATATATATATATATATATATATATATATATATATATATATATATATATATATATATAGTACAAATGTTAATTTTTATCATCTCCTTGAACGGATTTAAGGCTCCCTGGTTTAATGGAGAGCTGCGCACTCTGAAGCAAAATGCTAGGATACTGAAGAGAAAATCGCGTAGTTCACTGCTGCGTAACAAGACCCTTTGTAAAACAAGACCAGCATATTTTTCCTCATTGATAGGGGAGAATAAGAATAATCCTAGATATCTTTTGAATATAGATAATACAAACTCACCCAGAGCCATAGCTCTGTTGAACTGTAAATCCCAGCTGCTCTTAGCATTAACGTGCTAAAACCCTTGTGCAATCATGTTCACACATCTGAAAATAGTTAAGCTCGTTACAGAAGCTACAAAACTGACCTTCCTTTGAGCAAATTGAGTTTCTGGAGCATCACATTTGTGAGGTCAATTAAATGCTCAAAATGGCCAGAAAATGAGAACTCTCATCTGAAACTCGACAGTCTATTCTTGTTCTTAGAAATAAAGGCTATTCCATGTGAGAAATTGCTAAGAAATTTAAGATTTCCTACAACGGTGTGTACTACTCCCTTCAGAGAACAGCCCAAACAGGCTCTAATGAGAGTAGAAAAAGAAGTGGGAGGCCGCGTTGCACAACTGAGCAAGAAGATACGTACATTAGAGTCTCTACTTTGTGAAACAGATGCCTCACAGGTCCCCAAATAGTACCCGCAAAACACCTGTGTCAACATCTACAGTGAAGAGGCGACTGCGGGATTCTGGGCTTCAGGGCAGAGTGGCAAAGAAAAAGCCATATCTGAGACTGGCCAATAAAAGAAAAAGATTAAGATGGGCAAAAGAACACAGACATTGGACAGAGGAAGACTGGAAAAAAGTGTTGTGGACAGGGCTTGATTGGAGCCAATTTCATCTTACAACAGGACAATGACCCTTAAACACACCTCCAAATTGTGCAAGAACTATTTAGAGCAGAAGCAGGCAGCTGGTATTCTATTGGTAATGAAGTTGCCAGCGCAGTCACCAGATCTGAACCCCATTGAGCTGTTGTGGGAGCAGCTTGACCGTATGGTACGCAAAAAGTGCCCATCCAACCAATCCAACTTGTGGGAGCTGCTTCTTGAAGCGTGGTGTGCAATTTCTCCAGATTACCTCAACAAATTAACAGCTAGAATGCCAAAGGTCTGCAATGCTGTAATTGCTGCAAATGGAGGATTCTTTGACGAAATCAAAGTTTGATGTAAAAAAAAATCTTATTTAAAATACAAATCATTATTTCTAACCTCGTCAATGTCTTGACTCTATTTTCTATTCATTTAACGAAGTATGGTGGTGAATAAGTGTGACTTTTCAGGAAAACACAAAATTGTTTGGGTGACCCCAAACTTTTGAACGGTAGTGTATCTATGATTGGTTTATCTCTGGAAGGTGAGGCAGCATTTGCGGTAGCCATAGAATCTGACCCGAGTTTAGACTGCTTTGGTCCAGTTGAACTTTCAGAGGTAGCAAAATTATTATCTTCATCTAAGCCTTCAACTTGTATGTTAGATCCAGTTCCATCCAGGTTATTTAAGGAGGTATTCCCTTTCATCTCCTCCTCCATTTTAGATGTGATTAAGCTGTCTCTGTAACAGGGATATGTACCAAAGGCTTTTAAGGTTGCTATAATTACTGTAAACCGTTGCTTAAGAAACCGTCTCTTGACCCAGATGACTTGGTCAGTTACAGACCTATATCCAATCTTTCTTTTTTATCTAAAATTCTTGAGAAAGTAGTTGCCAAACAAGTTTGTGATCACTTACACCAAAATGAACTCTTTGAAGAGTTTCAGTCTGGCTTTGGAGCTCATCATAGCACTGAAACCGCTCTGGTGAAGGTTGCTAATGATATTTTCATGGCCTCAGATAATGGACTTGTATCGGTGCTTGTCCTGTTGGATCTCAGTGCTGCATTTGATACAGTTGATCATAATATTCTTTAGAAAGATTTGAATATTTTCTACGAATTATAGGAACAGCACTAGACTGGTTTAAATCTTATCTGTCTGATCGATTGCAGTTTGTTCACGTTAATGACAAATCTTCCTCATGCTCAAAGGTTACCTGTGGAGTTCCACAGGGATCAGTGCTAGGACCAATTTTCTTTACTATATAGACAGCATGGGATTAATTTTCACTGTTATGCTGATGACACCCAGCTATATCTGTCTATAAATCCAGATGAAGCTAACCCATTACATAGATTACAGGTACACTATATTGCCAAAAGTATTTGCTCACCTGCCTTGACTCACATATGAGCTTAAGTGACATCCCGTTCCTAATCCATAGGGTTCAATATGACGTCGGTCCACCCTTTGCAGCTAGAACAGCTTCAACTCTTCTGGGAAGGCTGTCCACAAGGTTTAGGAGTGTGTTTATGGGAATTTTTGACCATTCTTCCAGAAGCGCATTTGTGAGGTCGCACACTGATGTTGGACGAGAAGGCCTGGCTCTCAGTCTCCGCTCTAATTCATCCCAAAGGTGTTCTATCGGGTTGAGGTCAGCACTCTGTGCAGGCCAGTCAAGTTCATCCACACCAGACTCTGTCATCCATGTCTTTATGGACCTTGCTTTGTGCACTGGTGCACAGTCATGTTGGAAGAGGAAGGGGCCAGCTCCAAACTGTTCCCACAAAGTTGGGAGCATGGAATTGTCCAAAATGTCTTGGTATGCTGAAGCATTCAGAGTTCCTTTCACTGGAACTAAGGGGCCAAGCCCAGCTCCTGAAAAACAACCCCACACCATAATCCCCCCTCCATCAAACTTTACACTTGGCACAATGCAGTCAGACAAGTACCGTTCTCCTGGCAACCGCCAAACCCAGACCCGTCCATCAGATTGCCAGATGGAGAAGCGCGATTCGTCACTCCAGAGAACGCGTCTCCACTGCTCTAGAGTCCAGTGGCGGCGTGCTTTACACCACCGCATCCGACGCTTTGCATTGCACTTGGTTATGTATGGCTTGGATGCAGCTGCTCGACCATGGAAACCCATTCCATGAAGCTCTCTGCGCACTGTTCTTGAGCTAATCTGAAGGCCACATGAAGTTTGGAGGTCTGTAGTGATTGACTCTGCAGAAAGTTGGCGACCTCTTCGCACTATGCGCTTCAGCATCCGCTGACCCCGCTCCGTCAGTTTACGTGGCCTACCACTTCGTGGCTGAGTTGCTGTCGTTCCCAAACACTTCCATTTTCTTATAATACAGCTGACAGTTGACTGTGGAATATTTAGGAGCGAGGAAATTTCACGACTGGATTTGTTGCACAGGTGGCATCCTATCACAGTTCCACGCTGGAATTCACTGAGCTCCTGAGAGCGACCCATTCTTTCACAAATGTTTGTAAAAACAGTCTGCATGCCTAGGTGCTTGAATTTATACACCTGTGGCCATGGAAGTGATTGGAACACCTGATTCCAATAATTTGGATGGGTGAGCAAATACTTTTGGCAATATAGTGTATGTCTGAAGACATAAAAACCTGGATGACTCTTAACTTTCTCCTTCTGAATGCAGACAAAACAGAAGCTTTAATCTTTTGACCAGTCATTGAAAAAGAAGCTGATTAGTCAGTCAATTCACGTGGATGGGATTAAATTGATCAGGACCTGTCATATAAATCCCATATTAAAGAGGTTTCTATAATTTCCTTCTGTCATCTGCGGAATATTGTTGGAATATTGCAAAAATTAGAAATATCCTGTCCGGGATGATGCTAAGAAACTAGTCCATGCAAATGTTACTTCAAGGCTGGACTATTGTAATTCTTTACTATCAGGAAGTCCATAAGCTGTAGTTAAAGCCTTCAGCTGATCCAAAATGTTGCAGCCAGAGTTCTGATGAAAATTAAAAACGGAGATCATATCTCTCCTATCCTGCTTCTCTTCATTGGCTTCCTGTTAAATCCAGAATAGAATTTCCATCTTATATTAGAGATCTGATTGTTCCTTATGTTCCTTCTTTAGAGCACTTAGAAACCTTTGAATCAATTTGACTGTAGTAAGAACATCCTCCACTATATCTTTAACATCTGTCTAACTGATCCTCGATATATGCTGTACATCTATTTGGACCGATATTTGAAGCTGATATTGCTTTTGCTTCCTCCATTAGCGTGATAGAAATGAAACAATATAAATATTATTCAGGTCTCAATAGAAACAAAAAGAAGCAACTAAAGAAACCCCAACAAAGAATGGATATTAAATGGAAGGAGCAAACATTCAGGAGCTTCACGTGACTAGCATGCATGGCTGCTGAATGCTCTAATGAATCGGGGAATGCATGCACCATATTGGCCAGCTATGTGTGTGATTAATTTTAGAGATCTACAGGATTAATTATCAGGGGCTGAATGCTAACCAGTGGTTCCTTTAGGTCTTGTATCTTATTATTATTTGCTAAAATGATTGGGATGGGAATGACTTTGTTTAGAGGGAAGTTTAGAGGGAACAGACACATCAGGACCGACTGCTAATAAACATAACTGTTATTGTGTCATCAGGCAGTGGCTGAAGCATCCATCAGTCAGCTGAGAAAAGTTAGCGAAGGTGAACAGATCCAGAGGAAACTGTTGTAGATGGATTGAAAAGCATTACAAGCTTTATATGGCCAGTTGTATAAGGCTTTTTTAGAGCCAGCTATAAATTAAATCCAATCATACAGATTTAAAGTCATTGACATAAATTTAGCTAAACCCCCAAATCACTTTTTTTCTGACGAGATATGGGTTAAAAAACTATTTTTTTTTATTATTACTGTTATTAAATACATTTTTAGTTCATATCTTTGATCAAAGTTGTTGCAATCTGACATAAAAGATTTGCACATGATTTGAAACAGGTACATATAAATCTTTGCAATCAAACCTGTTTCTTTTCCATTTGATGTTTTCAGTCAATGCAGATATGAGTATGACATAATTCCTGTGTTTGGAGCTTTTGAGCAGCAGGTTTAATCTGTTATTTCGAGTCGTCACGTGAACACCACTGCTGTTTTCCACTAATAAGAACAGTGGCTTGCCTCAAATCTTTGTTATTGTGAAGCATTTTAAAAGCTTTCTGTTATGCAGAACTCTTCCTGCTCGGCATTTTGTTAAATCGGAAATAAGAGGAAGGTTCTAAGTTTGAGCCCTCTCTTTTTGGACTTCATCACAGGCACAATGCTGCAGGGTCCGCTAGGTTACAGCCCTGCTTAAGGCATTAACTCCAGGGATTATCCCACCGGCCAAACGTTCGGTCACCAGCAGCACGCATCCTCTCATACAATCACTCCAGCTGACACGTGTCTTACATCTGCCCTGCTTTCTACCTCGCCATCGCTGGGACTAGCAGGGATTCAGACCTCTATAGGCAGGGAGATCTGACTATTTGTCCTGCTTTCATGTGTTAGCTCTGGAGGGCACAGATTTTAATACAGACTATATTCAAGTTTTCTGGAGGTGACTTGTTTCCTTTACCTGCTTAGCTTACTCATATTTTTACACCTCTGACCCATTCATTGTAAGGATAATGAGTGTTATATTAATTTTTGATTTTATTGATGCATTTGAACCATTATTTCTCTAAGATAAATTTGCACTCATACTAACATCCTTTTAATGTTTAGAAGAAAGTTGCAGAGCTGCTAACCTCTTTCTGTAGCCATTCATAATGTATGATGGAATATTTGATCAGTTTTAAAATATTTTATTATTAATTCAGGATAATAATAAAGAAAATAGAACATTGTTGATCTTAAAAAGGGAAAATGCCTTTGAAGTTTATGCATCTTTTGTAAATTAAAAGAATTGTTGTGCGATTGATAGTGTCTTTTAAATCGATACTCCCAAATGTGACTTGATTCAAGGAAAAAAAAAGCATAAACATCTAAGTATGTCTAAAAATAACTTATAAGAAGTGAGAACGCAGCTCTGTTACACAAAGTTATATTTCTCAGTTGAAGTGAATTTTTTGTGGTGGACTGCGAAGGAATTTCACCTTTATAAAATGATCCTAACCTTTTAGAAAATGATTTGGCAAGCATAAAAGTAAGAAAGACTTTTATACAAGAGCTAAAATGAAACTTAATACTGTTTTCAACCAGTTGTAGGAAAGAATGCATTTAACTTTGTCACAGTTTTATTTATTTTATCCAACCTTATGTTATTGCATTCAGTCTGTTTTGTAAACCTTCAAATCACCTCTGTATTGTTTGAACTGGGATTCTACACCTGTCTCTGAAATGAAGGAAACTTTTCCAACTATAAATGATCATTTCTGTAAAAAAAACAAACAACATTAATATTTGGAAATTTTTGCTCGGACATTTTTGCTTTTTGCTATTCTAGGATTTGTGAATATTATGAGAGCTAAAGGTTCAAAATATGCTGTGTTGGTGTGAGAAGCGACAGATGTCTAGTGTGAAATGAAATATCCTTATCCTTGAGAAAATATAAATATTTTAAAGCTTGTATGAAATAAAGAGTGGTTTTAAGTATTAAAAATATGTGCAAAAAACACATAATTTTCCCCCTTTCCATCAGGCCTGGCTGTATGTAGCTGATTATTACTGGAGGAAGTAATTCGCCAATAATAACATGCAGAAAAATGCAGTAATTACCTTTAGGCAGAAAAAAATGAGAATTTTTTTACACATCTCTCTAAAGATTACCATAGTAGAATAGTATTAATAAAGAACCAATGTCTCCAAAGGCTGGCACAAATCAATAGAGCTGAATGATATAAAATCTTTATAAAAAATAAGGCAACATGATAATAAATCACTGAACCTAAAAAATGTGGCATGTTTATAAAAAATATATAATTTTCCTGCTGTGAATTTATGAAGTCATTACTAATGACTTATGTGATAAGTGAGTGACTGCCTAGTGGATAGGGCATAGAGCTTGGTATCCAGAGGTTTTAAGTTCGAGCCCCACTCCCATTGGTTGCCACTCTGGGTCCCTGAGCTAAGACCCTTAACCCCACAATGCTCCCCGGGCGCCGCACAATGGCAGGCCACTGCTGCCCAAAGGGATGGGTTAAATGCAGAGGGTGAATTTCGTTACTCTGTACTTGTGACAGTGCAATGACACTTAAAAAAAGCTTAAAGAAAGGCATTTTATACACTATGAATGAATATGAGGCCAAGTGGATGGTATTTTATATACTATAAAAAAGAATGAAGACAGATTAAGCAGATCAGATTCTGTGTAATTTTATGGAGAGCTGCCTTTCCTGCCTGGTCAAAACTCGACTGTCTAAGTGCATTTGGCACCTAACCAATGAGGCCATCAGGTTTTCTGTGAGCCTTTCAGAGACCTGACACTAGTGACACACCAGGCGCACTGTGCTGACAGCTTGAGAGATGTGACCTAACAGTCTTCCTGTGAAGCTCTCAGCATTTTAATGGGAACTAAAGAGTAGATTTATGACTATTGCTGACAATATGTATTTAAACTTATTTCTAATTTACTAAATATTTTCAGTAAGACTTATTTTTTATTACTGCAGAATCTAATAACTGCTGTAGTCGGGCTCTGATTTAGAAGGATGTAGGCCTCTGAGCTTCGACATGTTTTGATGCCCAACCCAAAGAAAATGAATTTTTTTTATTGAATTATAATGGATTACTTGTTAGGTTGGTCTACATGTTAATGTAAAGGAAGTGATAGATGGTCAGTTGAACACATTCCCCATCAGAGGACTCCATACTCTTCTTGAAAAGATTAGGCCTTCTAAAAAAAAACCAAACAAACTGATAAGCACCTTATGTTTAATCCTACTCTGTTTGATGCAATAAAATCACTGAAATATACAGAAAGAGATGCGATCAAATCTGAGTTCCCTTGGGTTTGGTTAGAGGCAAAACCAGGATGTCATTATGTCTTCATGTATTGTTTATCTTTAGCAATGCGAAAAAAATTAAGCAGTTCACCTGACGTGCACTTAGGGATTTTGAAATTGTATTTTTCTTTTATTTTGCATCAGCTGATTCAAAAATGGAAAAAAAAAACATCTTGGGGTCTGAGCCTTGGGGTGCTGCCCCTACAATCCCTCTCTAAAGTCTGTCCCAGGCCGTATTTGTCCAAGAGGAAGAAATGTTGAGCCATTACACTACTTCCCCTTCTGAGCATAGCATATTTAATATCAATTCATAGTCAATATCAATATATAAACTAATGCAATTTTATACTATAATATGAAATTTCTGATCATTAGTTATCTGATAATTTAATACGCATTGTCCACATTTGTATGACCAATTTTGCTGTATTTTGCTCATATATATATATATATATATATATATATATATATATATATATATATATATAGATAGATAGATAGATAGATAGATAGTAGCAGTATGGCTGTCATTTTGATTATATATAACAGTTTGGTTGTCATTTTGTTAACTACTATGCAAAAACTGATTGACCAAAGTAAACTAAAATTGTATGTTATTGAAACTAAACTAGCATGGGAAAAAAAAGTAGGGATTGACAACAAAGATATCAGCTACTGTTCAAGTGTTTGTCTTTAAGGTACTTAGTAGCAAACATTTTAGGTTTAGGTAAGTTGACTGTATGACTGTATTATTTGCAATATATATATTTGTTTTTTTTGTGTGTTTTTTTTGTATGCTGACAAAAATGTTCATCCGTGTCACATTTTTTAGTTTTTAACTCATTAAGTTAGGAATAATTTGGCAAAAATAAGACCAATATTTAAAATTTTACAGATCTAATATTTTTTTAAATTTGTTTTCCATATTTAGGGACTTAATACAAATTTCAACAAAATAATGAGTATTTTTTAAATTAAAATTAAAAACTGAAATGTTGAGAAAAAAAACAAGCTTTTAAAAATGTATGGGGACATCATGTCTCCTTTTCCAAACATTCACTAATCCACATTCTCTCTTTTTTTCAGTAAAGAAAGCCAAACTTCATGGCCCACCAGGTAAGAACCTGTTCAAACATTCTGCTTGATTTTTTATTCTAGCATTCAGGAATCTCTGAATTAGAGAATATTTATAAATAAATCCATCAAATATTTTGTTTGCCACCTTTTTTTTAATTTTCTTTAGACCTGACTTAATTGTTGGTGAAATTCATTTAGTGAAGTTAAGGTGACAGTACTATAAGATTTTGGTAGTAATGAATCAAATGATAAAATCGGTGAAGATTCCTTAACTTCCTGTTTCACCACATCTCAAAGGTGATGTATTGGAAAGATATATTTCAACTGTAACAGCTGACATGTTCAAGAAACCAGTTTAAGGGGATTCATGTAGACCCTGGCATTTACAGAAGTCTGTAGTGTCATGACAGAAAACCCAAAAGTCCGTTCAGACACACAAAGGATGTTTTTTGCATTCATTTGAATAAAAAAAAACTGGTGCAAGTTAGGGAACCACAGCAGGAGTAAACAGGAAGTACCATAAAAAAGGAAACAGATCAGTGGCTGATAAAGAGTCAAGGCAGAGAAAAAAAATAAATTCAACTAAATTTAATTTGTAGGGATTCAATGGGAAGACTTGATCCCAATGAAGTTTTACCCCAAAGCTGTTTGGTTTGATAGATGGCCTGTACTTATATAGCAGCTTTCTAGTTTATTTGCATGCTCCCATTATCTGCACAACAGTGGAGTGTTCTGCTCCTCTACTAAAACAGCTCAGTGAGAGATGGACAGGGAAGAGCGTGGGAAGTGAGAACGTAGTTTAAAGCAGAGTAGTGATATATGGAATCATGATGTCATAATCTCCAAGGTAAATGCACTTTGTTTTAAATGGAAATACATTAAATGTAAGCAGTGTTTATCCATCTATCCATCCATTTTCCATCCGCTTATCACTACTGGGGTCGCAGTAGTGCTGGTGCCTAACTCCAGCTGTCAGTGGGCAAGGTACACCCTGGGGTCAACCCTGGACGGGTCGCCAGTCCAGCGCAGGGAAACACAGAGACAAACAGGACAAACAACCATTCACACACACACTCACACCTAAGGAGAATTTAGAGAAGCCAATAAACCTAACAGTCATGTTTTTGGACTGTGGGAGGAAGCTGGAGTACCCGGAGAGAACACACTGCTCCACTGTGCAGCCCCTGTAAACAGTGCTTAGTTTTAAAGAAGCATTTTCTACAAAAATTCCTTGAGGATTCCATAGATCCATAAAGCGGCTCCGGAAAAATCCTGCAGTCTGTGTTCAATTCTTAATTTTTATATATACATACTTTGACCTTTTGTGGTTCCATTACGTTCATCTGAAGACATCTTGGTATATATATCTTGCTATCAATGAGTTATTAATGTCTCACTGTGTTACGGTTTCACTTTCAACCGGTCAAATTGTTAGTCTTGGTGCCCAGTCTCCTTTTTTTCCCAGTCAAGTCCATTTGTACTCTTCCTTTATGATTTGTACGACACTAAGTAAAAAGAGGATATTGCACATAACTATTTCAAACATTCCTAACAGATAAATGCAATTAGGAGGCACTTTTAATGTCGTTTGGCTGCAGCTGTTTGTCCCTTCAACTTGTCTGCAGGCAGCGTTGAGGGGAGAACAACAGAAATGAGTGGGAGAATAAGAAATCAAACTGGAGGCGGAGGAAAGACAAATCAATAGATCATCACAGACAAAGGGCCACCTGCTTGCCTCAGAACAATCTGCCATTCATTTTTAAAGGAGAACATGGAGAAAAATCTTTCAGACACTTGAAGAGAAAAACTCAGAGTCCAGAGTATAATTTGTGCCAAGTAGTTTTGAGGAGAGAAAATACAGGAGTGGGATCATAGGGTGGAGTTTTATTTTCATCACTCTTCTTGGTTTGGTCTAATTTCCCTAAACCTTACATGGAAATGTCAAAACCTCTCTTTTTTCCCTAACTTGATCATTTTTTGCCTCAGCTTTTTTTTGATCGTCGGGGAATAATTAAACACATGTACATACTTAATGTAGGTTTTCTTTTAAGGTTTTTTTTTTATATAAATAACAACCATGATTCTTTTCTATATGAATAAACAGCCAAGACAGGAAAAAAAAGCAGAAAACAAAAAGTAAACAAATACAACAAAAACTATATTCAAAAGATGATTATAAATTCAATGAATATTCTATGGGAATTGCTGCCAAAACAGGCTGATATTGCTGCAGCACTGCATACAAATGAAAGATTTGATTTGTTACAGTAAATGCTTGTAAATCTTTAAAATGCTGTGCTTTGTCACTGAAATGTTTTGGATTTTTCTGGACCAAAGATTAGAACAGTTTTTTTGACTTTAGAAGCCATTTAATAGTTAGAAATCCCTTATAAACTGATAGTGTGTTTTACATTGTTATAATTTTTTATTTATAACTTCTGGATTTCAGTCTATGAGGCTGCATTTCAACTTCTGGACCAAATCCTAAAAACATTTGGTCTTTTTGTCAATGAAATGGCGGCTACAAATTGACTTCTGTGTTTCCACTTTTATTTTTTTATTATTTATTTTTTTTGTTTGTATATTTTCAGTCCAATGACCCACTGTTCTATTATCCTGTAATATAGACAGATCTGTGTTGGGAAAAAGTTGCCGTGCTGGACCATTTTTTTTTTATCCCACTCTTCTTTCTTTAAAGTTATTTGGTTGCAGTTGTTCTACAGTTTGTAAACCATTGGAAATTTTTAACTTTTTTCAATCTCTGGATATTGAAGTAAAGAGAAAGTAAAGCAAAAACAAATATTTGTATTTCAATACTAAACTGTAAGGAGGTCAAGAAAGAATCCTCTTTTAAAGAAGTGTTCAAAAAGTTGCATCTTTCTAGTAGTTGCTCACTTTTAGTATACAGCTATCTTCTTTCTTATAGTCTGTGGTTTTTTTGGAGGTTTTCATATTTTAAGTATAACCCTTGCGCGCACACACACACACACACACACACACACACACACACACACACACACACACATATATATATATATACAGTGCTGCTTGAAAGTTTGTGAACCATCCAAACATGGCCATTGTTTTCTAAAGAAAAATTATAATAATCATGTAAAATGAACATCCAAAGCTCAAATTGTAATGCGGACCTTCCAGATAAGGAACACAAAGACAAAAAAGATGCATCTTTTTATTATTTATTCAACTAAAGTATTTTATCTGTCAAAGACAGAAAATATGCCAAGTGCAAAATAATGTGAACTCTTTCAGTTAGTACCTTGTGGCACCGCCTTTTGCAGCCATTACTTCAACTAAACGTCTTCTGTAACCACAAACAAGTGTCTCACATCTGCTTTTTGGGATTTTTGTCCACTCCTCCTTGCAGAACTCTGCCAGTTGAGAGATGTTGGAGGGACATCTGGCATGTACTGCCCGTTTCAGATCTTGCCACAGCATTTCTATGGGATTGAGGTCTGGACTTTGACTGGGCCAATCCAGAGTGCAAATCTTCTTTCTCTTAAGCCATTCTTTGGTACTTTTGCTGGAATGCTTTGGGTCATTGTCTTGTTGCATAATCCATTTCCGTCCCAGCTTCAACTCCCTGACTGATGGCAAGAGATTCTGATCAAGAATTTGTTGATAGCCCTGGGAATTGACGGTTCCCTGGATAATATGGAGTCGTCCAGGTCCAGAGGCAGAAAAGCAGGCCCAGACTTTCACATTTCCACCACCGTGCTTCACTGTTGAGAGGAAGTTCTTCTCTTTAAATTCAGTGTTTACTTTTCTCCAAACATGGCGCCTGTGATTGTGGCCAAATAATTTAATTTTGGACTCATCCGTCCAGAGAATGGACTTCCAGAAAGCCTCTGGTTTGTCCAAGTGTTCTCTGGCAAACTTTAAACGTGCAGCTTTGTTCTTTCTTGAGAGCAGAGGCTTCCTTCTAGCAACTCTCCCATGAATGCCATGTCTATTGATATTTCGCCTGATTGTAGACGCTTGTACATTTATCCCAGACGCTGACAGAGAGGTCTGCAATTCTCTGGAGGTGATGCGTGGGTTGGCCTTTACCTGCATCATTATTTTTCTGGTGCTTCTTTGTGAAAGTTTTGACGGCCGTCCACATCTGGGCAGAGTTGTAGTGATGCCTAGTGCCCTCCATTTGTAAATGATTTGTCTTACAGTGGATGGATGAAGCTGGAATCTTTTGGAGAT
Organism: Cyprinodon diabolis; assembly: GCA_030533445.1. Classification (NCBI taxonomy): domain Eukaryota; kingdom Metazoa; phylum Chordata; class Actinopteri; order Cyprinodontiformes; family Cyprinodontidae; genus Cyprinodon; species Cyprinodon diabolis. Next base: position 14,322,616 of record CM060073.1, read on the forward strand.
GGTCTTATAGCTTTCCCCAGTCTGATGGGCTGTCACCACCTTCTTCCTGACGTCCTCAGATGTCTCCCTTCCTCTCGGCATTGTTGATCTGGTCTTTATGCCTTGACACAACAGTGGTTTGTTTGGTTTCGTCTCCCTTTTAACCAGTGCACCTCCAAACTTTTCCCAAGGACGTCTCATTTGATTGGTCTGCTTAATTGATTACTCAAGCACTAAAATGTGCTTCACCTGAGTCTTTTACCTGATTGTCTTTACCAGTGCAGCTGTGGTTCATTTACTTTTGCAGATGCTCTGATTCAGTTTTTCATTTATTTTGCTTTCAACTCCCACATTTTCCTCAAAACAAATGAATGGAATTGATGAACATAAACCTGACATTTCATATACAAAAACTGGTGATGAAAAAATAAGAAAATCATGGTAAAAATAAAGAAAAATCTAAACTACTCAACTAGTTCACAAACTTTCAAGCAGCACTGTATATATATATATATATATATATATATATATATATATATATATATATATATATATATATATATATATATATATATGATATAGTTTTATTTTGCCAAATAGCCTGGTTTTGGCAGCAATTTGCATAGAATAATATCAATATTCCCCAATGATTAAAAAAATCATGGAGAAAAATGATAAAGGTAGGGAATATAGAGAATGATAGCGAAAGGTCTTTACAACAGGCCGCTCAGTGCAGCAGTGGTTAGCACTGTTGCTGTGCAGCAGGAACGTTCTGGGTTCCATTTGCAGCCTGGGGTCTTTCTAACATGGAGTTTGCATGTTCTCCCTGTGCATGCGTGGGTTCTCTCCAGCTACCACGGCTTCCTCCCACAGTCCAAACACATGACACTTATGTTAATTGGCTTCTCCAAATTGTCCTTAGGTGTGAGTGTGTGTGTGGTTGGTTGGTTGGTTAGGTGGTTGTGTGTCTCTGTGTTGCCCTGTTTGTGACAGACTGGTGACCTGTACAGGGTGTACTCCGCCGTAGATAGGCATCGGCCCCACTGCGACCCTGACAAAGACGAAGCGGAAGAAGATGGATGGATGGATGGATGGATGGGTCTTCAATATCTAACATGGTTCAAAATTCTGCTGTAACTCTTCATATATATCAATTCATATCTGCTTCAACACCATATTTCAGATGAAGTTTCAACAAGTTATATTATCTAGAACGGCAGTTTTCAAAGTGTGAAAACTTTGAAAAAGGGGAGGCGTGGTGAGAGGGAAAAAATAAATATGGATTTAGGACCAAGTTGGAACTGTGGGGTGCGCGTGTGGAGCGGGGATCAGTGGAAATGTTTCCCACCTTAGAGGATGTTTTGGCCAGAGCGGGGCTGAAGGTGGAGTTTTTACAGCAGGCTGTCTGCATGCATTTGGAGGGGATGCGCGAGCAGTTTGGAGAGTATTTTGGAGAGGAGACAATGGCAAACCAGTGGGTGAGAAACCCATTTTCCTTCCCCGTGACAATCAAAGATGGACTTTCAGCAGGAGAGGAAGAGGTTCTGGCTGAGCTGAGCTGTGACATGGACTTGAAACAGAGGATGAGTGACGTGTCACTTGCGCACTTTTGGCTGTCAGTAGGGACTGAATTTCCACAGCTCTCAATGAAGATCTGATCAAAATGTTTTTATAAAGATGTGAAAACACTGTTGGTATCTCAAACATTAAACTCAGAATCTCAGATGTAACGTTTGTTTGAGAAAACAATTGAAAAGTGAATTTGGGGTTGTTCTTATCATTAGAAAAATAAAAAAAGGGCGTATTTGACATACAAAGGCCCCGATAAAATAATTAAAATGGGAGGAAATGTTTTAAAATGTTCAATGTGTTAAATTTCTTTCAGAGAGTGTCATTTTAAAAGATGAGATGGTTCTAAAATAAAAGCAATTACAAGGTTTTTTGTAGTGGCATTTGTTTGTTTATGGGTTGATTATTTTGGGTGGGGTGGGGGGGGGGGGGGGGGTGGGGGGGGGGGGGTGGGGGGGGGGGGGGGGGGGGGGCATAGTGCTCACTGGAGGGGGACTCACCCTTTCATACTTTGAAAACCCCTGATAGAATAGAATAGAATTAAAGCATGTGCCCCTTCAACATCTTGTTAAACTGTTGAGCAAATGTAGAAGCTCTGTAGTCAATGCTTCAGAAAGTTGACTTAACCTTTAACATCATGGGTTAGACAGAACAAACATTATTCAGTTCATGTTGAAATAATTCTGGTGATGAGAGTCAATGTAATAGTTTTACAAGAATGACATTTCTTCACCGAGAACCATGACCAGCATATCGCCACACTTTCATCTATGGATGCCTGTGGAGCAGTGTGGTGGTGCGGTGAAAAAATGTCAAGAAAATCTGCAGAGCAGAGGAAAAATGTATACATTTTAGCTGCAGACAACTAAAACTCTTCCCCTACTCAGATCTAACCAATATCTCAGAAAGAGGTTAGTTCATTCTAAAGACAAAACCCTTAAATATAAGCTGAGTAAAACAGAGTGTGTAGTTTACAACAGCAAGGAATGTTCAGATCTATAGGCAGCAGAAAGTATACAACCTCTTCTTATGCATGACTCTATACAGCAGAGCTTTTAGGTCACGGATTAGCGGACCACGGTCTGGATCTGGACCCACCTGCTGGCTAATCCGGACCAAACCTGATTTAAAACATTTATAAATCAATGCACGTTGTTTGACGGCTGCGTCTAATTTCACTCGCAACGCTTCTGCTGTTAATACAGTAAAGCCCTCCAGAGCGTCCGACACCGGGCTGCATGTGATACAAATTAGCCAATGAGCTACTGTCAGTCTGGGTTGCTGCTGCGAGCTACTTTTAGACACAGCAGGTAAACCTGTGCAGTGGGTAATAAGGAGAAGAAAAGAGCAGGGAAACTGGGAAAAGAAAAGTGAAATGGCGTGCTCAAAGATGATCCTGAACATTTAGTATGTTTGGCTCAACCTGCTGCTTTGAAGCAGGATTCTCCACTACAGTATGAGCATAATTAAAAATAAATATGGATCCAGGCTCAAAATGAGCACCTTGATATGTGCATTAGAATGGTTTTGTCTCCATTCAAACCCAGGTTTAAAGCCTTGCAGGGCAGCATAAAGCCCACTGCTCTCATTAAGCCAGAAAAAAGAAAGAAAAAAAAAAAGCAGTCAGTGCAGGTGTTTTATAACATACGTGAATCAGGAAATTGTTTAAATACTGAACGATTATTTTTCTCTACTTCAAAAAACACTTTAGATTTTAAAATGGAAAAATTCTTTTTTTAAATATTTTTTTTATTTAAAAAGTCAATGTATAACATGGATTCATAAACACCTCATTTTATTTCAGTTTTAAGTTCTGTTTAAAGTAACAGATTATAATTAAAAATGTCTCCGGACCTTAACTGATGATTTTCTTTATTCGGACCCCGCAGATTTTTAATTGGTTACCCCTGGTTTAGAGGTTCAAAATTTCGGGAGATTGTACAACATTAAGCATGATGCCCAGACAGTTTTAAACAAATTTAAACCGTCTTGCGTTTCTTCATTTTGTATTTGTAATCTCTTAATGCAGTTCCCTCAAGAGTATAACTATTAAGAGGCTTTAAATGTTTTTTAGGGTTATTTACTACATTTGAGAGGTAAAGTCGATTGTGACCAATAAAACCCAATTTTTTTTTAAACTTCAGCCTCAAATTGAGCAAATCTTATTTTCTGTAAACCAATTTTACCCAGGATGCCACTCTGTCTGGTGACACACATATTTGTTTTAGATCAAGCACAGTTTGTAGGTTTTGTGCTACTCCAATGACCCAGTTAGGGAAACATGTTCTGGTTTATGCTTAATAGTAAGAAGCAAAGGATTTATTTCCAGTGATGAATGATCCCCAGAGATAAGGTGACCGGTTAATTTTTCATTTTAAATGGCTGTTATTATAAAGGATTTACCCTGATTTGCAATGGCCCATAAAAGTTTCCAGGACACTGTTTCACATTTTTGGAATTTACCCACAACCCGTATGCATTTTACTTAGATTTAATGAAATAGACCATCACAAAAAAGATTAACTGAGAAATAAAAAAAGATTTTAAAGATTTTAAAAGATTTTAATTTAGAAAAGTGCAATTTGAATTTGCTCTGAGACCCTTTAACCTGCGTGAATCATCCAAAAAGTTCACTTTTTAGAATTAACCTATTAATATCCAACTCATTTTAGTAAATTCTCGCCTATTTTACATACACAAATGGAAAAGCAAATAACTGAGGAACTGTAAGCCCAAATTACATGTGCAATACATTATTCGAAAGCTGACACCTTCTAGTTTCTGAATATATACATGAAAATTGGGCGAGCAAAACAAAGCCCAAGCTGCATCAATTCAAACAAGACTCAAAGTTTTTTTTTTTTTATTCTCAAAATAATAGGTCTTTTTTGAACAGCAGTGATGAAGACATGCTTGCTTGTTGTGGCTGCTTTGTCATGTTTACATTTTGACATGCTGCTATATCTGTGTTAATTGTGCTTTGGTGCTCGCTGTGTCCAATAAATTAACTAGGTGGTTGAATTGTGAAGAATCTAAACTTTCCAACGATGTCTAACATGTCTATATTAGCAAACATTTTACCATTGTAATTTTCATGCATTCAGAGGTATTATTTGTAAACGCGTTAAAACGGGTCGCAGGCAACCCAGTGGGTTTTGAGAGATTAAAGTCCATAAGTATAACTTTATCTTCTTAGAGATGCCAAATCAAATTGTACTTTTAAGACCTCATAATGTTTTAGAGAACATTAGTGAATAAATAGCTGGAAAAAAAAATACAGATGGCAGGGGTCCTTTTAAAAAAGCAGGTTTGCTGAAAACTCAAAGTTTTCTAAACCTGAATTATGTGAAACTCTGATTTTTCCTTTTCACAAAGAGAGTTTACCCCATCTCTGTTTCTATTGCCACAGTAACATTCTCCCTAGAGTTATCCTGTTCTGGAGCAGGTTTTGTTTATTAAACTCAGAGTATCCTCTGTCTCCACTCTCCATACAGCCAATCACATTGTTTTATTTCCTGATCTAATCAGCAGCGATATGTCATAGTTTTGTTCAAGTAATAAAATCAATTGTTCACTAGGTCCGTTAGACACATTAGCTTTTAACTACAAACATAGCATGTCCTCGTGACGTAGCTCTTATTAGAGAAAGATCAGCATTTATTCACAGAGAATTCAACATTTCTAGGGAGAGGATTCTACATCTCAGTTGACAGGGCATGAGGTTTCTTTGTTTTTGGTTTGGTTAATATGAGCGAGATATGGTGGTTCATGACGAACTACTGAAATTATTTTCAGATTACCCATAAATAGATTAGCTTTCTTCTTGATAATTTTTTAAATATTAAAATAAGCAGAAAACCAAGAGAGAATTATATTAAAAAAAGGAACCCCCAAATATAATCAAAATGATGATAGATAGATGGAAGGATGGATGGATGGATGAACGAATCACATGCAGACATGCAGTGCTGATTAAAAATATTTTAATGTGGTAAAAGCACATAAACAGCAGAAGGCCTGTGGCTGAAGCATTTAGTTTTGTTACCTATTATTTTTGGCAAAAATAATTTCACTAAACAGATTAGCTAAGTTGATTCTTTATAAGGTTTTTATACAGTTGTCACACACTTGAACAGCATTTTGTCATTTTAAGGAAGGGAGTCTAGGATCGATATTACCCCTAATTTAGTCTGAGGTTTTTTGTAAAAGGAAAACCGATGACTGAATCTTATTTAATAAGTGCGAAGCTGTGCACCACATATTGTTATATAATTTAGTATAGGTACATAACTGTGTGAAAATCTGTTATATTTAGTTGTGGATCCTTACCTGTCAGTAGCTGTGCTCATACCTGTGGTTCACACTCCAGAGTCTCTGGCTTTAATGAAGAGCCAGCGTTGGTGTAATGAGGCAGCCCTGCACTGACACAGCCTGAACTGTTGTTCCCAAATGACTTTTGCTATTTTCTTTGTATTTAATTTATTTCACTCAGTTACAATGTGGTCACTTTCCGGACTACTTTTTTGTAATTGATGGAGAAGGAGCTGTGCCATTTACTCTAACAGAAAATGTATAAACACAGCGTTTCAAACTGCTGAAGTAGAGAAAAAGGCAAATAAATCAAATTCAGGTTGTTTTTATATTGCTATGCATAATGTTGTAGTGAATAATGCATAACTGCAACGAGCTATAAAAGCTTTATTTTATGTCAAATTGATGCACAAATATTTCAGCTGACTGCATTGGACGTAATAATAAGAACAAATGTTCATATATAATATATATTTATCTCATCAGCAACAACTATTCACCAGGTATTTCTCCTGAGGGGTGCAGCAGAAAGCAAGGTAGCCACCAGTGAAGAGCTTGTTTAATGCTGGTGAGAGGTGGAATATAGCGCATTCACACAGTGAGGCACTGAAGTGAAAAAAAACAATGCCTTTTCAAAACATTAATGAATGAAAGAATGTACTGTAGGTCTGAAAATTTAAATAAAGAGCAAAAAGTTGTGAAAGTGGGGAGAATCAACCAATGCAGATATTCTAGGACCAACACCAATAATGATGCCAGATCTCATCATCAGTCTTACTGATCCATGCTACATACTCCCAATTTATTTTATCTTGATTTCTTAAGCTGATGCTGGTTTCTCTTCATCTGTTCACACAACAATAATCACACCGTGATAACAGCTGTTACACAAGTCTCAATTTAAACAAAAAAAAGAAACATTAATTTAAAGAAAATAAATTAACAACTGGTAGCAAAAGGAGGGAGTGGTGATGCGTGCCCTCTTCATGATTTGTGCCTAGAATTGCATAAAAAATGTCAAGAAAGAAGAATAAAAAATACAAATATCTGCCTAAAAAAAATCATTCAGCAGATCATTCTAACTTCAATTGAAAGCAGCTCAATTTTCGTACATTTGCAGAAACCTAGAGGGGAAAACAAGTGGCTGGTAAGAAGGGGCCATAGTGGAGCCAATTCAGTGTAAGAGGGACAAGTTAGCTGTGCTTGTGTTATCAAACAGCATGCAGGAGGAACAGCGTTCAGTAAATCCTGATCTGCACCAATATCTAGGAAGACGAGAAAATGTTCCTGCCATCCAGAATGTTTCAGCAACTGTAATCCAACATACCAGAGACAATTAAGAAAGTCAGGGAGAAGAATAATAAACTCTATGAATGCTGATGCTGGAAGAATTTGATCTGCTTGCTCAGAGTGGAATCAAAATAAAGCTTCTGAAAGGAAGGACAGGTACTTGCTTTAAAGTTGGGTAATCCTGTTTTTATTTGGATAAATTTCAATGTAAAATATTAATTAGATGCTGCTAAATGGAAATTGTAACGGAACAGGGAACATCTTGTCCTTTTGCTGTTCAACAATTAACAGACTTGGTTATTTTTATCTCTTCTGCATATCCCAAACCTCCCCCCTCTCCCCACGTGTCTGCATCAGCTTCCAGTCTTCCTCACCTCTCCGATCTCACCTGGTGCCCATAATAGAGTATTCATTATTGTAGACAAGCCAGTAAATGTCATGTGGTCCGGCCGCGCAGCACACGTTCATGTGTAACTGAATATAACTTATTCATTTTCATAAGTCATTGCCACTTAATTATGAATGATGCCGGATGCTTCTCAAGAAGGTCCTGCTGCACGTTGGGATGCCTTCTTCCTTCCACAGCTCGTCTGCGACTCACATGTTTCTGTTGGTTTTTAACTGAACACTAGATAATTTTTTCTCTTTGTTGTTTTTATCAATGTGCTGCTTTTTGCTTCCTGTCATGACCCTGTATGGTTTCCTTGCTAAATTGAGGAGTCTGCAACCTGTCAGTGGCAGGAATCACAAACATTGCCAATGTGTTAAGTGAATGATAGATTATCTCTGATTAACCTGCTCAGCAATAGAAAGGAAAATTAATTCTTGGGTGCAGAAAAGTCATGAGAGACCAATATAGAAAGCTAGGTCTAGGGTTGTCAAAAGTATCGATACTGAAAAGTTGTATCCGGATACAATACTCATTTTCAAAAGTATCGATACAGTGCTACCACCAGCGGCACCTAAACAGTCATTCATCTTATGCGCAGATTAGAGGAAAATGCACTTTATGAACACTGTGTGATTGAATAATTCTGTGCGCTTTTTGGTTTCAGACTTTTTTCTGTAACAGGTGCAGCTGCTGAGAATTATTTTTGTTTTTTATCTGGTTTGGCTAGTGTCATTGTTATGTGTGTAAAGAATAGCCAAAGGAAGGAACACTTAATTTTAATTTTGTACGTTTTTTTTATCAAGCTTGCTTAATATTGTGTACAGCATACAACCTCAAAATATTGTTTATTGTATATATTTATCTATTTATTGTATTTTGTTTATCAATGAAAATATTTCTGTATTTTGGAGTCTTTGTTTTTATCCTTGTGGTATCGAAAATGGTATCGAGTATCGAATATTTTACTTAGTATCGTATCGAGTTGAAAAGTTTAGTATCGTGACAACCCTAGCTAGGTCAATTTAATAGATCGAGACCTGGATGATTTCATTGCATTTTCACTCTCTTTGCTCTCATTAAACTAAAATTACTCTTATTTTTTTGTCATCGGAACTCACAAAAAAAATTGCAGTAAATGGTACAAATTAGTAACCTGATTCGTTTTTTTTAGACTATACCTCTCATGTAAGGGCTCATCAACTTTAACGATTTTACTTTCCAAATATTTTTTGACATCCATGCTGGTAATAAAAGACCAGAGCAAAAACACATGAATAACAGCTGAACCTATTTGTAGCAGTTCATTGCATTCATTTTATTTCATATTTTTCAACATCAATCGGATTGAAATAACTCTTACCCCATAACACACAGAATAGAGTAACTGGAAGACTTTTTTTTTTCATGTGTCTTTTCTTTTTTGATTTCATGTCTCAGCTTCTGCAAGTGCACTTTCTTTAAAAGCCCTCATTGACACCACACTACAGACATGCATTAGCAGGTAGTTTTGGTAAAAAAGTTAAAAAGAAAAAAATCGTTTGATCTGGAAGAAAAGATAACGTACCGACATGCTTTAATCTTTCAGACTCAGTTTTTTGACAGATTTAGCAAACAGCAATCTTTAATTAGGGATTTCGGTAGGGTGACCATATTTTCATTTGGGAAAACCAGGACACCTTGGAGCGGGGGGGAACTCTGTTCTCATGCATAGCGATGTCTGTGGCATGGCATGCACTCACTTAACATAGACTTACGTAATCCTACAATAACATGAAATTTACAGTTTATTTATTAAAAATGCTTTTCAGTAAAAATCAACAGCAATAACTCCAATAACAAACGATAATTTCATTCAAAATGTATTTATTAAAAATGCTTAACAATTGCTGTAATGAATGAAAAGCACAATGAAAGAAATAATGTCTCATCTAAACATCCCTCACTTAACAAGAAAAGTTAATAACTCTCAGCTCCCAATAACAGATGAGACTCAGCCTCAGTAATGAACGAAATAATGTCTGTTCTGTAGGCTATTGGAAAAAATAAATTAACAAATTTACTAATTAACAAAAAATACCTCTTGTGTAGCAAAAATTATTCAAAATGTACCAAAAACGAACAAACATATCAATAGACTATTTTTACTTTCGGAGTCCAGGTGGCTTTTCAGATTCCTTGCACCTCCATTGGACACCGAGACATATGTACCTGCTTTGCACACTGTGCACAAGGCCTCCCATTTGTCTCGACCCGGTCTGAAAGCGGGGAAACTCTTTTGTAAATCGTCGGTAAACATACATTTGTGCTTTTGCATGTTGTTGGCGTCTATATTCTGATTAAGAACAGGGCTGCCCGCACTGACGCGGCTCAGGGATTACGTCACATGCAGCGTCGTGCGCAGTGCCTTAGCGCCTGTAAATTTAAATTAAGGTCATTTAAAAACCGGGACGCCTGGGACAGGACGTGAAATACGGATATGTCCTGGGAAATACGGACGTTTGGTCACCCTAGATTTCAGCATTTTATAGATTATCAAACGACTTGCAAAAAAATATACTGTAGTCTGTTTTTTCAATACTTTTAATGCTTCTATGTTCTATATTTCTGCATATGCAAGAGAAGATTTCATATGGAATCTGTAAAACCACAAAAAGCAATACAATCACATTATAACACCAATTTCACTTAATGCTGAAATGCAGCTTTGTAAACATAAAAAAAAAATTATAATTGAAATAGAGGAAAAAAAGGAATGTCAAGAACAACAGCACATATTGCTCTTAAGACTACTATCACTTGTTTTTATTATTACCAATTTGTCTTTATCATCTTTTCAGTCTTGAATATCTTAAAACAATGATGTGGTTGTGTTCATTTAATATTAAATATATTTAATAAAGAGTGTATTGTATTAGATCAAAGGATTCTGTATGTTTGACGACTCTGATAGCCTAATTTTTCGTTGAATGTTTTATAATAATCCATATTCACCCACAATAACTAAGATATGGGAGGATGAGAGAGTTATATAAATATAGAGAACATTTGATTTACAAGGGTTTTAACTTGACATACAAAAGGAATGAGTTGGGATGTTTTTTTTCGTATTTATGAGCAATTTTCTATTAATATTATTCTTAATATTTAGCTTAAATTATCTATAATTATTGGAAGCATTTAAGTAAATATTGAACATTCTTAGATATAGATTCCAAAAAAGGTATCATGTCTGGTGCTGTTTAGTAAAAGATATTTAACAAATATAAAATATTTGTAATATTTGTTTTCCTTTCTTTGATCCAGACAAATTCAATGCCTATGTAACACTAAAGGTCCAGAATGTGAAGAGTACAACCATCACAGTCCGTGGAGACCAGCCATGCTGGGAGCAGGACTTCATGTTGTGAGTATATTTACACAGCATTAAAGTACTTATACCACTTAAACATTTTTTTTACTCATTGTCACTTTATCACACCAAAGATAATTTTATTAATGGGTTTTAATGGCATAGATCAACATGAAGAAGCACATAAATGGGAAGTGGAATAAAAATAATATGATATAGTTTGTTTTTAGGTCTGAACTTTAACTAGACCATTTAACCATATAGATGTGCTTCGGTTTAAGTCATTCATTATATCCTTGGCTGTTTATTCAGGGTTGTTGTCCTGCTGGAAGGTGGTTGGTCTCTGGTAGAAGTTACTTTTGGTTTATTTATGGTTTTAATTGAAAAACTTTGAGAGTATATAAATACATTTGCAAGGCTATTCAGAAAATACTTCTGCCCCTCTGATTTACTGAGATTTTTAAAGAACCACTGTTTTTTATTTTTAATTGTAAAACCTTAATTGTTTTGTCTATCAATTCTATTTCTATTTTGTTGATCTAATCTGACATAAATATTCATCATGATCCTTGCTTTGCTTTCTTTCTGTTGCCTTTTATATATATATATATATATATATATATATATATATATATATATATATATATATATATATATATATATATATACAGTAAGCCATGTATGCCACCGAACTCCTGTTGTGTTATAGACAAATTGTTCCGCTAGAGGCTGTGGCAGCCTGCACATGAATGCGGGTCCGGTATGCATTAGATGGTGACGCGTTAGCTGGCTTTATTGGGCCCTGTGACATTAAAGTGCTGTACAGCGGCGGCGTGTGGGACTCCTGTCAGTCTGGCTGACATGGCCGACTAAATAGGGATCTGTGGCAGAAGCAGGTAGGATGGATGGAAAGTGAAATGACTTGCTGCGCTCGGGTAAATGGATGAGCCAGTTATGTATCTGATGAATTACCCAGCCCATCCTGATTCCAGTAGGCAGTGAGCTGAAGATCTAACTGATTAAGAAACCTGCTTTCCTGCACATCTGCTGCTCTCTGTGTGCACGAACACAAGACGTGGTTCACATAAATGTGTTATCATCAGTAATATTTTTTAGCTCTTCCTGCATTTGACAGCGCTGTAAAGAAACACTAAATAGCTCTTGTGCTCCCACTTCAAGTAAAAGATCTTTTTTTGTCCTGTTTTGAAAACATTCTGGTCAAGTTTATTAATCATGGTTTTTACATTTCCCTCAATTTCTCTTAATGACTCATTTTCAGTTGTTCAGTAGAAGCTCTTTATTAGAGCCTACCAGATTTTTATCAAAAAAGTTTTTTAACTGTTCAGCTGCAAGGTCCACCCTAAACATTACCAATCCTCCACCTTACTTATCACTGAGGATGAGATGATCCTGGCCCAGCTGAAGAGCTGGTTTGTGAATCCCTCCAACCAGTAGTCAAGAATATTTTATCTTTTTTTTTTTTCTCGCAAAAATTGTTTGTCAATAAAAACATTCCTATTCTCATTTTCTTCCAATTTGCCATGACAGTACTGGTTATGTAGCCCCACTTCCCATTCCTTCAAAATTTGGCTGCTGATGCAGCTTCTTCAAAGTGCATTGAAATAGATTAGAATTTAATTGAAAAGAATAGAATAGAAAATCATTTTATTGTCCCACAATGGGGAAGTAGCAGCTGCCCGGTAAAACAAATCATAGGACTAGTTGCGCTGCAAGTCAAGACTGAAAAGTGATGGAGCTGCTCCGCCCCGGGTTGGGCAGCGGCTCCATCACTTCAATACAGAGACGGTACAGCAACGCTCCCCTGAGGAGCAGTCCTCATGTCCAGCCTAACTGGAATCACTCTCACCTGCAGACAGACATCTCTCTATGCAGGCTGTCACAGTTTGTTAGCGCACTGATGGAAATAAAAATGTCTTCTGTCAGGCATCTATCTTTTTCTTCTCTAAATAAAGTTTGCATTAGGATCGCTCAAGTTGGGATTGTCAAGAGGCTGCACTGTTTCTAATTTGCTTTAGACAGATGTGACTACCAAGCATGTCCATTGCTCCAACATCAGGATCAGGCGGGTGAATAAATAGACAACCCTACTGTAGAACCTCAACAAGTAAAGAAATATTTTGAGCTCAAACACTCAACACACAAAAAAATGGCAAAATTTCTATTATTAAATGTAAAAAATGTCAACATTGCTTTTAGGGCTTCGACTAACGATTATTTTTCAAGTCGATTAATCTGTTGAATGTTTTTTGGATTAACTGTTTAATAATCAGATAGCCAAAGGTTCCTTATAGGACATTTTTTTACGAAATTAAACCAGGTGAATCTAAAACATTTCCACTTGAGGAGTGCTGAATAGAGCATATTGACAGAGCATTATTTTTTTTTTTCTTATATACAAAATATTTACATATCTGTTATAAAATTTTGCTATAACTACTGCTCAAAGTGGGTTACTCTGTTAGTTAAAAGCATGTTTTACAGTCTCCATACGCCAGTTAATGATTTATCGATTACTGAATTAGATATATCTTAAGGTAGGTTATTGATGACTATAAAATACGAATTTTTACCTCACGGTTTTCATGATTTCTTTTTTCTCTCTCGCTTTACAAATTAAATTTTCTTGCTACCAGAGATGGATCAGGACTCTACCAAATATTTGATTCATGTAAATGTGTGTGTGTGTGTGTGTGTGTGTCTAATAATAATATTATTAATAATATATTATTAATAATATATTAATTAATATTATTACAATAGTAATAATATTAATATGATACAATATTACATTTATCTAGGACACTTTAACCCAGTTTAGACTGAACTGCGAACTGTGTGAGCCTAGATATGGTTTACACTTGACAAGGAATCATTAAGTTGGCAGGATATATTTACTGTGCATTACAAAAAAATCTTCAGTGATGCATAGATGTTCATATGTAATCCTTTAAATCCCAGTAAAGATATCTTATAAGTATCAGGTTCAAAATGTATTTAAAGGAATTTAATTCAAGTCACCAAAGGCCTTTCTGATCAGTCTTTTGGGGCTCAGAGTGTTCGTAATGGATTCCATGGCGAGCCTGTCAATGATGTAAACAAACCAACTGAATTACATTTTACTCCATAGAGCCCCATCATGGTGACCAAATCAATTCCCAATCTAGCTGTTGCCTGTGGTCTAGTGCAATATATATATGAAACAGCAACTCATTTGTCTTAAAGCTGTTATCCGTTTGTAAAGGTTTCTGCTTTTTAACTTTTAGTTGCTATATTTAAGTTGCCTTTAACTTTTATTTCAAACTGACCATTTGCTGATATTCTTGTGCTTCCATTGAGTTATTAAAACATCTGGAAAAAAAACAAGAATAAAAAAACTAGTCCTTTTCATTTTTCTTTCCATAAAACATATGGCAAAGCAAAAATTCCCATTTAAGTGTTTTTACAAAAAACACTTTTTTTCTTCTTGTCTTTCAGGGCAAAAAAAAACAAAAAAAACAAAGATGTGAAAAAAGCTTGAAAAATGTCAGTATTTATGTATGACTTGCTAATAACTTGGCTCATAATGTATAAGTGCTTCTCCATTAGTTCATTATAAACAGAAGTGAAAGGTAAAGGTATTTCTTTGCTTCATAAACTTTGCACCATGTTTCCAATGTCATAGAATTTTATTTTTTCTATTTATGCTGTGTTCCTCCGACTTAGAGATTTCGTTTACATTTAAACATGCACTGACAGACAGGAAACTGCTGCAGCCAGAAGAGGTGTCTCAATTTAAAGCTACAGTGTGTAATAATTACAGGGATACACAGTCAGAAATGTAATATATTATACATAACTATGTTATTTATCATCATCTACGAGCTCAGCCTCTTAACCTGAATATTTGCGTTGCCTTAGAATTCGTTATTTATAATTACATAGGAGCGGGTCTCGCAGCCATGGAGGCAGACATCTTTGCGCTACGGCAGCGCAGAGCCAACAAACTAGCGATTGCGAGATCGCCCATTACGCTCGAAAGTAACTACGGCAAGTTGAGAGAGAGGAACTGAGACGGTACTGAACAATAGATGGCAATATTATGCCTGAGAATACTATCTGTAAAATTATCTATGTAAACAAACCTCATCACTTGAGAAGGTAGGTGATGCGGACGTCGTGGAAGACATTTTGTCCCGTAACGCTCGCCGTACTGTTGGGGGGGAGAAGCGGTGGGGGGGAGATGTTCATGTTGCTGCGGTCTGCAGTCTGGACGTTAGATGTCGCTAAAAATTACACACTGTAGCTTTAAAGGAATGTTTGGCGTTACCGTGTTTTAATTATTTTTCCTGTACAGCAATTTGGTCAGCTTCGGTTGTTTTATAAGTGCTTAACAAATAAAACCAGACTGCAATTGGATTACAATAGCGACTATAGATTACTACTGTCATGGTTTTGGTTCTGTTGTGCTTTACTTTGCTCCTTGTTTTCTAGTTCTATTGGTTTAATTCCTATTTTGTTGTAGTTTCTAGATTTTTGTTCTCAGGTTTTTCTGTGTTTTTCTTTTGTTGCCCTCTTGTGTGTGTTCCTTTCCCCTTGGCTCCACTTACACCTGCTCCTTATTCGCTTGTTAACCCTGCCTTTGTCTCAGTCAGCTACATATACTCTCCCTCTGCAGTCACTCTTTGTTGGTTCCTTGTCATTGCTGTACCAGTCTACTCAGCTCGTCTCTCCGGGGCTCCTCAGGCTTGTTTTCCCCTGATGTCTCCATGGTTTTTGGTTTGTTTAACATTTTAGTTGGATTTCTGGATTTGTACCTCTGTTTCCTGTGTTCTTCAATTAAATCTGTCAGAACTCATCTCAGCTTCACTTGTCTCTGCATCTGGGTCCTCAAGCAACCTTACCACCCATTGTTGACAACTACAGTTACAGACAAATCCGGGAAAAAATTGTCTGACATTGAACCAGTCTGTGGTGCCAAAGAGGTTAAGGGACACTGCTTTAGTTGATAAATACATATACACCACCAGTGTTACAGTTTTACCAACAAAAATTGATTTTGATTTATTTTATATAAATAGGATCTATGGCTGGCTAGCTAAATTATGACTGACATAAAATCGCAAGCAATAACAAATTACAAAAATCTTAGTTTTGTCATAGATTCAATGAGGACAAGATATTTTTTTTTTTGCTACTCTACAAATTAGAATGAAATTAAATAAAGTATTTTGATTTCTTAAATCCCTCAAAGGGCATATGCAGGAATAGTCCAGGCTGGACCTGTGGTTACGGTCATTGTGGTAAATGGATGTGTCCCTCCGCATTCATGTTTAACAGCTGTTTTTGAACATTGTTGTGCAGACGAGCAGCCCTTTGGGTGTAAAGTTGATCTTGATGTGGCTTGATGTGTGTGTTGGATATTGTAAAGTGTCCTGTTTGTCTCCTCGCCTTGTGTTTCAGCTATTTAAAACGTGTGTTAGACAGACTTCCTCATTATTTTATACTAATGTAGTAGGTAGGGTTGCCACAATGCCAGATTTCACTGGAAATTCCAAAATATATTGTGGTAAATAATAATATTGTCATTTGGAGACCATTTTGAACTAATGTAATGTTTATGATATAATAATGCACATGCACCCTTTTAAAGAACAACATTAAACACTGGAACTGGAGGACATTTTAAAACAGTTTATATTCATTAAAAATGCACTTGAATCAAAATTGAGTAAAATTGAAACAAAAAAAATGATTAAAATTGAAAAAAAAATTAACTTTAAAGATTAGCATATTACTTTAGGCTTAGAAAGGGACAACAAGAAGAAGTGGCAGTTTTATATGCAAAAGGTGCAAACTAACCAAACTAGGATGTGCTTGATAGTTTAAATACACTTCCATTCTGAAGTTTCCATGTAAGGAAGTCAGTTTTCACCAGTGTGTTTAAACCAGGGGTCTTCAACGTTATCGAAGCCAAGGACCCCCAAACTGATTGCGAGATGGAGCGGGGACCCCCTAATTATATATATTGTATGAAATTGTGTTATATCAAACTGGTCCTATAGTCACTCTATTACATATGGAGTCATGTAAGGAAAATAATTTCTCCCTGGGATTATTAAAGTATTTCTGGTTCCAATTCCTGGTTGATGGGTCAGGTGTTGTGAATGAAATGGTACCCAGCTTGAAAGAGCTCCTGTGTGTCGCTGAATGTGTGCATTGATGACTGAAAGACATCTTCTGCTTTCATTTATCTGTTTACTACATTGTGTTGAATTCATGTTAATGTGTATTTAAAGACATTTTAATTAGTGCAAAAAATTGCAGGGGGGAATATTAAAAAAAGTAATCAACCAAGACTTTCGCGACCCCCATGCAGTACCTCCGCGGACCCCCTAGGGGTTGTGGACCCCCTGTTGAAGACCTCTGGTTTAGACGGTAAAGTAGTGAAGCTTCAGTAGTAGTTGAGGTCCAAAGCATTGGATGTTGTGTTTGGGATGTGCGGATAGGCAGCCTTTTAAAATCCTTCTCAACTGAGACTCTTCATTATGCATTCCTTGACATGCAGCAATTTCTGTTAATTGATTACAGTAATTGACTTTATTGATCTCAGAGGGGAGAAATGCTCTCGTTACATCAGCTCAAATACTCAAAGAAGAATGTGCCAAAGAAAGAAAAAGGTGCATGGGATATATACAGTATATACCTTGCACCCATATATTACAGCGATTTTTTTTTAAGCAAAGAAAGGTGCACCTGCACAGGGTCACTGCATCTGGACATTTCTTTAGATTTTGTGTTCCTTGCTTTATGTTGATCGAATTTTACAAACAAGCATCATTTCATGTCTTTTTCTTTGTGCTTTCTTCAACCAGTCTCTGTTGCTTCACTCTGATGTGTCTTTAGATGCTGCAGGATCAGGCCTAATCTTCTGAACAGATTTATTCTATTGTGTCAGAAGTTACTGTCTTTCAGTAGATCCATCAAATGTAATGTCTTGGTTGCTATTTCCTTTCCAGAAATAAAATGTTAGAAAAAGATGATATCAAGTGATTGTGATATTATCTGATTTGTAAGTCGCAATAAAAAAAAGTTGAGTCTATTTTAACTAGAAAGTGTGTTAATTGCAATACAATAACTATAAATAAATAAATGTAAGTGGAAGGTCTTGGAGATACTCCACTGATCATGTTTTCTCAGTGATTGATCAATATGTCTGATGTTTCAGGTCATTTCCTGCTCTTTCCTTCAAGTCCTGTCAATTAAGTGCTGCTCAAGTATCAACAAATTGTGACCTTTTTCTCTTTGCCTGCATCAACCTATATTAAGTGCTTGAGGAGTGACTTTATCAAATTACAACAACAGGAGTGATTAACGTCTGTCGGTGGGAAACCTTTTCCTCCTTCATCACTTTTCTTCTCTCTAAGCTTTTAATCAGCAAAGTCTTTGTTCTTGCAGCTGGATCTGTAAATTAAGTTTAACCTGTATTTTTAGTGACCACTGGAACAATTAGAATACTGGCTCTGTCGTAACATCAAGTCAGCAGGGAAGTATGAATTTGGTGGTATTTATTTGTAATTCCTCCTCTCAAGTTACAACATACTGTTGTAAAACATTTTTTTCTACCTCAGAAAGACTAGAATGGTTGTTTACATTCTGTTATGCAAAAAATGATTATTACCACAAAAAAAGCAGAACAAAAGCAAGTAAAAAAAAAATATGATAAAGAAATTTGGATCATAACCTAAAACTAATACCCCAGTCAGTAGTTTAACTTCGTCAAAATCAGCTCTAAACAAATGGGTTTTAAACTTTGACTTAAAAGTACTCAGGCTTTCAGCACTTTTACAGTGTTCTGGGAGTTTGTTCTAGATAAGTGGATCATAGGAACTAAATGCTGCTTCTCCATGTTTGGTTCTAGTTCTTGGGGTACAGAGTAGGCTTGAACTAGAAGACCTGAGTGATATGGGAGGCTGATACACTGACAATCTGTTATATATTGCTGTGCTGATCCATTCAGTGATTTATAGACAAAATTATATTCTCTATGCTACAGAGAGCCAATGTAAGGACTTCACTACTAAGCTGATGTGCTCAACTTTCTTAGTTCTAGTGACAACATGGGCAGCAGTGTTTTGGATCAGCTGCAGCTGTCTGATGCACTTTTTTAAGTAAAACTATGAAAACACTGTTCCAGTAATTATACTAAAGATAAATTCATAAATGTTTTTTTTTTTTTGCTTGGACATTAGGGCTTTAATCCTGGAGATGTTCTTCAGGTTATAAAGACGCACAGAACCAAATGACTGAACTTTTACATATCAAAGTATCATTAGGAAAGGTCATATTTTTGGCAATTTTCTCAAAATTTCAGTTTTGAGCTAAGTTAACTGGGTTTGCTTGTTTTTTTGCATGAGTAAAAAAAGTAAGGATTCTCTCTTAGTTTCTTCCCATTGTCCTCTGTTTTACTCCTTTACCCTTTCTGTACAGTACTGTTTATATAAACGTATTGTGCAAACAAAATAACTGCCCCCATGGAACCCTGAAAAACACTCTGTCACTTGGAGCATTTTGCATAAAATAAATAACCTTAGCGCTTTTCTAACCCATTCAGGATTTTTTTTTATATAGTTAATTAATCTAAATAACAATAATACAACACAATGGTCAATAACACAGGAAACATTGGGGGATGGGTGAGCTGAATGTACACTGTAAAAGCAAAGGAGGGACATTTTGGGTTGCTTTGGTCAGTTATTGTTTAGTTTGTGTTTTTGAGTTTTATTGCTTATCTTCGAGGGACTAATGCAGTCAGATGATATTTTACTAATAAATCTACGTTTAGGAATGAAAACCACTCCTTATACAAAAATGTAACTGCCCTCTTTCACCTCAAACAGGAATATCGACTGCAGGATTTTATTTTTGGCAGTGAAGAGAAAAGAGTTCAAGATTTGTTTTTTTTAATGCCTTTATCTTGGAGGAACAAAAGTCATTTTCTTGCAGACGGTATTGATTTAATTACGAATATTGATAGGGTCAGTTAACACAGTGATTTGGAGTTTTATTTTGCAAGGTTGGTCTCTAAGGTTTAAGCAGACAGAAATAGAATTTCCTATTTGCAAAACATGATTTAGTTTTTGTCTTAGACTGACAACACCTTTTAATTCAAAAACCCAGACAGCTCCACCAGAGTTTCAAAGCAAAACAGCCGTGCCATTTAAACAGAAAAACACACGGGCCACTGAGGTAAAAGAAAATACTGTTCTTTTTTTTTATTTACTAAATCTGTAAAGCGTTTCCAGCAGCATCACGTCTGAAGCCGTATTTCACTGGAAATGTGACAGAGCTCCAGTCAGACAGGACAGCGTCTGTAAGGTCTAAAGCGTCTGTTGGGCTTAAAGCTTTTTAACACACATTCTCTTTTCAGCTCAGTGTATAGGTGTGCAAGCCACCATTATTGTCTGTGTGTTATGTTTAATAAATACACCAGTTCTGGCTTTTTATTTTCACTTTATCCATAGCCCTCAATAATGAAAAAAATGTTCATGCAAAATAAAATGCCTGGGGGGGGGGACTCAATCACATCTGGTCTAACATTAAAGACAGCAAGCTTTGGCTGGACACAAGGTTCTAATCATAAAAGTATTA
Source organism: Cyprinodon diabolis (assembly GCA_030533445.1). Taxonomy (NCBI): domain Eukaryota; kingdom Metazoa; phylum Chordata; class Actinopteri; order Cyprinodontiformes; family Cyprinodontidae; genus Cyprinodon; species Cyprinodon diabolis. The sequence continues at coordinate 14,343,153 of CM060073.1, forward strand.
TTCTTCCATGGTTAGAATTGCATAATCCCATAGATTATATTGAGTCAGTAATTACAACTGTATTCATTCTTTCCCTCTTGCTCTAAACTGAAAGATCCAGGTCTGTCATCTTACGCAATAAACTACTTCAGATTAATGCAGTTCACCTTGGCCTCCTTTGCTCCCAATATGTCATATTTTAGAACAATACAGATCAAAAAACAAACATAAAACACAGAATAATATGTTATTTAACTGCTAGATTCAGATTTAGTTGAGTGAGATTTTAGGAAAAACACCCCATAAAATAATATTTTGATTTTCATAATCATTTAATCGGGTATTCAGGTTCTTCTGGGTACTTTAGTATCTTTCATAGTTTTTTTGTAGAGAGCAGGGAAAGCTGTTACAAGGGATTTGCAACCCATAGCTTTTGCTTATTTTCTGAAGAGAATAAAGAGAATAGTCTAACTATATACATAAAATATATATATATGATTTTAATTATATATTTTGATGCTATTATTTAGTTGTCATAAGTATTTAGATAAGGGTGTCATAATGGAAGATTATATATATATATATATATATATATATATGGAAAGAACGGCAGAATGGATCGTGCTTCAAGGACGGATCGGGTAGTCACAGCTCTAACTAGCCATCGAGCTAACAGGAGCTAGCATTATTCTTTGTCTCTACTCCAAAGGCTATATGTAGAGCGCCCCCTATTGGTGTGGTGTTAGACAGTTCAGTAGATGTCAGCGGCTTATACTGCTGTGTGGCTTATAAAAAAAAAAAAAAAACGTTTCTCATCCCTCGTGGGGTGGTATGTGTCATCCTCAAGCTCGGGTCCTCTACCAGAAGCCTGGGAGTTTGAGGGTTCTGCGCAGTATCTTCGCTGTTCCTAGGACTGCGCTCTTCTGGACAGAGACCTCTGATGTTTTACCTGGAATCTGCTGTAGCCACTCTCCCAGTTTGGGGGTCACAGCCCCCAGTGCTCCAATTACCACTGGCACCACTGCTGCTCTTACTTTCCACATCTTTTCTAGCTCCTCTTTCAGCCTTTGGTATTTCTCAAGCTTCTCGTGTTCTTTCTTCTTGATGTTGCTGTCGCTTGGGATTGCCACATCTATCACTACTGCCTTCTTCTGCTGTTTGTCGATCAACACGATGTCTGGTTGGTTAGCCATCACCTGTTTGTCAGTCTGGATCTTGAAGTCCCATAGGATCTTAGCTCGGTCATTCTCAACTACCTTAGGAGGTGTCTTCCATTTTGACCTTGGGACTTCCAGCCCATACTCATGGCAGATGTTCCTGTACACTATGACAGCTACCTGGTTGTGGCGTTCCATGTATGCACTTCCTGCCTGCATTTTACACCCTGCTGTTATGTGCTGTATTGTTTCAGAGGCATCTTTGCACAGTCTGCATCGGGGGTCCTGCCTGGTGTGGTAGACCCTGGCCTTTATTGATCTTGTACTGAGTGCCTGTTCTTGTGCTGCCATGATTAGTGCCTCTGTGCTGTCCTTCAGTCCAGCCTTTTCCAGCCACTGGTAGGATTTTTTGATATCAGCCACTTCTTCTATTTGTCTGTGGTATATGCCGTGCAGTGGCTTGTCCCTCCATGATGGTTCTCCTTCCTCTTTCTTGTCCTTGCTTTCGGTTTTCTCCTGCCTGAGGTATTCACCAAGCCATTTGTCTTTGGGGGCCATTTTTCTGATGTACTCCTGGGTCTTAGTTGTTTCATCCTGGACAGTGGTCTTGACACTCACTAGCCCTCGGCCTCCCTCGCTACGCTTGGTATACAGTCTCAGGGTGCTGGATTTGGGGTGGAACCCTCCATGCATTGTGAGGAGCTTTCTTGTCTTGATGTCAGTGGCCTCTATCTCCTCCTTTGGCCAGTTTATTATACCAGCGGGGTATCTGATGACTGGTAGGGCATATGTGTTGATGGTTTGGATCTTGTTTTTCCCATTCAGCTGACTTTTCAGGACCTGCCTTACTCTTTGTAGGTATTAAGCTGTGGCAGTCTTTCTTGCCATCTCCTCGTGGTTTCCGTTAGCCTGTGGCACCCCAAGGTATTTGTAGCTGTCCTGCACATCTGTAATGTGGCCTTCTGGTAGTTCAACCCCCTCGGTTCTGATCATCTTCCCTCTCTTTGAGACCATGCGACTGCACTTGTCCAGTCCGAATGACATCCCAATGTCATTGCTGTAGATCCTGGTAGTGTGGATCAGTGAGTCGATGTCTCGCTCACTCCTGGCATACAGCTTGATGGCATCCATGTAGAGGAGGTGACTGATGATTGTTCCGCTTCGGAATTGGTATCCGTAGCCAGTCTTTGTGATGATCTGGCTGAGGGGGTTCAGGACTATGCAGAACAGCAGCGGGGATAGTGCATCACCCTGGTATATGCTGCACTTGATGGTGACTTGTGCTATTGGCTTTGCATTGGCTTCCAGACTTGTTTTCCACAGCTTCATTGAGTTCTTGATGAAGGCTATTAGAGTCCTGTTGATCTTGTACATTTCCAAGCATTCCAGTATCCATGTATGTGGCATTGAGTCATAGGCTTTCTTATAGTCAATCCAGGCAGTGTACAGATTTGTCTGCCTGGTCTTACAGTCTCGAGTGACTGCTCTATCCACTAGTAGCTGGTGCTTGGCTCCTCTGGTGTTACTGCCTATTCCCTTCTGGGAAGGGTGCATGTATTGAGCCATGTGCCTATTCATCTTAGCCGCTATGATGCCTGACAGGAGCTTCCATGTTGTACATAGGCAAGTTATTGGCCGGTAGTTGGATGGGGTTGTTCCCTTCTGGGGATCCTTCATGATCAGGATTGTCCTTCCTTGGGTTAACCATTCTGGGTGGGTCCCATCCATCAGCAGTTGGTTCATTTGTGCTGCGAGGCGTGCATGAAGTGCGGTTAGTTTTTTCAGCCAGTAGGTGTGGATCATGTCAGGGCCTGGTGCTGTCCAGCTTTTCATACCTGCCGCTCTTTCTTGGACATCTGCCGTTGTAATGGTTACTGGTTCTTGTTCTGGGAGATTGCTGTGATCTGTTCTAAGATCTTCTAGCCACTGAGCATTGGTGTTGTGGGATACCTCCTTCTCCCATATGTTTCTCCAGTACTGTTCAGTCTCAGCCCTGGGTGGATCTGATCTTGAATTACCCTGCCACTGTGAGTACACTTTGGATGGGTTGGTGGAGAACACCTGGTTTATTCTCCTGGCTTCTGCTTCTCCCTTGTATCTCTTTAGGCGGGTGGCCAGGGCGGCGAGTCTTTGTTGGGCAGTTTCTAGAGCCTCAGGAATGGACAGCTTGTTGTACTTAGGTTCTGAGAGCTGCCTGCATTTTACACCTTGCTGGACCACCTTTCTGCAGGTCTGAGAGCTGACTAACCTGCTTATACTGCTGTGTGGCTTATATATATATATATATATATATATATATATATATATATATATATATATATATATACATTTCTAGTTTCTTCAAAAATGTTTTGGTGGGTCTTATAATGAGGTGCACTCTATAGTCCGGAAAATACAGCATAGAAAAATCTCAATTCACACCTTAGTCCTAAATGTGAGTCCTGACCTTAAAACAGTAATCTCCTTGTGGGGTCCAGGAATCGGGCCCCACAAGGAGCAGTGAGTTCCTATGTATCAAATACAAGAACACAGAGACATTGCATTGCATTTATCCCCACATTGTCTTTGGGTTGCCTTACATTTATTTCTGAACCGTATTTTTGTTTAACCTTAACTATAAGCAAAACTTACATTACACAATACCTCTACATTCTTAAGTCTAAAAAAGGAGAGTCCCCTGTATGAGATCAGGGTTTTTCTCCCTCTAAGGCCTGTTGGTCTTCGTCAGTTTAGTGGATAAACCAGAAAAACTTCCTAAATAGGCAACATTAATGTATAGGCATACACACTTGCACCTAGCATCTCCCACCCACCTTCTCTCCACCATCCCAGCTGAGAGGAGTCATCAGAGATGACTGACAGGCAAACTGAAGCGATATGAATGTGAGTGAGAACGTGAATATGTATATGCAGATGAGCAGTGGAGACAGTTGGCTGCTGTTTTCTCTTTAGAGAAGATGACAGCTGTCATCCTTCGCCCTCATTTTTTCACCGAAAAAGCTGATGCACTTCCTGACCAGGAGGAGGAGGAATAATGGCACCAGACTCTAAAGCTGATAACAACCCCCATTTTGATGGGATCTGATGTAAACATGAGGTACACTGACTATGTAGGTACATTAAAGACACTCTTTTTTTAACCTCTGTAAATTCATGTAAGAAAAAAACATTAACTGTCTGGTTAAAGACTATTTACTTATAATTTTAATTTAATCTCTTCACCATAGTGAAGAGATTAAATTACTGAATGTATGTGTGTCTATGGAATGGACAGAGGTTGGTTTAATAATAGCAAAGCTTATGCAGGGAGGTTGTTACATATTATTTTGATGGTTCCACTTCACACACCTTATTGTGCTATCAGTAAGCTCCTGGCACATTTCTGGCTAGATGTTTGACTCATTTTCTTGGCAGAATTTGTGGGACTGTGTTACAGAAACCAGACCTCCAAATATTACCCACAAAGTTTCATTTGGGATGAATCTTTGAGCAGGATCATGGTGCTGGTGGAACAGCCAGTTTTGCCAAAGTTTCAACCATATAGGTAGTGAATTACTGTGATGCACTTTCAAATTTGCAAATTTTTTAGCTCTAAAAGCTGCAGCTTGACCCCTTTAAATGAACCCCCTGTTGTAAAAATGTAGAAAGCTTAATTGCTGTGTGTTACTGATGTTAGTTTGTGTTTGCTTCTTTTCTACAGCGAGATCAGCAATCTGGACTCTGGCCTGGTGGTGGAGCTATGGAACAAAGGTTTGATCTGGGATACCATGATCGGTACAGCGCTGATACCCCTAGACACCATTCATCAGTCTGATGAGGTAACATGGCGAAAGGTTTTTTTCATTTATGATACATAGAAGGCTCTCAAACACTAGTGTAATAACTGGGAACATGTTATTGTTAAAAGGTGACATCAGAAATACTCTGTTTGCCTTTGAAATTTTTTTTCTTTTTTTTTTAGGATTACAACACCTTAAAGGTATAGTGGAGGATGTTCTTTTCTGGGTGGATCATCATAATAAGTGGTCCTCCTAATTTTCAATCATTGTGCTGATATGTTTAGATAAGGCCATCTTACATGCTCATCCCCATTTTTACTTACCGGTGGTGAGATAGTGGAAAAATGCAAATCTTCTTTTCAAAAGTAAGCTTATTTTGAGTTATGCATACAGGAACTTTTAAACAGAGCGTGCACAAGGAGAAATGGGCTTGTGCACGCTCTCGCATGTGTTTAATAGGCGTTCCCTCTTGGGAGTGGGTACAGGGTTATGCATGTGCTTTTTTTTTAATAGTTGAGAGGATGGGTCTTTTAAAAAAATTGCAAAAATTCCTCTACTATACCTTTAACTGAGATGTAGGTTGAGCAGTACTCCTTACTTTAAACCTAGTAGTCTTTTTTTTTTAGATAATTCTTTCTAATCTTTAGAGTTTATAATTGACTTTAACTGTTTTACCCCAGATGTTTGCATATTTTTAATATTTGTTACTTGAAATAGAAATTTTTCAATCAAGGCTAAATACAGCTGATACGGAGATGTATTTATTAACTAATCCATCTCAAAGACGGGATTAAACCTGCAGCAGATGGTTTTTATTATTTAACACAATGAAGATTTTATTGTTTTGCACTTTTACTAAGAAACTTGCTAATCTTGTTAAATCTTAATTTTCTGAAACCTTTAACAAAAATGTGAACTTTTAGATCTACAGACAAGTATAGCTGGGTGGCCAGTGAATATTTGGGGTCCTTTGCCATCAGGGGTGCTTACTTACTTGTACTTTGGGCAGGTTCTGTTTCCTGTTTCTCTTCTAATACTTTCCACATTCCTAAATTAACTTGTTTTACACTAAACCAGTTTCATTCTTGCTTTTCTTAAATGTATCAGTTTAAACTACCTCCAACATTGTGTGTTAACTCAAAAACGGAGAGATTACCAATTCCTCAAAGAGTTTATTTTGGTTTATGTGGTTTAGTTTGGTTTATTGGTTTGTGTCAGCGATTTCTGACCATTAATTATCATTTTAAGTTAAAATATTAGCTTTAAAATACATTTCAAATTTCCAGATTATAAAGAGTTTTGTACTTTTAAAATATATATTTGAACAAATTCAGTATATTTAGTTTGAGTGAGTCTTTTACTGCTTTATTTGGAACTACATTAACAGCATTAATGACTAGCAAGAAGCGAGAGACTCATTATAAGGATCAATATTTGTATCGATTTACAGATGGGAACCTGATTACTGCTTTAAGACGAATGCAAATAAATCCTTTAAGAAGATTTTTTTCTTCTGCTCTTTATGGGATTCGGAAATGTTTAGTATTTAAAGTAATTGTCTCTAAAAGTTTCTTATTTGTTTATTTTGCTTAAACGGATTTAATTAACATGTTCCAATATTCAGTAGGTCTATCACATGTTACTGTTGAAGGATTTAACTCCTATCTTTCTAGGAGAACATTTAAAGTATGATCTTAAAAGGTCTCTATATATCAAAAGTTGTTCAAACTTTGCACATGCAAAGCTGAACTTCAAAGCAGGTGTGATCTTTATCATGTGTGTGAATTGAGCAGAACAGCACAGGTGAGGAATTATAAGAATATTGGGGTGAAAAGCTCTTGGCACAAATTAATTTGGGTGATTTAGTATCTTTATTCAGTAATAAAAGTAAAACACCATGACTGAACCTCAATGTTGTAGCATGTTTAAAAAAATGTTCACCTGACTCCTGTGTGGCAGCCTGAAATGCACATCTCTAACTTGTGGCAATAGGGATTTTTTCTCTCCCTTTATGTTCTTTTATGAGCCCACCTCAAAGCATGATTAAGGTTTAAGATGGGGCTACTTTGTTTGCAAAATTTTGGGTCAAGCAGATGTTGTAAGGAGTTGGTGGAGATAAATCCAGCTGTTGAGAGTTTAATCTTGCTGTTGAAGTGTGGCTTCTTCTCTGTCGGAGGGGGGTTGGGATCGAGGACCTGACCAATCCAGCTCTTCAAGGTGTTAGGGTTAAGATTTTAAGGAGAGCAGCTCATGATCTTGAGTTTTTCTAGATGTTTGCCTAAGGTTGTGACAAGTGAAATGACACCTTTGTTGTGTGCACACAATAAAGAATAGGGGAAAAAAAGCACCACACTACACACTACAATGTTTCTATGATTTTACAGGAGGGACCAGGAGAATGGACAGCTTTGGACTCTGAGGTTTTAATCAAGGAGGATCAGATTTGCGGCACTGTCAATCCAACACCACATCAAGTGCTGCTAGACACTCGCTTTGAGCTTCCATTTGGTTTGTATCACATCATCCCAAACTTACAAGAGTACTTCTGTTTCAAAGTGTTTTTCCTGTCCAGGAATAATGAATGAAAAAGTCGACACTTTAATAACCTGATAAAACACTGTAGCTTAAATGAGCCCTTTATATAAACTTGCAGAAAAGTGCATTTAATTTCCCTGAAACTGAGTAATATTTACCAAGAAAACAGTAATTCCCATTCAGAAACCTGAGAAATAGTGATTAGAAATAAGGAATCTCATTGAGTAATGAGATCCATTAGCAGTATTAGTAAAACGTAATAGAGAGAGGATTGTGGAGCAGCTGTGCTGTTTGATTTGTTCATGTTTCATTTATGAAGGAGCAATCCAGGTCTCAGTCATGTAAAAAGAGTTTTTCCATTTAAGAGATAATGGCCTTTTTGTAACGTCATCAAAACGAGTTATGTACAGAAACAAAAACAAAAAAAAAATCAATGATATACTGTTTTCAGTTTGATTTGAGTTTTAAGCTGTCAAAGCTTAATATGATTGGTATTTGTTTCTCTTTATACTTCTGTATGGTTACAAAATGATTAACAATTAATGTAATTTTTTTTACCTGGTTTTTTGTGTATTAAATTATAGGAAGAAAGCACTTTACATCCTTACTTTCTCCTGGTATTTATGTTTGTTAACAGCTGCCTGCTGCGTTTAATTCCCCTCAACTTCCTGCCAAAGTTCCTTTATACTGTAACATGTGAAACTACCATTAGGGTTTATTAATCTTTTATGATGGGTTACACTGTGATGATGTTTCACAACCTATTCATTTTTATTTTCTGCTGTTTTATTCATGTAGTGCAGTCTCTCAAGTAATTTTTTATCTACATGGTCTTGATTAGTTAGTTAGTGCAGCTTCACTGTAACGTCTATAATTTAGTAATTTAGACACAAAGAGAATTTGAAGAATATCTTTTTATTAGTTTGTATTTACACTTTGTTTGTGATATTTTCTTAAATTGCTGATTGATTTGACCCTGAACCCTGGAAAGACAGCTTCTCATTCAAAAGTAATCCAAAATGCAGGAATATAATGTTTAAGTACATCGAGAGTGAAGCTCTTCTATCCAAAGAGGATGGAGGAGAGAGAATAGAGATAAGGGTGGAGCCCAGGCGTCCCTCATTTCTTTCTGCACCTTGGCTGGATTAACTTCTCATTTTTCCTGGATTATGTCTTGTACTTCATATAATGTTTTTTCACTCATTGCCTGATAAATCCCTCCTCCACCTGTGGATCTTTCTCTGTCACTTTACTCCATTTTATCTGACCAGATATCCCAGAAGACGAGGCACAGTACTGGACCACTAAGCTGGAGAAGATCAATACTATGCAGATACACGATGAGGTTGGCTCAATAACTGTTTCCTGCTAGTACTCTGTAATACGAATAATGCCATTTTCTCTGACTTACTAAAATATGTTGTTTTTATCATATGAGGTTAATTTGAAGTTTTGTTTTCATACAGCTGGCAGCTCTAAAATGTATAAATATGAAGAATGATTAATTTGTATTTTTTTTTTAACAGAAAAAAAACAGATGAATGCATGATGATTTTGCATTGAAATAGCATGTTTATGAACAAAATTAACAAACTCCATGTTATGTAAAAAGGCTCCTTAACATATAAAAATTTTAATCAGCGGTAATCAAGCTCCATTTATTTCTAAAATAACGTCCAGCAGTTTATTTACCTGATCCACTTATGTGAATTCATTTAAGTGGATTTCAAAATATCAAATTCAAAAATAAAGTTAAAACCTCTGTGTAATCATACAATACAACCTTGGTGTAACATTTGAAACTATAATAGTTTTACATGTTATCTTACTTTATTCTTTCTGGTTAAAACTATTAAGTATTAGTATTAATGTGGTATAATTCACTATAAAACATCCATGTTTATTTTTGCCTTCTGTGTTAAGTATTATGTATGTATATATATATATATATATATATATATATATATTGTTGTTGTATATATATTGTTGTTATTATAAATGGAATTAAACTCAGCATGACCCATAAGTTTGTGTGGTTCTCTGCTGCCACCTTGTGTGATATCGGGCTTGTGATTACAGGGAGTAAATAAAGGAAGCTCTATGAATTGGAAGCTCTATGAATTTATTTTATTCTTTATCTTTTAATTGTTCTGCTTTTCATCTTTTTTTTCTACTTTTACCAGTATCCATTACCAGGAGATGTTCAAAGAAGAAGAATGCCATCTATGCCCTCACAGTGCTGTAAGTTCATATAAAGAATAGTATACGGTATTTGAAAGTATTCCATGGCAGTAAAAAAACGCACTCTTTAAGTTATAAAATTTAGTTCAACTTATTCATTTTTAAGTTTTTTATTTATGCAGCTGTTAGATCTTTACTGATGAATTTATATATAAAAGATCTATTTATTGTAAAACATTAAGGTTGAATGATGACCTATACATTTTATAAAATGCACACAAAAAGCATTCATCTTATCACTTTAACATCTATCCTGAAGTTGAACCCATTTGGGAGTTTACTTCCATCCTAAGATCTCATTTCCCTGTTGCACTGAGGTATAGGTTAAATACATCAGTTATAGTTACTTCTCTCCTTTGGAAACTCTCCTTTATTCCACCAGGCAGTTGGAGTTATTTTGGATGGGGTGACCAGCAAAGTATGTACAATGATTGTTCATTGTTTTCCGCCCATCTGTTATTCAATGTTCCCTCCATGTTTGCATGTTGCAGAATGGCTCATTGACTCATTATAAAAAATATACTGATTCTAATCATCATCATAATATGTGTATGAGAAATGGAAATAAAAACATGGTGCCCTGCCCGGTTGTGAAGTGCTGTATTTTAATTCATGTTGTTTACAATCAAGTTTGTCCTTCTTGTATTAAATGCCTGCTACCACATGAGGGAGCTATTTTTTCAACTATCTGAATTGTCTGAATGCCTTCTTCTCTTTTTTTAAATAACCCAGGTGTGCATTAAATGAGTGGAAGTAAAAACCATCTCCCTAAACTATCTGCCTTTTTCCCAGCATATGATGACCACAACAGTGCAGTGGATGATCGAGACAGCGACTACCGCAGTGAAACTGGAAACCGACCACCACGGTTCCATAACACTTCCCAGATGAACTCATCTGTCCATCAGTACCCCATAGGCCGTAGAGTCCAGCATCAAAGCCTGTCGAGGGAGTCTGATTCTGTACACAGTTATGAATTAGACTATAGGGAAATGAGGGCAAGCAGGTAAACACAAACACCCTCACAGACACATCATGCTACCTATGCAGAATGATATAATGATAAAAAAAAATTTAATTCATTAGATTTTTTGATTTCTGTGTGTCTATAGCTATACATACAGTCTGGTTAAAAGTTTTAACAGTGACACAAATGTGTTTTTTTTTCCCAATTCATCTCTATACTAGAAAACAACAACAAAGTAAGGACTTACAATAGGTTTAAGCAAAATTCTATTATTTGACAGACGTAGAAAGAAATCTGCTTCACTAGATGAGAAACAACCCCAGACATGGATTATATCGGGATGTGTCCCTGTCAGCTCAATGCCCCTTTAAGAAAATCTGAATTAATTAAATTTTATGCTGTATTATATTCTATAATACATGAACATCAACATCTAGATGAATAAGGATATATCCAGGCAAGGTAAAGCTACTTCTTTGGTGCCCACTGGTGGCAGCATGTAGTTCAATTTTTCCAATTAGACCAAGCTGACCATTGCTGGACACAGTTAGACATCCTAAATACCTCCTTACTACATTCCAAAAAAGTGAAAAAACAAACTACTGGACTTTGTTTTCCAAGTTTGAAGGCGTTCTGCTTCCCATCCAGGAAGCTTTTTCAATTCAAAATGTCATCAATTAGCGTTGAGTTTCAAGCGTTTATGGAGTAGCCCAACAAAGCCCTATTATGGCTTAGAAAACATGCAAATTCAACCGAAAGAACAGGTCCTACCCTTAGTAATGGGGAGTCATTGAGGTCATTGTCGGCCTGCAATATCTTATACTGGCCTATGTCTCTAAAAAGGGAGTCATTAAGGTCGTTGTTGACATGGCTGACCAGATGAGATGTTTTAGTCCCTGCATAGCAATGGGGGTTGAGATTATAGTGGGAAGGAATCAACTCCATTGCTGTGTTTCAGGTTTTTAAGAGGTGGAACCTGAGACCACCCCCTCTGTTTAAGGTTTAAGGTAGTAGTAGGTAAAACTGTAGTGAGGAGTTTTACCTCCTACAACCTTGAAGTTCTTGGTGATCTACAAATCTATAGCAGCAACATTTTCTTTATGTTTATTCAAGTTGCTGTAAAAAAAAAAGGAAAACTGTTGAATAAGGGACACATGATTTTATCACAGTCAGGCTGTCAGATAGATTTTTCTGTTAAAGTTGCAGTACTTTGTTAAAGTTCGATGATAAATGTTTGCAGAAATATGAAAAAAATTACTTTTTATCATCAAGTTATAATAATCTTTAGACGATTGTCTGTATATGTAATTACTGTAACAAAAAATTCTGAACAATGTGAGAAATTTACACATTTTTGTCACTGAAAAAACTCTTTGCCATCTCTTTTTTGATATTGTCCTACTAGTTAATACATGAGTTACTCAGTTGTGTGACAATTGCATGTGATCATTTTAAAGGAATAGTACAACCAAAACATGATTACCTTCATTTTCTACTCACCCCCATGCTGAACAACACTCTGGAGTACTTTTTTGATATCTCAAATGCATCTGGAGATCTGGGAGGCTTCTTGCTGTCTGCTGACATTCAAATAATGGAGGTCTATGGCGCCCGAGGCAGAAAGGTCCATAAAAGTCCACAAAAAACGTGTCAATATTCCTCCATACTGCTCGTCCAATGTATTCCAAGTGTCCTGAGTGGGTAGCGTCCACAATTTACTCGAAACGAAGTCATTTAGAATATTTTTAGAGCATAAACAGTAGTGTATAGGATTTCCTAAAAGCGCGGTCACGAGTCTACGGAAACCGCGGCAGACCAAACCAGATGAAAGTGCGCATTCAGCGTCTGCTCTGCCGATAATGCAAGCGTAGAAGAAGAAATGTGCTGTTTACCTGTGCAAAGAAAGAAACAATGAAAGAAAAATGTCTGAGGACTTCAGTGTTGAGGAAGAGCATGAGTTCTTTGCCGAGCTGAATGCGCACTTTCATCTGGTTTGTTCTGGTTTCCGTAGACTCGTGAACGCGCTTTTAGGAAATCCTATACACTACTGTTTATGCTCTAAAAACATTCTAAATGACTTTGTTTCGAGTAAATTATGGACGCTACCCACTCAGGACACTTGGAATACATTGGACGAGCAGTATGGAGGAATATTGACACGTTTTTTGTGGACTTTATGGACCTTTCGGCCTCGGGCGCCATGGACCTCCATTATTTGAATGTCTGCAGACAGCAAGAAGCCTCCCAGATCTCCAGATGCATTTGAGATATCAAAAAAGTACTCCAGAGTGTTGTTCAGCATGGGGGTGAGTAGAAAATGAAGGCTAATCATGTTTTGGGTGTACTATTCCTTTAAGCTGAAACAGCAACCCTCTAAAAAAGAATTATAGACTTTGCTGTTTTTTCTAGATTTGTAACTGGCTTTTTTCATTCATCTTTATGTGGACTAACTTTCTTTATGTTCATTTGCAAATGTTGTTAATGTCTTTTCTTTCCTCTTTTTTTCTTTCTTTTCATTACATCCCACTGCTTCCTGCATGATATCATTGTGTTTAATCAAATCAAGACGATCAAATAAAAAGAGAGGAGTTAGAATCATTCCTGTAGACTCTGGTATGGGTGTGGAGGATTGGGAGAGTAAATATAAAGTGCCTGACTCAGGTGTGCTAGATGACTATCTAGACACTGAGCAGAAACTTTGGGAAGATGAAGATAAAAGTATCATCTACCGAATCAGCGACAGCTGTGAGTCCAAATGTAGCAGATTTTATCAGACTGTCGAGTGTGATGGGCTATCCCCGGAGGAGCCACTGGAGCCAAATGGCATTGTGAACAGACAGAGGCATGGCTTTGGCAGCGGAGAAGTACGATTAGTTTACAAGGCAGCTGGCAGCTTCGAGGATGAATCTTCTCCTCCTGAAATTGATATTATTCCATCAATCAAACAGCAGCGACAGCCGTCAGACAAGGAAAGTCTGCTTTACAAGACCAGGCTGTGGGCAAAAACCGCTTTAGAAGACACTTTGGAGAATTATGCAGTTTTCCGTGAACAAGAAGCCGCTCAAGAAGAAGCTGCTAGAATTAGAAGACGTATTGAATATAATTCCCTTGGTTCTGATGAGATGCAGTACTCATTTGGATCTGAGGAAGAACTAGAGGATCTAACATTCTCTGAGGGAGATGCTAATTTTGATGATGAAAACTACGGCTATCCTGGGAAGTATATGCAATATTTTGGACATGATTTTTGCAGAAAAGACGTAACTGATCAACAGGATCTAACATTGTCTCCTCCGACGGAACCAAGTGATGAATACATAGACCCTATGGGTGAACTGCGGAGCTTAGTTCATTCAGTGTCTGAATACTTAGCTGTAAAAGAGGAGGAGATCAACAACTATGAATCAATGCCCAAGTCACCCAGAAGAAAACTACCTGCCCTGCCAACTGATGCTAATATTTTACAACCTACAGACAATGACAGCCATTTGGTCAAACCTGATGTTAAAGAGGAAAGTTCTGTTGAACAAGGCATAACTGGAGTGAAAAATGCAATGAGCTCATTGTTTAACACAATTTCAGGGTCAAAATTTCCGACTGAAACGGAAGTTTCGGGTACATCTCCAGATCCTCAAGCACCACAGGCTGACTCTGGTATTTCAAAAATTCTTTCATTTATCCCTAAAGGTAATACTGAAGCATCCGAAATGTCTTGTGAAACAACAACAGAACAAAAGACCTGTCAAACAGCTCCTCAACCAGAATTGGGAATTTCAAAGCTCCTTGCATTTATTCCCAAAAGCGGTGGTACCTCTCCGCCAGTGGCTATAGTTCCACCTGCCTCTCAGGAGCCCCAAACTGAGAAGAAGTTCTCTCTGCAGTCCCTTTTGCCTTTTCACTCATCTGAACCAACTAGACCAGTTGATGCCAGTCAGCCACTGACCCATGCTACCACAGGAGCACAGGCATCAGCTGGGAACCAGTCTGCATCTGGGTTTGAATCCATGTTAGGAAGGCTAAGCCCTTTGAGGCTATTTTCGAGTGCACCTTCATCCAGAGAGCCATCACCTCACCCACCAGAGCAAGGCCTGTCTGCTGCAAGCAAAGAAACCCAACAAAGACAATTAAGTAGAGCCACCAGTCCTAAAAAAGAGAGTTCACAAACAGAGGAGCAGTTATCAGGAGAGATAATACCAGGTTCAGGGAGTGGATCAGTTGATCTTTTGCCAGATACAGGAAGTGGATCAATCGAGCTTTCCCAAGAAACAGGAAGTGGGTCAGTAGAGCTTCTTCCAGAGACTGAGTCCTCTGGTGAACTTCCTGATATTCAGCAAAGAGGTACATCTACAGTATCTGAAGCAAAACCTGAGGGAAGTTCAGAGGAAACAGGATTTTTCAGTCCTTTTAAGAAATCCATCTCCAACCTCATGTCAGCAGCTCCATCAGAACATTCATCACAGAAGCCTGTCGAGGAGTCATTTCTTGGCAGCAAACTAAAAATCCCATTTTTGTCAGATAATGTTTCTACAGCAACCACACCTAAAGTAGAAGGGGGTATGCTGTTGGGGATTCTTAAATTTGGAACAGGAGAAGATGCTAATGTCACGTCAAACACTCCATCCCCTAGTCCTTCAAGATCTCCCTCTCCTAGTCGTGCTTCCCTCCTTGAAGGTGTTCCAAAACAAAATACAGGAACTGGCTGGTTTTCTAACCTTTTTAAGGTGGCTCCAGCTGAACCTGCCAAAGAACCAACAAAAAATCAAATGACTCCTACTGTTACACTTACCAAACCCACTGTTCAGACTGAACCTCACTGTGAACAAGTATTTCCTGAAACACCAAAGGACACTGTCTCTAGTGAAGAGCAATCCTCTAAGGGGAAACAATTGGAAGCAGTAAGTATTATTTCTCGGGATCAAGGTCCACCCAAAGTTGCAGAAGGATCATCACAACCAGAACTTTCTCCACCACCAGGAATTATTTCTGGTTTGATGAAAATAGGACCCACAGAATCTGCTGTATCTGATAAGAAAAGCCATGAAGGGGATAATCAGTCACAACAGGGTGGTTTGTTCTCTATATTTTCATCACCTTCACAGGCTTCTCAACCACAACAGAGTTCTGGAACACAACAATCAGGGGTATTTTCTGGGTTTCTAAAATTAGCCTCTGATACTGTTTCAGACCAAGCTCAATCTCAGGGTCAAGGACTATTCTCTGGACTCATGAAAAAAGCAACAGAAACCATATCTGTATCTCAGCCACCTCATCCAAGTCCAGACATAAAGCCAAGGGAAACTGTCCAAACATTGAATAACGATGGACTCCAACAAGGTTTGGATCAAGGGTCAGCTTCTCATTGTGAGTCAACAGAGCTTTCCTCAGGAGTTAAATTAGGATCCATAGATCATCCTCTTCATAACAAGAGTGAAACAAATCAGAAAAATATTCAATTTTTAACCCCAGATGAGCAATTGAAGCAAACACAACAAACTAGCACAATAACAGAGGAAGCAGACCAAAAACCAAAGACACCTCAATCAAGTGGATTTCTTGGAGGTTTATTAAAACTCTCTGAATCTGCACCCCAGCAAGCATCTTCTGGTCAAGGGGGTTTGCTATCTGGTCTCTTTGGAATTGTTGCACAAGAACCCACTGCTGTAAACCAACCCCAACCTTTACAAAAACAATCACAGTCTGGTAGTCCTGAGAATCAAACCAATCAGAAACCAGGGAATAGACAAAACCTTCAACAACAAAAACAGGTGCCTCCACAGCAGCAGCCAAGTGGTCCTGGAGGGATGCTTGGTGGTTTATTTAACAAAATCACTGATGTAAGTGTACAACAGCCAACAATGGGGAGTCAACAAACTCAGCAACAGACACAAAGACAAGGCTCTAAGACAGATCAGCAACAACCTAATCAACATGGAGGCTTTCTTTCTGGGTTGTTTTCCCCAGGGGCTAATGCTCCAGCTCAGCAGCAGCCAACTCAACATCAGCAACAAAACCAGCAGGGTAACAGACAACCTTTGCGGAGGCAAAACCAGCTACCCCCACAAGCTCCTCCCTCTGTTCCAGAACAGGGAGGGCTACTGTCAGGTCTTTTTAATAAAATAGCTTCTAGTGATAATACATCTCAGCAGCCCAGTCCACAAAATGTTACTCAGCAGGGAAGTAAACCTAGCCAGCCTTCCAATGAACCACCATCTCAAATAAGTCAGCAGGGAGGTTTTCTATCTGGTTTGTTTGGTCAATCACCATCTCAACAACATCAAGCACAGCAACAACCTGTTAAAACAGCTGGTCCTCAACAAACAACAACTCAGCAGGCTAATCAAAGTGGAAGCTTGCTTTCAGGTATACTTAAACTTGCATCTGGTGACAATGTACCACAAGAGCAACTGTCTACAAGACCTCCTCAGGATAGAGAAGCAGGTGTTAAATCAGAACAAAATCCACCCCAAACTGAATCTGGAGGATTATTTTCTGGACTTTTAAACAAAATTTCAGCAACAGTTGAACAGTCATCATCCTCTTCTGATCAGGTAACACCTCAGTCTACTCAAAAACAACAGCAGCCACGTTCAAGTCAGAGCAGACCACAGATTCAGAGAACAAAACCAGTGGAAGTTCAGTCCTTCAAGGAAACACCTTCTGATAAGGAGTCAAAAACTCCACCTCAAAAAGGATTTCTATCCAGTTTGTTTAATGTTACAGAAGAACCACCATCAAAGACGCAGGAGCCATCTAAACTTCTGCCTGGGACAGAAGAACCCCAGAACCGCACATCTCCTGGCTTGTTATCCAGCATTTTCAAAACAAGCTCTAGTGACCCTTGCACTTCTGTTCCTGAAAAAGCAAAAGAAAAAGCTGCTCCAAATACTCTACAGCCCAATAGGGAGACAATTCCCTCAAGTCCAGTAACCTTTACAACTGCTTCTAATTCAGCTAATCGCGTTTTTGATACCCATGAACACCTTCCACAATCACAGGATTGGCAAGATCATGCAGTTTCTCCAGCAAAACTTTATCTTGAGGAAATTCAGCGTCTCTTATATGGAACAGCAAATGAGTACGGTTACAAGGATCTGTTATACAACTTTACAGAACATGGGGTAATTCCACCTGAGTTATATGACCATCAGTGTCTCATAGAAGCTCTGCTGTGGCAGCAACTTAATGATTATGTTCAAGCTGAATCACTTGCCACTCAAGTTCAAATTCACAATCAGACATGCCAAGGTTATATACCCCCAACGGTTACAGCACCTCAACCTGACCACAGCATTACTTTAAATCCTAAAGAAATGAATATCAGTAATTTCAACGTCCCTGCTCATCCTTGGAGTGATGCTACTGCCCACCTATTTGAGTGCAGAAACCGCTTTCTTGAAATAGATGAAGATCTAATATTGTTTGACATGACGTGTAGAAACAAGAAACCTTGGAGCAGTTGTGACCATTTGAATGATCTTGATAGGAATAGTAAACCATGGATTACAGGAGACAGTGCCATAAACCTATCAACTGAAAAATCAAAGACACGTCTAAATAGGTGCCAATCACTTACACAATGTAGCACTCAAGAACTTAGCCGAGTGGAGGCCAAAGGTGTTATAGACAATTGCTTAAAAAATGAAAATTTTGATTTAAAATCTGCAACCAACTTTTTAAAGCAACTTGCAACAAAAAAAGGACCTGTTGATTTGAGATGTAGTGCTCTTAATTTAAGCAGGTCAGCATGTGCTACAGGCTATACAGATGAAGATATGATGTTGGAGGATTCTGAGTGGTACCAACAATGGTTGTCACTATTAGAACATGGGTTGTGGTGGCCAGCTGAGGCAGGGGACTGTGGATATTATGTTTATACTGATGAAAACTACATTTATTCTCTTTTAACTGACAAAGCTGGAAAGCATCTTTATGCGTGTGCTACAGAAGAGGACATGGAAATGTTAGGAAAAATCACTGAAAACATTGCTAACATACTGAAACAAAACAAAACTGACAAAGTGACACTTTGTGGTTTTAAAATCCCCCTAAATGATGAAAATAAGGGCTTCTGGGTTTCAGATTATCAGCAGAATGCTTCGTCACTGAACAATACACCCATGGATCTAACATCTGCCCTTAGAAAGGGTGAAAAAATAATGAACATGAATTTGCAAAGTTTCTCACAGATGTTTCAAGAGTCTGTTGCTTCCCAAACAGAGCAGCCTATTGACTTCAGTGTATACAAGCTTAAAAAGATAAAGGTGGAGTCTGTCCAAAACGGTAACACATATCAAGAGGAGCCAAAGGAAGCTGCAGATTTTAGTTTGAAGTCTCTTAAAGGGGGACATGGAGGGCCTTACTGGAAGGATCAAGAAATTAAAGATACAGTCAAACCTGGAAGTTTGCGTCATCATTACGTAACAGAATTTTCTCAAAACAGACAGTATCCAATTCCAGAAATCAGAATTGCACATGCAGAGGATACAAATGCAGATCAGTTAAAAATAAAAGCAAGCTCAAAACATTCCGGAATTTCAGCAAAATCCACGAATTCCAACACAAGTAAATCCAAAACACTTTCATCCACATCTAAAATGCCGTCATCTGTTTGTAGTAAGCCTTTCGAAACTTCCCAATCTACTTCAAAAATACAACTGGGAAGGAAGTTGCCCACTGCTCCATTTGATAGTAAGACAACAAGCTCCCCTAATCCACCAGCACAAGTACCTTCTTCCACAGTTGCTAAAACAGCTTCCTCACCTGTACAATCTATATCTTCCCAGAGACCACACCTTATGAGACAGCCATCACAAGCAGATACAGCAATGTCATCATCTAAATTTAATAAAGGCACTGTCACTGTGATAGGTAGCAAAGAGAAAAGTATGTCAGTAGTGTCCCAAGCTGTCTCTGAGACCCCAAAAGATATCCCTAAGGTAATCACACCTCAGCTACATATTCTGAATGATACTTCAGGTGTGTCTAGTGAAGCCTACCTTTACAACAGGAATCAGAACTGCTTTACCCCCTCTGGTGGCTCTAAAGTCTTGGATTTTTCCTCTGCAAATAATAGAGAAAATACCAAAGAAGATGGAAAGAGTGAGGGTGTTGAATCTGCACCTAGACACGAGGCTGTTGACTTTACAAAGTACAAATTAAAAAGATTCAAAGAAAAAAAGCAAACTGAGGCAGATCTGAGCTTAACAGATAAGACTACAGATGTTGTAGATCTATCTAAACAAGTAGAAGAGGAAGTTGTTTGTCCAAATTCAGAATTCCCTAGTGTTAGTCTATTACAGGATAGTCAGACAGTATCTCACACCGACCAGAGACGCACATCTGACCAACATGATCAATCAGAAAAATATTTGCCCATTTCTCGAGTTGAAGCCAACCACATGCATTCTTTAGTCAACGTACAGCAAATGCAATCTATTTCCAATACAGTAAAAGGAGCAAACACAGCTCAAATTAATTCTGAGGTCTCTAAGAAAGATAAAAATTCCTCTCTTAAGCTGACCAGTGCATCTCCTGTATTATCCAAGAGTCCTGACACTGATTTCATCTCAGAAAAAACAACTACTTCAGATCCTTGCATTTTCAGTAATGTGTCCAGTCTTAATAAAATCGTCAAAGAAACTGCTAGGGCTGAGTCAAAACAACCTGCACCGACCTCACCGCTGTTGGGCTCTGTAACCAGAAAGCCAGTTGATATTCAGGAACAGAAACCTTTAATACAGAAGAGCTCTACAACTGTTGCAACTGGTTCTACTCATCAAATATCCCTTGACAAGAGACCAACATCTACACTCATTTCATATCAATCTTGTGAAAAGGCTCAGCAGTATCAGAAAGCAAGTGCACCGGCAAATTTAATTAAAGACACATTAGATATGTCTTTCAAGTCAAAAACACAGCCAATGAAGAAAAATGTTGTAGTCAAGGATCCTACTGGGGAGGCATTATCGTTGACCAAAAGAAAACCATTGGTTTGTGTTGACAGAGACCAAAGTTTACATTCCCAAGAGTCTGTTGACCTGACATGTAAAGCAGTATCATCAATGAATACTCACAAGACAAATTACTTTAGCCATGCACCCACTCTTCAGGAACCGATAAGCTCACTAAAGACCATACAAGATGTGACGTCTAAGTGTTTATCCTCAATGGAAATGGTTTCAAATGAAGATATGACTCCTGAAAACACTCTAGAAACACAACAAATTCCAATTAATTTAGACTCAGAATTACTTCAGTCACACTCATGGAAGGACAAACGGGGCATTTTAACAGGGTCAGGTCATTCATCTTTACAGTCAATGGTCACCAAAAAAAAGCATGTTTCTTTTGATTTGAGAAAAGAGGCTAATGTGTTGGACATGTCACCAAAGCCATCGCAGTCTACTTTGGAAAAAGGATTGCCCGAAGTTGAGTTTACCTCAGATGAAGCAGTTTCTCTTGTTAAAAAGTCAAGTGCCAGAGTGGCTGCAAGGAAAGATTCTGTTGGTGTTGCACTGATAGTTGATCAAACCCAGATAGAATCAGCAAGCAACATTTCTCAAAAAAGCCAAAACACAGACAGAAATAGGACCCCTATTTCACAGAAGTCTATATCTAGCTGTATGGTAAAGCAATATTCAGGTTTGCCACACTCCATTGTTAAATCAAATTCAACCAGTACAGCTCCAGCAAACTCAGTTAAAGGTACATTAGATATGTCAACAAAGGCCTCTAAACTCGACACAAGTGCATCTTCATGTCCAGTTTCACTGGTTCTTTCAAGAAGATCAAGTTTAACATTTTTAGAAAAAGATTTCTTTGGTGATTCTTTAATATTGGAGACACATTTTACCCAAGAGCAGCCTAAACAAAATCAGACAGCACTTTTGGAAAGATTTGTACGTGGTGAATCAAGAGAAATTACAGGTCCGGCAAATTCCTTTAGAGGTTTCATAGACATGTCCCCAAAATCTCACCAGAAAGAGTCTCAAGACACTTCTATTGCTCTATCATCTGGAGTTATGTCATTAGTCAAAAATAAAACACATATGGCAAGTTATCCTTGTGCTGGTGTACCACTCATAGTGGAGCAACCTGGATGTAAACAAAAAAGACAGTACCGTGAGACCCTACACAGACAAATATCTAGCTCTCATTGTAATGAGACATTTTCCCCTTCTAAGGCAACCTATAAAAATCTAAAACACTATAATCCTGTGAATTTCTCAGCAAGAGAACAACTTGATACACATATTTCTTCAAGAAACCAAATTGAGCCAAAAGATGGAGAGCCCATGAACTGTACAGTAGCAAAAACAAAGAAAACATCTTCTGAAAAAAGGAAAACTATACAGAATCTAGAAAAGAAAAATGTATGTGGTACTATGGATCTAACTCTGGATATTAAAAACAAAGCAATAATTGACCCGATAGATGCAATGGATTTTACTTCTTCTGCTTGTGAACTACCCCCTCTCAAAATAAATTTTCAGCAACAGTACACACCTGCAAACACTTTAAAGGATGTCAGAAGTCATATCACATTTTCTCAAACTCAAATGCTACCACAATATGGAGAATATTTCAATGATAGTTATATATCAGCAGCACCCCCTGGGATGCATTATGAAATGACTGCGAGAACGGGATTGCATTTAGAATCGGTATATGCATCTGTTGTTGCAGTTGAAGGAAGAATG
The DNA here is from genome assembly GCA_030533445.1 of Cyprinodon diabolis. Lineage (NCBI taxonomy): Eukaryota > Metazoa > Chordata > Actinopteri > Cyprinodontiformes > Cyprinodontidae > Cyprinodon > Cyprinodon diabolis. The sequence goes on from CM060073.1 coordinate 14,365,510, forward strand.
CAGCCTCCTCAACCTCTTGATCCCCCGGCTATACAACGGAATGAATTTACTCAGTTCTCGCTTAACAGTGTATATCCAACAGTAAGTAGTGCAACTGAAAAAATATTGTCAAATAAACCTCAGCAACCTGTTCAATATTTAATTTCTCAACACCAATGTCTACAACCTGGGGCAGAAATTGCAAGGTCTCAGCCGAAGGCAAATAAGTTGGATACAACTATTCAGCAGGATGTAACTTATAGACCCAAAATTCTTATAAAGCAGGCAACTGTGGACAGTTATGGGAGTACAGAGGAGTGTGAAGAAGATGGAACATTGACACACAGTACATACTCACCTGTTTCCTGTGCAACTCAGCTAATAAAAGTAGGATTGCAACCAGCTGGTGTCTCTGTGTGTCCAGATGCACAGCCTGGTTTGAACAATGAACATTCTATGCTACCTGAACTTAAAGATTCATTGCAAGGTAGTGGCACTACAGCTGCACAATATGATGGAGAAGTACTTCCTAGACTCCCAAAACCACCAGACCTAAGGCAAAACCTTATTACCCCAGAGCCTTATACTGCACCATCCTCGCTCTCTATAAATATGGATCCAACACAGGGTGATTCATGTGTTGCTGTGTATGTATCACAACCTGACAGAAGTCATAATATAGTACAAGAATTGCCCGTTAAAGGCAGTTATCATAATCAGGGCTTTATATCTCAACCAAAAGAGCAACAACTACCATTAACACAAGCAGGATCCTCTTCTGTGAAGGGATTGATTTCACTTTTTAGTAATTTGGACTCACAGTCTTCTGCCAGTACAAAATCACATGCCCTATCCACCCATGCCAAGACTGAATCTATAGCCATGCACACCAATGCAGAAGATGTTTCGACACAAAGGCAAGATACAAATGACCCAGTTACAAATAAGGTCAACATCATTGAGGTAATTGCTTCAAATGCATACAATTCTGATGAGTCAACTTCCCTACAATGCACTTTTGGAAAGGGTTATACTGAATCTGGATCAGCGACCTCTGAAGATAAACTGGCTTTATCAGTTGAGATATCAAAAGATAAGTCTGCAACAGCGCAGACAGTCTTGACTCCACAACCAACGCTCAGCATTGAATCACAACAAAGTGATTCGATATCTACTTCTTTGAGCCACAATGTATCTGCCGAGACACCGCAGGACTCCTCATCTTTCAGTACTGAGTCGAGATCTTATTATCAACAACTGCCTGAAACATTTAATTATTGCACAAAAAAAGAAACAAGAGTTGAAGAATTACCTCCTTTTGAACCTTTCCCAGTTGAACCAATAGATAAACTGCATGGAGGTCTTAAAAGCTCAGAAGAAACTTCCCTATTAACACAAACATTGCAAGAGGCTAAATTGCAACCAACTGGCAAAGAAGCATTGGTCAAAACAAATGAAATAACTGCAAGTCAAACTGTATCTCTATCAGAACTGTCTCAACAGCAGGCTTTAGTTGATAATAAACTATCATTATCTAAAGACCCTATCAGTTTCAATGCTGAATATGAAGAGCTCTCTTCACAAGGAAACATCACACCTCCAAAGTCAATCTACATTGGCATTGCTTCTTCAGAAACAATGCCAGTGTCTTCTTTAGAAACAATTCCTTTCAAGGAAACTGAATTGGATGAGCAGAAACCCTATATAAGGCTGCCCCACATTTTTGTATCAGCTGCAAGTTCACCAGAAGAAGAGACTAATGAACTTGATATCAATGAAAGCAGTGAACCTAATTTTTCAGAAGCTAGTGTTTGTGATGATACATCAAGTTCAGCAACAATACTGGAGCAAAGGGCTCTCGATGTAGATCTCAATGTAAAGTCTGATGAATCTAAGGATGCAAGTGCTGTAGAACCCAGTACCATCCAGGAATCTGTAATGTCAAGCAATGATGTTAAGACTTGCTCTACAGACATGGCAATTACGTTGACTACTGAAATTCACACAGTTACAAATGAACAAGACTCTCAGCACACTGTCACGGATAAAACTTCAACAGACATTTCCACTTCTGAGACTGAGAATGAACCAGATACTCCTGTGGTTCCTGAACAAAATCTTAAACTGATTCCTGCAGATACAGAGTTGACAACATCAGACGCATCACTGACTGAGATGATAAAACCTATCACTGTCCTGACTTGTCAGATTACTGAGGAATCACCAGAATGTGTTCCGTCACTTCAAGATTCATTTGGTGTACATGAAAACAAATCTTCCACTAAGGCATTGCCTGAAGAAGTTCATTGCTTAAACAGTAATTCTCTGACAGAAGAAACCTTAGTTTCAGATGTGAAATCATCCGAAGGTGACCAAATGCTTCATGATAAAGGTGACAAAGACGCAGTGTCTCTTCTACCTGAGCCACTTCCTATTGATTCTTTAACCAAGGAACTGACTGTATCTAAGGAAGCAAGTACAACTGTTAATGTTGATCTGCCCAAGGTTGAACAGACTGATGAGCAATCTGGAAAAGGCCTATTTTCACTTTTTGGTGGCTCTACAGGAATTGCTAAACAACCCCCCGCTCAAACAGGAATATCAATTCTTGGGGGCATTATTCCTGGGTCATCTAATAAAGATGTTCCTGAGACAGGGTTACTCTCAATGTTTAGTGGATCTAGTGGACCATCTTCATCCGAATCAAAAGACACACCACCACAGACAGCCCCACAAGAATCCCAGGGGAAAAGTCTACTCTCTAAATTTGGTGGATCCATCAGTCAGCCACCATCTGGCCCTAGGTGTGCAACTGCTGGCGGTGTGAGACCCAGAGGGCCAACCCCCAAAGAACCTCCAGGAAAAGGTCTATTTTCCATGTTTGGTGCAGCTGCCCCTCAACAAGCACCTAGTCCTAGGGGTCATCCAGGAGGTGGTCCTCCCCCGAGAGGACTCACTACTGGATCCTCCCTATTTGGAGGCATTCTAACAGGTTCTGCAACACAAAAAGACACCCCTAGTACCGGTTTCTTCTCCAAGTTTGGTAGTCTCGGAAGCCAGCCCCAAACGGGACCTAAAGTGTGCCCACCTAGACAACTAGTTACACCACCAAGACCCTTTAGTCCCGATATCTCGCAAAAAGGAGTTTTCTCAAAGTTAGGTGGACAGAATCATCAACCTCTGGAACCACAACCAACCGTTTCCCAAGCAAGCGAATCAGACAGTGTATTCAAGGTGTCTTCTATGTTTTCACTTGGTTCTACTGCTGATAGTAACAAATCCAAAACTGGGTTTGGCCTATTTGGATTGTCCTTTTTGGAGGAAAGCAAAACAAAACCTGAAGAAAGTGGTCCCGTCAAAGAGGAGGTTGTTGTGGAGCAAGTAAACACTAGAAAAGCACCAGAAGAAACAGAAAATGAGCATGATGCAACTTTAAAACATGATAAACATCCTACTCATCTTTCAGTTCAGGAGGAAATTCATGTAGAACAGTCCTCCCAAGATGATCATGATTCCGTTAAAGTTGTCAACAGAAATGTTACTGAAACTTCTGTTCCACAGAGAGAAATGCATATAGATGTGGAAAAAGAAACCTCATTACAGTTAGATATTTCTTTTAGTGAAAAAGCCCTTGAGACAGTTGAATATCCTATTGGAGATACTTCGAACAGTACAAGTAATCTTGGTGAGAAAGAAATATTTTTGAATTCACCAGATGAAAAACAAGTGATTGAATCACAAACTGGCATGCAATGTGAATATACAGAAACAAGATATGCAGTAAAAGATGAGCAAATAGTTTCACAATCAGACACTGAAACCCTGCAAAAGATTATTAAAAATGAATCTGAAATAGTTGGAAAAAGTGAGTTACCAGAAAATTATGACTCCAACCAAATGTCAGAAAATATAACAGGTTCCTTGCAAAAGAACAAAACCTCTGATATGATTGCTGTTGAAGAAATCAGAGATGAAAAGGCTATTTCTAAAGAGATTATACGGTCAGAAATTGAAAAACAAGATAAAGAGGCTTTAAATGACACTGTTGATGAAAAGACTGTTGATAAAGATATTGGAAAACCTCAGGAGGATGATATTAAAGTATCTACTGAAGAAGAAGAAGCAGTTACACTTGATGAGAAACCACCTGAGCAGTCTTGGAAGGCTGAGGGTGAAGAACAGACTACAAGGGCAGTTATGACAAAAACATCTGAAGAGATTTTAATAAGTTCTTGTGAAGTACAGCAACCAGCAGCTGATATTGAAAAATCATCTGAAAAAGGTTTGATACTTAATGAGCAAAAGATAACAATTTCTGATGATAAACAATCACTTACCAAAGCGGATGGAGCTTCGATAGTTGCAGGTGAACAACAAACGACTGTAGATGATGTCTACCATGTATCCAGTGACACTTCAAAAATAACTGGAGAAGAGAAATATACAACCCCAGATACAGAACACGTAATCAAGGAAACAACTGACAGTGATTCTTTGAAGGAAATTGCCAAAAAACCTATTGAAGAATCAAATGAAAAAGACTTACAATCCTCACCAGTTGTGCTTGCACAAGAAATGACTGGGCAAAAATCTGAAGAAAATTCAGAACCTGTAAATGAAATAGTCAAAACTCATGAAAGTGATATTTCTGCAGCAGCTTCATTATCAGGGGAAGAAAAGGCTTTTGATACAAGCTTAGCAACACCAGCTCCTAATTTTACTCAGCAACACATGAGACCACATGTGGTCCGACAACCTGGGCCACCTGGACAAAGAATGGGAGTGCCAAGAATGGGTGGACCACAAATTGAATCCTCAAGAATGCCAGGACCAAGAATGGCTGGACCGAGAATGGCTGGACCAAGAATGGCTGGTCCAAGAATGGCTGGCCCAAGAATGCAGAAACCCCCCGAACCAACCCCCTTTTCTGGTTTCATGTCTATGTTCTCCACCCCAAGTGTACCTAATAAATCACCAACTACTGGTAGGTTTTTTTCAAGTTCACCAGGTTCGTTTTTTGGATCATCACCTACTCCTCGTCAGCCTCAACCACAGCAACAGAAAAGCTCATTCTTTGGCATTCCAAGCAGCATTGCATCAGAATCCCTTACGAGTGATCTATTTGGTATGTTCAAAGGTCCAGAGATGACAAAACCAGAGGAGCCAGAACAGTCTGACATGAAATTAGAAAAAACAGACCTCTCTGCAAATGTAGCAAGCCCAGAGAACCCTGAAAAGGTAAATGCAGAAAGTGTAACTTTAAATGAAGAGGAACATATTAAAGCCACCGAGGATTCTGACCTACCTGAAAAAGGGCTTGTTGAGGAAGCAGAAAGAAAAGACAAACCAGAAGTTCTTTTTTCTGATTCTACAGTAAAAACTGAAAACCCTGAAGAAACCACAGAGCTTACTGAGCGTTTTGATGATTCAGAAAAGACCAATACTGAAGAGTCTTGTAAAGTTACACTAGCTGTAGAGTCAGAAACCAAAAGCAGCTTTGATATACCCATTTTATCTACCTCTAATTTTGGCTTCATGTCTTCAGTTACTGAAGGGACATCATCTATTGGATCACTTTTCTCAACCTCATCTCCTGCCCCTAAAACACCAGAGCCTCAACAGACAGATGGTGGTCTCTTCTCAGGCTTTAAAAGCCTTTCAGCAGGCATATTCCAGGATCACAAGCCAACAAAAAAAGAGGAAACACCCAGTGCAACCTCAGTGTTTAGTTTGAAACTGAGCTCAGTGTTTGGTAACTCTGATTCTCCAAAACCTGAACCCACCACACCTGTGGTCACAACCCAGCCTCAGCCCGAATCCCCTAAACCAGCAGAAGAACTTGGTGAGCTGAACTGCGACAAACTATCTCTATGTTCTGGGGAAACTGAAAGTGCAGACGCAAGTGATACTGAAGGACCAACAGAGACATCTAAAACAGGAAGCTGTGACACCTTAGCACAAACAGCACAATCTGGCCTTCCATCTCTCTCAGGTTCTGTATCAGAAAGCTTAGATAAACATCAGGTAACATTTAGACCATGTGAGCCAGATGAGGGGGAAGGAAATACACCTGACATCAGGCAAGCAGAATTCGAAACAGCTCACCCAAAAGATCTATTGACGAAGGATGGAGCGAAAAGGCTAGTATCTCTATGATAAATGAGACTATTCATTTATCAAATTTTTGTAGACACATGTGCAACCCATGTCCTACCCTTCCTTTTATTTTTCCTTATTTCTATTTTCATAATAGATTAGCCAGTCATAACATTATGACCACTGACATTAATGCCACAGACCCATTTATTGCACATAGATATCTTAATTTATTCTATGACTTGCACCACAACAATCTTATTTATTACTGAAGAACTACTCCAACATATCCTTTAGTTGTGCCTTAAACAATAAGAGCTGTTTTGTTGGCAGGAAAGTGGTCTTCTCAATAAGTGGACAGATGGTCACATTGTTATGGCTAATATGTGTTGCATTTTGTACTTTTGCCCATTTGTTCATTTCCCATCTGGTAACATTAAGTTGTTATTATATAATTAGAATTATCTTGATAGGGGGAAAAAAGTACTTTGTTTGGGCCTCAAAATTTATCTCAACACATGAACAGGATTTCCCTATGAAGTGTTAATATACTGCAGGTACTTTACACTATCTTAGTTATGCGTTTCCTGACAGTGATTGAAGCTCAATGAATGCAGAAACTGATGGTTTTATTTATTAGCACTCTACTGGGGAGGTTGTTTCAAAGTCCCGCCTTTCTTTGTCCCCTGCAGCTCTCTGAATTACTTCCAAGTATTACCATTTTGTTCAAATGAATCAAAGTCTGGCAGATTTATTATGGTGTTTCTATAAAACCATGCAGGCAGACTGGACACTGGGCTAAAAGCAACGGTGAGAAGTAATTTGGCAAACAGCCAAGAATAAGTAAATCATTTAAGCTAAAGCACATAACCACTTTCCTCATTAGGAAACTAATTCATCTAGCAGTCACACTTCTCTCTCTCCTTCAAAGTCAGTTATTTGTGATTTTCATTATGTATGGGCCAACTTGCAGTCAGTTGGACTCAGACTGCTTTTACATTGAAGTTATTACAGGGTAAAGGTGAATCCATATTTTTTAATATTTTTACAAACAATTTGAAGGCCTCATATTGAGCTATTTTTCTATGGCAATATAAAAAAATATGCTCTACCTAGATCTTGTAAATAAGTAAATATGCATCTAATCTTGGCATGGGACTGTTCAATTTCAAAACAACGCAGGTCTATGTTTACCCAAATGACGCCATCTTTCAAAACTTCTGTGTGCATTTCCATTGAATGTAAGTAAGGGCTGCTTGAGTTGCCTTTTGCTTTAAAACAGCTGGTTTACTTAGCTCTTGGTCCACCTCCATTACAGGTTCACAGGTGATAACCATGGCTTGATCCTGCAGAGAGTTGTTCAACATATGTTTCCACAATTTATGTGGTTAATTATAATCAAAAGGAAAAATATAAAGTATGCTGGTGATTTAGGACAAAATAATGATCACCAGAGCTTGGACAGAGCTTGGACAAGAACGTTCTCCTGTTGGAGCCGCTCCAAGTTTAATAACACTGGATCATTGCTAAAGGCATTCCAGTTGCAGTTATTCTTAAATAGCCTTAGCAGGACTGCATGTATACACAATATAGGGTTTCTGAAAGATGGGGTGCTCATAATTTAAAATTTTTTTACTTTTCAAATTTCAATAAATATCAGTGGCATCCTCACTTAGTTCAACATTACATGTTGCAGGATGAGATGTATGTCAAGGGTATACATAACTGGTATTTACTTAAAGCTACCTATCTTTGTACAACATTCAAAACAGCAGGTATATATAGAGTGACTGCAATACTTGGATTTTATAACCCTAACCCTACCCTAACTATACCCAAGAACATATTAGTGTTCTCCAACCGCAGGATTTAGTTTTCTCTATTCAGTAACCTTTTCCTACAAAGTGATTTTTTTCTCTTTACCTTTCCCACCTTCCCCTATCTTAGTTATATGAAAATAGGCCCCTATATTTAGTATTAAAGTTGTATAAAACTTTTGTATGTTGTGTTGATTATTTCCCCTGCAATATTTTAACTAAATATGTCAATCTTTACAGTCCTTTGGACAGCAGCCACTTTGACTCCTCAGGGAACCTGAGCCCTGTCAGTTCTCAGCTTAGCTCTGAACTGGAGGATCGCCTCCATCTAGAGTCCGTCTCCCCCAGGAAAACCGGGGCCCCTCTTCATAGTGAGGCCTCAAAATCGTTCGAAGATGAAGAGCTGGAGAAAGAAGCAAATGTTCTCCCAGAAGCTGGTGCCAACATGGACCTGGAGGTCATCTCTCCAAAGCCAACCTTGGATAATCACGACTCAAGTCTAACTAAAACCCAGTATGTAATTGAATTAATGTATTTTATTTATCAATATTTTTTGCTGTTTTTATTCTTGTAGGACTGTTAGACCTTTATGTTTAACATCTCTAAGGAAACTATGCCTTGCAAACAACCGGTGTTTCACTTATCCTCTCTAGTCTCTTGGATGACGGCCCTCCACCCTGCTCCCCATCTAAAGTTTGGTGGCTGAAAGCTTACAACAAAGTGAGAGTAAAACTTCATGAGGTAGGAAGGACTGGCTCCCTCTTCTTATTCATCCTTTCCTCCTACACACCTCTACTGTGTAGCTTCTTCTTAACTTAATCATGATAGTAGAGTTCTGCATAAACTGCAACAATCCTTTACAACTCCATTTCTCTGTCTCTTTATGCTTTTTAGTCTGCCGTTTCCCTGCTGTGTGTTGGTTGAGTTTCTAGCCTTGCCAAAACTACAGTAAAAGCAAATTAACCGAATGAGAAATTGTACTGTATAGTAGAAATACCATACTCAGATTCAAATATACTTGCAGCTGAGTAGAAGGATATTAAACATGTGCAAAATTTCCATGTATAATGTTGCAATGCAATTGGCTTATATTCATTCTATAAAAATGGCAAAGATTATTTAAAAGAAATTGAAAAAAACTGTGAAAGAAAAAAAAAATTGTTGATTTGGAGCAGTGATGGTTGTAAAGTGTAACGGCTGGTGGGGAAAAGGATATGCAGCGGTGCTCTTTTGCACTCAGTATGCAGCAGTCCTTCACCAAAGGAACTCCCCAGTTATGTGGAAGCTTTGTCTGGCACTGATTTTACTTTTACCATTGTTTTTCTGTCTCTACCACCTTCACTGGGTCAAGGTGGCATTCGAGGAGTGAGCTGACCTGAACTGGCAAGGTAGACTGAAAATGTGTAACACTCAGGTTTATTCCAAACACTCTGTCCCTGAGAAACAAGTTGGGTTTAGCCGGTTATGTTAACAGTTGAAAAAGCAGCAGATACCATGAGAAACCTCAACTCAACTTACTCCTGTGCAATTTTGCTGTTTCTTTTACAAATGTAAAATCAGCAACTACACAGTGGTGTAATGACTCAGAACCAAGTTACCCAGTACTCAGGCAAGACAGACAGTGGAATAACTTACTTTTTTTTTTATTAAAGTAACAAAGGATGGTTTGTGGATCTTCAGCAGCAGCAACTAGGGAATCCTAGACAGGTAACTGTAGTGAGAGGAAACACAGGTTAGTGACCATGAAAACCTGACGGAGGATGATCTGAACAGAGGATGATCTGAACTTGGGTTAGAGTTCAGTCCATGCCCAGAGAACGAGGTTAATACTAGTCGGTCTTGCTGACAATATACAGCGCCCTTCGCACAGAGAGTTCTAGATGACATTGAAAGACACATAACTGATAGATCAGATCTGAGCAGATGACAAAGGAAAGTAGGATAATCCAGAGGGTGAAGTCAGGAGGCATATCCAGGTTCAGTAGACAGTAGAATCCAACAGAAGCTGAAGACAGGTCAGACAAACACGTCAGAAGAAGGGCAGGCAGGCCCAAAGGTCCAAAGACAGAAATGGGTCAGGATTAGGCAATCAGAACACTATAAGTAAAGCTAGAGAACTCTCACACGAAAGGCTCAAGAATAATTGGGCACTGATTGATTCTCGTGTGTTTGTGAAAACACAAATACCAGGTAGGCAATATTAATGCTGATCTTCCAGGATAGCTAATGCAGAGTGCACTCTTCCTCTTAGCTGTAGATAAGGTGCTCCTCCAACAAATTGCACTATGCCACCATCAAAAAAGGTCTTCAGTAGTAGCGGAAAAGAATGAATGACTATAACAACCTCATGTCTCCTAAGAATTAATGTCATAACATGTTTATTCTTATTTCTAGGGGATTACACAAATGTTTTAGCTGTGTCAAATGTGTTTTAGGTTGAGCGTATTTCCTTTTTTGTGTGTGTAATTGACTTTCACTCTGACTGACCTAATAAAACAAAAACAAGATATAAAAGGACTTCACCTCCTTGCAGGTGTTGACTCCTTTTTGTCACTGCTGCAGGCCACTTCAACGCAGATCTAAGAGAATAATTATTTCATGCCCTCCTAGGTTATTTATCAGTGAAAGATCTCATCTTTACAAGATGGCTTTGATCTTTTGAAATCCTTAAAAAGTATCTCAGCAATCCCTCCCTGATAGAGAAGAAATTGACATGGCGCCAACTGCAAATTCAAGCCAGTGTACAGTAAGCAGGTAAAAACAGGATAGTTTGGACACCAACATAGTAAAGCACATTACCTGAGGCATTTAATGGGGCATTTTTGCCTGATCAGCCAACCGAAGGAAAAGACAATGGACATAATTTTTTTTCTACATCAAGTCAGTTAAGTTAATTCAAGGCATTAACAGAAAAATCTATATTAAAGCTAACACTATCTACAGACTGCAGAAAATAAAAAGGGACATAACAGGCTGGCTGTGAGGTGGCAACTAGTGGTTGAGAGAATATAGTAAACACCTTAGAGGGGGGAAATGAAGCATGTTTTATAATCAAGAAATATAAGCTTTTTCCAAGCTATAAGAAAACACTGTAACCATAACCCCAAAAAAAAGAAGCACTGGTTGTTACCCTCATACAAATGAACAGCCATAAGCTCCTTTTGATCGCTGTTTTCAGGAAATTAAAGTACGATGGGTTTTTATTTTTTTTCAGCAGGTCTTTCTATCTTTTTTTTTTTTTTTTAAGACTCCTTATCAACTTTGGGGTATAATCATCCATGTTCCACCCCTAAATACTTTTTGGGTAAGAGTGCTTGGAATGCATGTTCTCCACCAAAAACTTTGAGCTTTTCATCTGATGTCTCTTTTATCAAAATCTCCATATCTGCTGTGCCTTTCTAAGATAAAATCATGGTATAGTTAACTGAGAGAGAGAGAACAGCTGCTCCTCCATGGAGCATTTCACCTTTTGTGGAAAATTGCGATCACTGATTGGTAAGTTGGCGACAAGCCTTCAGGATTGGTTGACAGGTGGTGTCACATCAATTTTTAGTCGGACATACTGTTTAGATGTTCACCTGAAGATGAAGATTTCAAGTTGGGTGACATGTGGATAATGAAAACATTATAAGCTAATGAAACTATTAATCCCATTAGTAGAGTTTATTAAGTTCAGCATGGTAGCTAAAGTTGTGATTTTATTTAATATTATGATCTGGTACAGAGCCCAGCAATATATCAAGTCATAGTTTGCTTTGCAATGTCAATGTGTAATTCTCAGCTGTAAAAGGCCTGCTAAGATGTAATATTTTGTGGGATTAGGGACGGTATTAAACTGGTATTACAGTGCCATCTGACATTCCTTGGAGGGTTTTGTTGTTCGAGACAGAGTTGAAGGATGCATAACATGCAAACGTTCTGTTTAAAATGCTCCTGGTTTGCTGCTGGACAGCAGTTATCACATTAAGGATAAAAATAGCCCCTGTGTTTCTGCAGCAAACAATCTAGTATGGCAACAAAGTTAAATTTCCATGGAAACGCAACCTTACTTTACTGTAAGATTAGGTTTCGATTGCTGTAGATGGTGAAAAACTGAACACTCTTCATTTTTTGTTGGGATGTTTTAGTTTATAACATACCTTAACATGTACTGTAGCTGTTATTTAGGATGATACATCCAACTTTCCTCTCTAGACATGGGATGAATGTGGCTCAGAGGGAAGTCATTTTATAATCCAAAAGTGTTCCAATATTCCAGATTCCCTCATTCACATTTGGATGTGATGTTGAGCTCAGACAAGCTTAGTTAAGTCGTTTTTAATTCAACATGAATTATTCTCACACCTACTTTAATGTATATATTCAGAAAAATCTATTGTCTGTTCTGCAGCATTGTGAAATTGTTTTTATTTATGTATTTTGTCTATCAGAATTCTTAGAAAATGTTAACACGTTTGACCCTTTTCAATCTGGTTTCTGTAAATATCATTCCATTGATATTACCCTGATCATAGTGTCAAGTGACATGATGTTTGCAAATGCTGGGAAATGCATTGCTTCAGTCCATCTTTGGCTTTTGACGCTCTTGTTCATTAAATTTTACTGAGAAGACTGCGTGGTTTGGTTGATCTGATAGGATCTTTGCTTGTATGTTTCTTGTCATATCTGTATGGTGGTAATTTTAGTGTCACAACAAGTTAATTTCCGACTCTGCATTGTTGCATTGAGTGCCCCTTGGTTCTGTGTTGGAACCTTTTCTCTTTCTGTCATACAGTAAGTTGTTCCCTTGGGTAATATCTTTTGAGAGTTTCCTGAGGTCTGCTATCATCTTTTTGCAGATGATATTCAGTGGTATTGCTGCTTTCAGTCCACTGAGATTCAAAAATTGGAATCTTTAAAGGAAAAAAATCAAAAAAACTTTAAACAATGGCTTAACATCAACTACCTGCAGCTAAACCGTTATAAGACTGCGGTGCTGGTGCTGGTACTGTAACTGCTCCTGACTATGCCACTCGTGGTCCATTCCTCCTTCAATGCTGTTGCACCAAGGCTCTAGAATGGACTCCCACTCTTATTACCTTCCCTTGATTCTGTGGATGCTTTCAGAGAGAGCTCAAAACATACAGTATCTCTTTTGCAAAGCTTTTTAACAACTCCACTGCTATGGCTGCTTTACTATGAATATTTTATCATGACGTTTCGTTTTGTTTAATCTTTTAATTCTGCATGTTTGTAAAACACTTTCTGACCCCAAAGTCTCTGAAAGGTGCGATAAAAAATAAACCTTTACTTATGTACTCATAATCAGAAAAAAATGTTAATCTTCTGGTAGGTTAGTAGCAGCAGTGCTGAAGAGCAAATAAAATCTTTTTACGTTGACACATTCCCCCCCACATTTGCATTAAGCTTTTTTCCCTCTTATTACAAGAAACTCTGCTATAGTTGTACATTTTAAGTTTGGTTAAATTCAACTTTTTTAAAAATTAAAAAGTGCAGAGCTCCTTTTGATACACAGTGTGCATGAAAATAATTATATTTTCAGAACCTAATGTTAAATATAATGCAACAGAAAACACAGGAAACAAGAGCAATTGCTGCACTACTGGGTTCACTAAATACAGTCAAAGAAGATGTAAAAATAGAAAATAGAAAATCACCTAACTATTTAAAAGTATCTAAAACAACATTGTTGCATTATTTGTATTGATTGTATTTTTTCTTAAGTTATATTGGAATAAATTTCTTATATACTTTGGGGGACAAATAACAGCACTCGTAATTATAATTGAAGCTAAAGCAGAACATGAGCCAAGACCTTGTTTGAAGTAATGAGGTTCTTTAGGAATAACCAAAGGCGAATTGTTTTCCTGGAGTTCTTATGCTGGCCCTCCACATAAAATGTAACCACTGAAGTGCCTCATGCATCTGAATAAAATGCATCCTTGCAAAAAAAAAAGTGGGAGAACACCTGAGGCATCCCCAAAAATTAGAAGAGAAACGTATTCTTTCTAGTCCGAGAATTAATTGCATGGATGGATGGATGGATGGATGGATGGATGGATGGATGGATGGATGGAAGGAAGGAAGGAAGGAAGGAAGGAAGGAAGGAAGGAAGGAAGGAAGGAAGGAAGGAAGGAAGGAAGGAAGGTTGAAAAGCAACATTTGAAGAATGTTTAGCTTTTAGGAAAGAAATTAAAATGATTTTGCAAGAACGACACTCATTCTAAAAAATCTCAGATCTTCATCCTATGGATAAAACAATGTCAGCAATGTATAAGACTGTGTAGTTCTAAGGCTAATCTCCATTCCCATAAAGTCAAGAGTTGCATATTTATTCATCTTTTGACTGTCATTTGCGATAAATGGTCTGGGTCTGGCTGATATCCAGAATAGAGAAAATTGAAGCTGAAAGGGGGTTTCGTTTACAAGTAGAATTCATGCCAAGCATCTATTATAAAGTGAATTCTAGAGGATGTCTAACTTGGGGGAGTAAGAAGGGAGGGAGTAGCAAAATTGAATAACCAAATAGCAAACCCAACAAAAGGAAAAATAATTAAACCTGAGCTTTTTTTTCAATGTAAAAAAAACAATAAAACAGCGATGTGTCCAGGATTCTGTGAAATCTAGATCAGTTGATTTCAAATTTCCAGTTTTAGAGTAATGATAAAAAAATTATACAATAATAAAAAAATCCATCTTTTCATTGCAGACTTATGAAGGAAATATCTTCAGCTTCCTGCACAGGAATCCAGACAATATAATAACAAATAATAAGATATTCCAAATATATATTCATTCACACAACATCTGCACCTCAGTTGCACTTCAGTCAGAAGCAAAAGCAGTGTGAGGAAGCAAATACTGCTTGCCACAGTTGAAAAAAAAAAAAAACTTTCATCCCTTGTTATTCAGATGTTTTATTAAACAGCTGATGAATATTCTGCGATGGCTGTTCGAGCGACTTGACGATATTAGTTTATTGGTGGAGAAATGATTGCAGTCACTCAGACGTGAGGTGGTGAATTTCAAATGATCATTTATAGATTAGAATCAAGTTTTCTTCCATTTAAAAACAAGACAGGATGAAAAAATCTTTATTTTCATTTCTAATCTTCATGCTCCCTTCATTTATCTACATTCTTTTTTCCACATGTTGACATTGTAGCAATGTTTAATGATAGAAATCTTGTCTCTCAAAAACAACTTTTTAATCTGTCATAAAACAAAATCTCTAAACCTTTTTTGTCCGGGACCCCTAGATTGACAAAAGAGCAAGACCCCCTTAAGCTGATTGCTCCCTTGAGCAGGTTTCCTCAATTCCAGCCCTTGAGAACTGGAATTGAGGAAACCTGCTCAATTCCAGTCCAGCTGCAGGACAGCACCTTGAGGAGTGGAATTGAGGAGTGGAATTGAGGAAGCCTGCTCAATTCCAGTCCTCAAGGTGGTGTCCTGCAACTGGACTAGAATGGTGCAGGTTTCCTCAATTCCAGTCAAGGGGTTGTCCTGTGACTTTTAGGAGTATCTCTGCTTCCACGCCTGAATCACATGGCTGAATTACAGTACATCCTCAGCATGCAGTTAAGTTCTCTAGGGTCCTGCCAATGACTTGATTATTTAACTCAGGTGTGTTAAAGCAGAGACTCATCTCAAAGGTGAAGGAAGTGTAGGACAGTAATTGAGGAATTCTACCCTTGAGTATTGCTTTGGATCGATCTGCCGGACCCGTATCATTCCATTTCAACAGATATGTTAAACATGAGATCAGTGTGCACAAGTCCAATATTGAAAAAAAGGGAAGGATATCATGGTGCATTTTTGTAAAGAAACTTTTCAATATGGATAACCAGCACTCTGTGGTAAGATTTAATATATTAAGAAATTATAGGTTTATGTGTTATATATTTGATATGAGCTAATAATAGAAGCGGCTGCAGGCTGCAATCAGTTTATTAAATATCCAAGATGATCTGAGAGATGATAACATCCAAATATAATTAGTTGATGTAGTTATCATTTTTTGCTGATATTAAACAGATACTACATTGTGGTAATTTTCCAGATTTTCTCATTGTTTTTCCTTTGCAGCTGTTAACCACTCTGGGGTTAAACGCAACTGAATCTTCTTACCAGCATAAATTCACCTACAGTTGATAAACATAATCAACAGTTAATTAAATCCCTGCCTATAGCAACTTTTAGGAATAAAATAAGTCAGTGAATTTTTCCATGAAGCTTAGATATCCACACCAGTGCAGAGAGCAATAGGCTGCCATTTATAACACTTTCGTTGGTCTTCCTAGTACTGTTGCTACTAAAGATATTATGTGACTTTTCTCCTCACTCACCAAAACATTTATTTCTGCCTCGGAGTAGGCTTCTTTTTTGCCCTTTTCTCTGTGGTTGCCATTGGTAACTTTTAAATATCATTGATCAGCTGGCTCATTTAAACACACAGTGACATTTATGCAGTGTTTAAATAGACCAGTTATGGTTGAATGTGAGCATGAAGAAGGCCGAACATGAAACAGAGGCTTTGTATACAAACTCTGAGCTACAGCCGTGATTTATTCAGGAAAATTGCTTGGTTACGTGTTTGAGCATGGTTTTATTGAACAGAATAATTTTTTGGTGTATGCCAACATTAATGTACAATTTTAGGGTTTAATCATAGATTTATGATTGACAAAGTTGTCTATGTAGTGATGACTATAGAGTAGTCGTAAACTTAAAGCTGATTACACTCTAAACAGCTGGATTTATCTCAACCAACTTATCTAAATAACAGCTTGTGTGTCAAGCTTCAACTTTGTGTTTTATAAAATGAAGGAGAAAGAAATTAATGTTGCAAGGACCAGCAACTCCCCCCCCACCCACCCCCCACCCCCCACCCCCTTCCTTCTTTTGTAGGCTCTTTTGGGGGAAGTGCAGTGAACAAAGAAATTGCCAAATCCCAGGAGCTGTCTGTAAGATTCTAGATATGATCTATCAATAATAGGTAAAAAAGAATTTATTTCTGCATTAAACATTTCTCATTGGGGAGCAGTGGGCTTCTATCGCGGGTGCCCATGGACCAATCGAGGGTTAAGGGTCTTGCTCAGAGACCCAGAGTGGCAGTCTGTTGGAGTGGTTTTCAAACTCCCAACCTCAGGATTCCTAAGCCTATACCCTTACCAATAGGCAGCCACTCCCACATGACAACATGCCTCAGATCCAAACCTTTTGGACATTAAAGCAAAGTTACAAGACTCCAAATTGTTAATGTTTAGAAGCAAGAAAAAAAGAACCGTATTTGGAGAAAACCATTTCTGTCATCCCCTGAGTCAGCTGTTAAGCATGGTGGGGTGGGGTTGCTGTTTGAGCTCATTTTCCAGCATTGAAACATGAACACCAAGCAGTCATGAGTGGACCATTAACTACTACGTATACAAAAGTATTCCTGAGTCAAATGAGAACTTTGCTTTTGCTGGATAGATTAAGAAACAATTTACATTAAATATAAATGGCAGTACAAGATGGGTATGTGATCCAAACTTACAAAACATGATCGCTCTGAAGAGACAGCCAAATTGGCTGAGAATAGATTTAGCTTTTAGTGATTTTCAAGGTAGGCTTAATTGTATTGATCTCTGAGTCTCCCATTTAGTTTATAAAGTTAAAAAAATGAGAAACAATCATGATAAGAGCAAAAAAATGGCTGGACAGACAAAGGTTGAGACAGGGGGAAGGATGAGTCGTGTCTTTTGGTGATGACAAATGATGTTCAGCATACTAACAATGCAGCCTCTGTGAGGGATCCAGCCCCTGTCGCTGTGTGACTTTGGCTGAAAGTCACTATGGAAATCATGCCTGTGGGAGGGATGTGTGCGTGTCTTTAAGAGATTCCAGGGGTCCTCATTTATGCCCCCGTGGATACTGATGTTAAATCCAATGTTTGGCTGCCTGCTCAGTCTCTGCTGAATATTAGCTTGGCACTTACAACTGTGATGGAACTTGGCTTTAGATAGAAGGAATGACACAACCTGCTCACCCTTCACATTTTTCATTTTTTATCTCCTCCAGTTTTATTTTCCACCAGAGATCCAAGAAAAATCTGAAAATAGCAGGGACCATTGTCTCATCTGCGCTAAAGTGACATCAGATATTTAATGCTCCAGGGTTCACTTTAATTCCCCTCAATGGCAGGATGTGTTTCTCTGCTCCGCCTGCCGCTGTGTCTGATAGCTGTTATTAGTTTCTTTTCTATTCCCCAGTGCTATTTGCCTATTCACAGAAGTGGTTGTTAGAATTTGCAGCTGGTAGATGAAAGGGCTCC
Source organism: Cyprinodon diabolis (assembly GCA_030533445.1). Taxonomy (NCBI): domain Eukaryota; kingdom Metazoa; phylum Chordata; class Actinopteri; order Cyprinodontiformes; family Cyprinodontidae; genus Cyprinodon; species Cyprinodon diabolis. The sequence goes on from CM060073.1 coordinate 14,383,714, forward strand.
TCTTCGGATAACAGGCAGTTTTATGGCTGAATTGACTTTACTCAAGGGGATTTCAGGGCCTTTTTTGCTGATCAGTTTTAGTTATGATTACTCTTCCTGATGAGAATCTTTTCAAATGATTACTGAGAAAGATTTTCCTTGCTGGCTTAGAATCAAACCATAATAATTAGTATCTCTGCTGGATGTTTTGTTTAATGCTTTGCCTCTGTGGGCCTACAATCATTTGTTAAACTGGTTAGAAATTATAAAATATATGTGGATTACAACATGACTGAATGAGTGAACTAATAATAACCTGATTTAGCAAATGAATAAATGAATGAATAAACAAACAAATCAATGAATAAAGAAATTAATGAATGAACATGCTTAAAAAATCAACATAAGAAAAAGAATAAGTGAATGAATTGATTAACTGAGTGAGTGAATAAATGAATTCATACCCAATGAATTTATTTGATTGATCAATAAATGATTTAGAGTAGGAATGAACAAATCGTTGAGTCATTAAAATAAACAAATGATTCACAGATTGAACAAAGGAACCAATTAATAAATAACGGAGCAAAATAACTAATGAATAAGCAAATAAAATAAAAAATAGAATGAACAAAAGTTCCAAATAGGGAATAAATAAATTAATATAAGACAAGACTCTGTGAATGTGTCTTAATATGGTATTAAAAAATAGAAGCTAACTACTAATCAAAACACTCTTTGGTGTAGAAGTATTTTTATATCAGAAGACAACTTGGTTAGCTAAAAAATGAAGGTATGAGTAAAATGAAAATTAGAAAAATGTGTGTTAAAAGGTGAGAGAATGTAAGATAATTTTGAATTGGTAAAATACACATTTTTATTTTTAATAATTTGGAAAATGACAACCTTGATAAAGAAAGAATTGATTGTGAAAGTAAGAAAACAGAATACCTACCTGAGGAACCTTTATTCATTCTTAAACTACTAAGAAGGGAACAGGTAACATAATAAATAAACAACTTGGATAAATTATTTCCTTGATTACATAAAAGAAGATGAGAGAACATCTAAATAATGGTTAAATAACCTTGCAAATAATTACATGAATTAGAAAATAATGAACAGTCTATATGAATGAATAATCTGAGGAATACCTAGATACTGATTAGGTAAGGAGGGAATATCTTTTTAAATGTAATAATTAATGAATTAATTATTAGATACTTATACTGATAGCTATACAAAGTTCTTTAAAAGTGGCTAAGAATTTAATAGGTGAAAGAGTGAATGCAATTCTCAAATGAGCTAAATGAATTAACTAATCAAATAAAATACAAATAAATAAGGTAGGCCATACTTATTTAAAACAGATAAAAATGATGAAAACCTAACAGAGAGACTGAGTTTAGTTTTCTCTATGTTAAATGGTAAATTAAATTTAATTTCAAGTTAATGAACAAATTACTTTTGGAGATTTAAAGAGACACTTTAGCTACATTTACATGGACACAAATCATCTGATTGAAAGCCAGATCAGATCTAAAATGTTTAATGTAATCATGTGAGACTGATAATTCTAATCCGATTTGGTCGGATCGGAAAGAAATTTCATTCTAACACAGAGAGAGTTGTTTTTTTCTGATCACCATTCTGATTGGCATCCATATAGACACCTGTTTGGATCGTTGGAGTAAAATCATCTCCTCCGTGTGTCTGTGTGCAACATCAGCCTGACGTTTTTCTCTTTACTAGTCTTTATTCATTGGTTGAAGGAGGTGCATTTAAATGTAATGTGCAGAGGGACACTCCATCCTGCCCTTTACCCCTGTAGCAAAGGGGGGTTAGCATAAAGTACAACTGAGCCTTATCTAAAAAATACCACTAAAAACAAAAGTATGATGTGACGAAATAGCCTTAGTAGAAAAAAACTCAAAATACATCAACAAACATGAGTGAAGAAAAATAAATATGAGGGACAGGCACAAAGAGAGGCTAGAAATAAGGATGAGCGGACAGCTATAGGTTTGTTTGAAAAATTAGGCAGTTTCTTCTTCTACTACTGAAGCGTTTCCAGAAAACTGATGACCAAATGATTTAAGCTGATCCGAAGCTTGGTACTTGTATACGCACGTCATGATTGGATCATTTTATTCATTGTCCATATAAACAGAGATTTTGAATTCTGATCAACCAAGATTTAGATCAAATGTGATAAATTTTGCGCACATAGATGCAGATAGTGACAAATGATTTCAAAATTCACTGGATCTAAGCAGTGACTGGTTGAAGAGAAACACTCTTCAGTGTTGAAGTTGGTCACTATAGGAAGACAAGCTAGAATTAACTTAATTCTCTAAGTTATGTATACATAATCATTTTACAAAAATATTTTAAAAGGAAGCACAAAACCTGCAAGAAACTTTTTAATATTGATATGTTTTATTTGTTCTTTGGGCATGTTAATAGGCTTGCGGCAGCTGGTTATTTTGTTTCTTTGCTGTTTGCTACTTTAAACTCAACTTTTTTGGGTTCTAAAAGGAGCTTTCTCACTCAGGACTTTAATTTATGCTCACCTTGATGACGGTTCCTCAAATTAGAGAACAGACAAACTGATCCAGAGCCCATTTTATGAAATACCACAAATTGTCTGTCATTAATCATACTAGATAATAAAGTATCTCATCATTATGGTAAGGCTGTACATTTTTAAGCATTACAGACTTAAACTGGATAAATTAGTAAAGGTAGTTGTACTCATTTCTAAAGTAAAATGGAGAAAACTGTTTCAGAAGTCCCTTTTTTTAAAATAAAAAACCTGCTTTTACAGGGTGCTCTCTGACACAGTTTTTTGATGCCTCTACCTTTCATATCAAACTAAAAAGCAAATGATGAACAGAAGTACTTATGCGGTATTAGTTATACCCCCTTAAAAATCTGGATCAGGTAATATTGGCATGGGCTGAATAAAGGTTTTTAAAAGGCTAGACATCAGAAAGCTTCCTCAAATCTCTTATCAGTGCAGCTCTCCAGCTCACTTGATGAATGCATAGATAAAAGAATACCAAAATAAACGAAGGAAGGATGAAAGGATATTAGGAGAGCAATTACTTTCACAAGACGCTGAAGACTGACAGTCCGACAGGCAGATTTTTACTTTTCCATGGAGAATTCCTGTATAGTTAATCTCCAGTCCAACTTATTGATTTTTTCCTATTGTTCTCTTCTTTAACTTTCATTTCAGCTATATGATTATGGAGCTCAAGCGTTTCCTCTTTTCTATGTAGTAAAGGCCGACTACCTTCATTTCCTTCATAAAAAAAAACAAAAAACCCTGAAGTTCTGTTTCTCTCAAACTTAAAAGCCCCAGTCCTCTAAGCCAGCGGTAAGCAATTAAAAATCAGCGGGGTCCGAGTAAAGAAAATCATCAACGGAGAAATTTTTAATTATAATCTGTTATTTGAAACAGAATTTAAAACAGAAATAAAATGAGGTTCTTATGCATCCATATTATACATTGAATTTTTAAATAAAAAAAAAAATAGAAAACAACAATCTTTCAGTTTGGTATATAGACAATTTCCTGATTCACATATTTTTTAAAACACCTGAACTGACCGTTTTTTTTCTTTTTTTTTTCTGTCTTAATGAGAGCAGTGGGCTTTATGCTGCCCTGCAAGGCTTTAAACCTGGGTTTGAATGGAGACAAAGCCATTCTCAAGCACATATCAAGGTGCTCATTTTTAGCCTGGATCCATATTTATTTCTGATTATGTTCATGGTGGAGAATCCTGCTTCACAGCAGCAGGTTGCACCAAACATACTCTAAATGTTCAGGCTCCGCTCCGCTCCAGCCAGGTCAAGATCCGCTATTAAAATTGCACCAAATAGGAAAACACCAGATCGGTAATAACTACAAATAAGAGCATAATTCTTATATATTTAAAAAAACTAACACCGTTTATTTAAAAGATTGGATGCAAACTATTGGTACTTCAACATACCAGGAAGCAGATTTCTCATCTCCATCAGAAACCGCACATATGCTGGATGCTGATGGGGATTTTTTTAATATGTCATGTTAAATTAAGCATTAATTTCTGCATGTTTTGCTCCTACGAATTTAATGATAATATCGCGCATGCTCTCCTCAAGCTCCGAGGATAAGTCGGAGCACAGCAAGACGGGAGGAACAGCGGAGGCTGTAGGCTTTGCTTTGCACAGGCGTCTGTAGTGCTGCGGGGCGGAGCGGTGACAGAGGATGTGGGATTTGGGGTTACAAGAGAAGCGGTGCAAGTGATGTTTAGACACTGTCATCAGACAACATGTGGTCATTTATAAATGGTTTATATCAGGTTGGGTCCGGATTAGCCAGCACTTGGGACAGGACTAACATGAGTAGTCCCAAAATTAGAGAAATTAGTAGAATTTGAAAGAATAAATTTCCACATCCAAACCCTATTTTTTTATTAACTTTACTACAAATTAATTGTTTGATAAATTATTTTCTGTTATAATTATTGCTAGTTAAATAAAGTGTTATACTTTAAAGTATTGTGTTATCCAACAGTTTTACTTTATTTTTAAATTTTTTTTTAACGTTTACTCTTAAATCTCTGGTCTTATATAATACATATCTTGATACATAACCATCTATCTGATTTGATTTAGATACACAGATTGAAAAAACAGGACAGTTTTCCCCACATATTACAGTTTGATTTGATTAACTTTTTAGGGCCAACACATTGCATATTGATTTAATGCCACAAGACAAAGTAATAAAAATATACTATGCAGTTAAACATTTGTGGATGATTAACCTAATAAAAAAACCTTTTAAAAAGTGGAATTGCATTCCAATTATTGCACATATTTGTCAAAGCTGAGGCTTGGAGCAAAACTATGAAACCTTTTAGGCTTCAGATGAGATTAAAATTAATTTTATCACCCAACAGTCAAAGGAAAATGCATCGTCTATGTCATAGTCAAGTTCTAGCAATATAATATATTTATTATCTAGAGCTCCTTCAAATTAGCACCAGAATCACGTATGTAGGTTAAGTGTAATGAAAAGGAGACACCTCAACTGTGCTTATGTTTCAAGGTTCCTCGATGATGCTGAGGAACGAATTAAAAAACAAGACATACAAAAAAAAAAAAAAAAAAATGGAAGTAATGAAAGCCTCGTTATCAGCTGTAATGTAACCCTTGGTTACATTTAGAGGTGGTTATAATATCTGAAAGTTTCTTTTAATTTGCAGAGCTTGTTGCTCTTCACCCTTGTCTCCTTGTCCTGGACAGGGTGTAAGGGAAAGCTGGGTTACAGGTGGTTCTTGGCTGTCTCAATTGTAAAAACTAGGGAAGTTATGTTAAGTTATAAATTGATAATATGCTAGCTAGTGTGTGTGTGTGTGGAGTCAGATATTTGAGTTGAGATGAAAATTGTTAACAAATCTTTGTGTCTCTTATTAACCGTCTTTTTCCTCACCTTTGACCCAACCTGGCCTCATTACCTTGTTTGGTCTGCTTGATGTGCTATATAATGCACAGCTGTTCTTATCCCTGATCTTATTTTTTATGCCTGGTGTCTATTGCTTTTATCTTGTACTTAATATTCTCTACATGTTTTTAGTAGTTTTAAGGGCTTTAGGGATAAAACCTTCAGCACTATTGGTAGAAATAAATTGCATTCCATAAATACCAGTTTTTTCTCTTTTAGAACCCTTTGTCTTTTAGTTTTTGTAGACCCGAGGCAATTTGTTTTCACAAATGTTTGCATCTTTCACAAATAATGGAAAATGACTGTGACAGGAGCACATACCAGCACTTATAACACTGGGCTGTCAGAAGATATGAGTTGCTTGACTGCATAATAGCTGGATGAAAACAGAACTTGGGTGTAATCTCAACAATTTCCCTCAATGTTTTTATTGTCTTTAAAGATTGAATTCTACACAAAAAAATATAGTTTCTTTAAAATAAATTTGATAAAAACAGCCTTTAATTGAACTGTAAATGTAATATTATAGGACAGCATTAAATGTGACTATGATTCAGATAAAGTCTAAGAGAAGCTTTGTTCCCCCTTTTGCTTGTCATACTCTGTAATCATGTTGTTTTTGTGTCAAGTATATTAGCTTTGTCATACTGATTATGAGTAAAATGAGCTTCAACTCCTAGGCTGATTGCCCTGCCTGTGTCCAAAGGCTCTGCATCCAGTGGTCTGGGCTCTGGTGTTGCTAATGGCTTTTTAATGAGGCATAAGTCACATCTCTGTCCAGCGGCCACAAACAAAACATTTTACGCCTGTTCTGTTTTTAACTAGCTTCGTTCTTGTATGAAATAATCCTCAGTGGGCTAAAGAAGCTATAAAAACTGGAGTTTTGTTTTTCACAATTTTTTAATATGTATATATATATATATATATATATATATATATATATATATATATATATATATATATATATATATATGTGTGTGTGTGTGTATTAAGGGATAGAGATAGAGATTATAATTAAAGGAGAGAAAAAACAAAACCTTCCCAATAAATTTAGTGATTACTAAAGATGCTGCTGTATTTTGTCTTATGATGCTTCATTTCATTATCCTCTGTTTTTAATTGGTTATATTTCTTATCCCATTTCACTGTTTTTGATATATTTTTTAACCACATTTTTTTCAACTTAACTTTCCACCAGTAGCTTTTCTTATATTATTCATTTTACTAAAGGTCATAGCATTACTGTAACAAAAATAGGATATAATTTTTTATGAACTTTTTTTAGGGTCTTTTCTTATCTCTAGGTCAGGATTATTACTTAGTAATTCCTTAATATTTTTCTCCAAGTGCATGGTCTCTATATTAGTTACAGTTTGTACTGAATACGTAACAAATCAACTTTTGGAGGACTTTCAAATAATTTAAATGCTACTTCAAGCTTAAATTAAAAGCCTCCCGTGTATTCAAATTGGTTTCTAAGAAACTCTCCTGGGTAAGGAAAAATTGAATTAAAAAATATTTGTTGAGTTTAAAATCTTTTTGAGCACAAAGAATTAGTGCTCAAAAAGTAAGACAAAATGTTGAACCAATCTGAAATTGTATTAGAAAGGTGTATCTACTGGGAAGACATATTAGGTTGCTATACTGTAGGTATTGAGATAAGTAAATAAACAATTGTTATTTATATAGCACCTTTCAAAGTTTAAATCACAAAAGGATTCACATGGTGTGAATTAAATATATACATATATTGGCCTGTATAAAAGAAACAAAGTAATAACATTAAATCAAAAACAATAAGTAGAACATTTGACTTAAAGGTATGGTGGAGGATGTTCGTTTTTCCGGGTGGATTATCAAAATAAAGGGACCACCTAATTGTCAATCATTCTGGTGAAATGTTTATGTAAGGCTGTCCTGCATAATCGTCCCCATTTTCACCTAACCCTATGCCGAGAAATACCTCCCCTCTTGCACACGATGAAAAAAAGGATTGAAATATGAATGAAAGCTGAACTTTTAAACATATTCTTAATGTTTTCATATTTCTTATGCATGACGGCCATAAAACCTTGAGCTTTGGTGGGAAGATAAATTTGAATGAGTAAAATTTTTACCTGTATGGAGACACGTTTTAGTCAGTGTCCCATGAATATATTCTCTGCTCAGTGGATGGCATTTTCCTCTTTTGCTATCAACATCATTCTATATCATATCTGACAAATCATTAAGAATATATTCTTAATAAATGAACGAAAAGATCCTTTTTCGTTCATATTTCGATCATATTACAGTTATGTTCAAGATGTTTTGGAGTTTTGGGAGGTTTTGATTCCAATATAGCCATGTATTATTTACTCAAGGCTTTCTCAGTTGCTTTATATATTTTTATTACATGTTTTTATTATTATGTAATTGTAATCAGTTAGTTAACGTGTATTAACCCTTGTGGTTTTACGGTTAGAATGTTTTATATTTACAAATACATTGGTATGAAAGTCAGCTAGCTGATACCACCATATCACAGCCTCTCCTCTTTATTGGCTGTTTTCAGCATGCATTAGCAGCTGGGTCTATGATCCATTTACACTGACCACATCCAGATCTGCCTCAAAGAAATCCAAATGTGTTTGCTTGACTGCTACTTAGGAGGGGATGGGTGCCTTCACACTGTTGCAGACTCCAGTTTTCACCTTATATATCACTGACTGTTCCTGCTGACTGACAGCTTGATACGGACTCTTCCTAATTGGGGTTAAATCAGGGAGAAAATCAGTAAATTTTTTTATGCCTTAACTGCTTTCTTTTTTTTTCATTTCTACCCATATTTAGTTTTAGTTTGTGAATTAAATTAGAATAAATATATATTTGAAAACCCAGACTTTAAGCTTTTAATCCCTTGAGTATTGTTCCCTTACTTCTTCTTATATTGGAGCCATTTCACATTGAAAAAACAGTGTAAATAGTTTGTCTGGTAAAGTATCCATGCAAAATGTGCATATGCATCCTAGACTATGGCATATGTGTATCTGTTGGAGAGTGAAAAGTGAAAACTGATAACAACAGAAGGAGCTGAGAGAGGCAGAGAAAAAGCGAGCGAGAGGGAGGAGAGTGAGCGTTAGAGATGTTGCGCTTCTGTCAGCTGTGCAACAAGCTGCGATCGGTGGAGCTAATAGAAGGAGGTGGGTGAGGAAAAAGAATAAAAGCCACTAAACACATAGAGGAGGATGAGAAACAGAGGAAGCCACAGAGTAAAACAGCAAGAGAAAGAAGAAGAGGGGACGCCTGAGTCTAAGCTGAACCTGAGGTGGAAGAGACGGCTGGAAAGGCAACTCAGTGAGAGCTGCGATCCAGAAGGAGGAGCCCTCAGGATATGCAGGGAAAGTCACAGATTATGACACGCCCGTCATGATTCCAGACCTGGAAAACCTGGCAACTTAACTTCTTTTTTTTTTCTATCAACACTTGATGCACTAAGTCTTTGAAATGATCATGACGCTAACAGGATTACACTTTATGACAACAGAGGATTATCTCAGATTATCACTTGTATTTTTTCCCCAAACATTTTCCTACATATGTATGTAAAGCAGGTCCTTCAGTCTCTGTTTTGATGTTGGATAGTGGTTTCTCGGGTTTTATGGAAGCTTGGATTTTGCTGTGAAAGTTTCCACTGATTTCTTCCTCTGCTTCAGGTAGGTGCTCAGTTTTCATCCGAGAGTGACTCTCTAACAAAGTATATAAAAGAGACTAAAGATTAAGACATTTGAATGCTTTCAGGCTTTTCGGAACTGATTAGATGTCAAATAAATCAAAAACATTTTTCAGCCAAGGCTTCTTAATGACTTAATTGGCCTCTTGGGTTCTCAGAAGACCCACTTAGGAACATCTGCAGGTCTGAATTTATTGTGCGGGATTTAAAGTGCTGTAGTAAGTGCTCAAAATGAAACACATTTCCTTCATTGCCATAATACTCTCATACTGAAAAGTCATTTTTGAGTCATAACAGCTGAAAAGAACTCTAAGAAATAGGAATAAGTCACCTCTTTTTTTTTTCCATTTTCAGACTATTTTTATGCATATACCATACTACCAGTAATTCTAATTCCTCTTGTGCGGCATTTAAAAGGAAAACCAAAAATAAGATCCCCCGCTCTATGCGGCCTCACCAAACAGCTCACTGTGTGGGAACAGTAATCGTGGTTGTCCCACTGTAATGAGAAGGGTGTGAGCTTGTCAAGGTTTCCGGGCTCCTGGGCTTCACTATAGGCTTCAAACGTTTCCTCAAAGGGTCATGAAATATTAATTAGTGCTATTGCCTTATTGCCAACCCGTGGGTCAAGACCTTTGCTGAGGATAAACTGGAGAAATATTGCAATATGAGATAGATTTAGAAATATTACTTTTATTTTTATGAGAACTGTTTTTGTGAGCATTGAAGCAGCCTTCAGGGCTACTTGCAGAGATGATGAGTAAAATATTTTCGCTGTCAGGTATGTACTATGTCTTTCCAACACAGGGAAATGGGACTGGAAGGGGTGAGCTGGAGCTGCTGGAAATTATAATCATTAGTGTGGAAGCACTGGTTGTAGGTCTGAATTTTGTCACCCATATCCAGAAATCCTCTAAAAGATTTGCCTGAGTGAGCACACTGAAGGGAGAGGAAAGATATGCAACCGTTGCAACTGTCATTTTTCAGCATTTGTTACTTTGTGTATGACGGATACCTGATGTGGACCTCCAGAGCGGTAAATTCAGCTGAAACCTAAAAAATCAGGTTATAATAGAAATTAGTAAAAAAAAACAAAAAAAAAAACCTTAGCACATATAAATTTATATGTATATATAGACATACAATAGAGTTGCATAGATCAGTAATTTGAGTTATTCATTAAATAGAGGAATTCCAGTTTCTTAGAAGCTGTCATTTTGATACAGAAACACGGGCCTCCTGAAAACTATGCCCACATACAGTAAGACTACGTATTAAATCAAGACAACACCTTAATGACACTAGAAAGTTGTACACTGTCTTCTTGTTATTTATATATATATATATATATATATATATATATATATATATATATAAAAACATAGAAATATTAATTTTATAATTTAATTTTAATTTGTTTTTTGTTTACCTTAATCAAGGTCATTGGGGTAGTGGGGCAGCCAGTCGCCACTATCTTTATCTAGACTTAAACATCACAAAAATAAAATCCTTCTATTTAAAAGCCCTTTTTATTTTTCTTACTTAACCTGGATCCCTGTTTTCTGTCAACTGAGCTTTACTCACACTTTTTATCTGACTGTCAGGTGCTCAGTCAACTGCCTGTGAATCGCCTTGCTGCTTGACTCTCTGCAGTGGAGTGAATAGATGCATGCATGCAATAGATGAATAGATGATAAAAGTGCCATTATAAGTCTTGGCCAGCAATTGAATCGTTCACGTTTGTTAGTGACAGGAACCGTAATTTGATTTCATTTTATTCTATTGAAGGATAACATCTGAAATCAGCTCTAAAACCACTTCACATCTCACTAGTCATTTTAATAATTGGTGATTTGATGTAGAAGGGGGTTGAAGTAGGTCCAATAAAATCTTACTTGAAACTATTTTTAGGTTTGATTCTATTTTTAGAGACATAGGTCATATAGCATGGATACTGTAGTTATCTTCATAATTACTGTGTTTTTGTTCACGTCTATTTCTATGGATGCCCTCGTTATGACTAGCTTTGAAAAAACATCTGGTTTGAAGCAGTCACAACACTAATTACTTCATATTACAGACAGCATTCGACTCATTCCTCATATGTGTCTAATTACATGTAATTAGATCACAGAAGCCCATTAGGAACAAATACATAATGTCCATTTGTTAACAGCCTTGCATTGGTAGAAGAAATATATTCTTAATATAATACAAAAAGTTAAAAATATATATGGTATTTTGCAATATAATAATTCTATCAGTCTTACAAAATTTACATATATCTTTCTCTTAAAATGTTTACGTTATGCTTTGCCCTGAGATATAGAAAACCCACCAATAATCTGTTCAGTATATAAATGCAAAAAAAAAAAAAAAAAATTTTTGTTACTTATCTGTTCAGACCAAATTTTGTTACTAAAGGATGATTAAGTTATGTTGTTATCAAGTACTTGGATTTGGTTGTAGAAACAATACTTTACATTTGTGTGTGGCTTAGAATAAATGATTTAAACAGTCCTGGAACCTACACTTGTTAAACTTACTGTAGTGTTGATTTACCATTTTTCATTAACACTGACTTACTGTATAAAACCCTCAGACACCATACTTTGTAAATATTATAGATCTACTAATGAGTCCCTAGATAGCTCTGCCAAGGCATAGACTCCTACAAAGAATAACCCCAACTGAAAAGACATAGATATTTCACAGTAACTATGTGCTTACAGAATAACCTGAATCATTTTAGTTTAGGAAAACAGTCTCGACCTCTTCACATTTAAGCTGGCATACAATGCAGACAATCTCCAGCACATCCACCATTGCTGACACTGGTAATTGTCTGCAGATGTGCATGAAAAAGAGGCTCATATGGCGAAAGGCCACAATGATTTTCATGCCATCAATCAAACAATGTGTGCATGAACTATGTGGCAGGGTGAGGGTCTAAACTATGCAGGCATTCTCTAAACAGACACACTGACATTTATTTGTTCCTTATGATGATAGCTGTTTTAAAAATCCAGTTTCCAACTGATGCATAGCCACCTGTACCAAAATGCCAAGATTTCATAAGAAAATGAATCCTGCCTATAGCACTGTTTACTTGGCGTTTAGTTTGAGATGTTTTTCATAAGCTTTGCATGAATAGGTGAATTCTTTAGACGTGACACTCATGAGTGAGACTCATAATTTAAAGTGATATAGAAAGCACTTGGTGACTTATTAGGTTGGTTTCAATCAGCTTTTTCTAAAACATATTTTGAAGCATCGCATCTGAAAAGCCTGATGGAAACGGCAACTTTTGAATTAACTCCCTGAAATTCGCAAAAAAATATTTTACACTCGGATGAGGTGGTTTTTGGCATCGATTGGCCAATGGACAAACTGAGTTAGTAAAGAACTAGGAGAAACCTGTGTGCATGTTTACATGCACAACATTTGCCACTGTCAACAATGAAGAAATCTAAGGTGTGGATAAAAAGTTAGACTGAAAACAGTTTAGAAATACATTTGGTTTTCTTAGTGGTAAAAAGCAAGCATGTGGCCAAGCTAAGAATTATGATGATCTGAGAGGAACAGCAATTCAAGTAGTTTTGTGTGCTACCAAAAATACATCTGATTTAGTAAAGCATGACAGGTGGTTAATGACCTAAATGCCATTGAAGCAGATGTATCAAGGAAATGGATAGAACAAGGTTCACGGTCTATTGTGTTACCTAAACATTAAATGAGTTGTGGGATGGAGGGACAGCTCTGAGTCCTGCAGGGACCGTTGTGAAATCTATTAAGTGGTACAGAGCTACTTTACTTCTGCAAATGTGACAACACTGAAAAAATAGCTATATTTGTTTTAACACCAGATGGTACATGCTAAGATCCAACTGAACATTGTATGTAGTCCAAGGGTGGGCAATTCCAGTTCCTGGGGGCCGGTATCCTTCAACTTTTAGATGTGCCTTTGGTTCAACACACCTGAATCAAGTAATTAGTTGATTGAGAGGACTTGTGAGAAACTGACTGCATACTGAGGAGGTAACTCAGCCATTTGCTTCAGGTGTGTTTGATAAAGGAAGGATGTAAAACCTTCAGGATACCGGCCCTCAGGAACTGGAATTGAACACCCCTGATGTAGTCTGACATCTGGTATGATGCATTTTTTAATAACATTATGAAACACTTTCATGTGTCACAGCTAAGTGGCAAGAAATTACACTTCCTCTTTGGAAACTCCCAATCCTGATTTGTGCCATTACCAGCTAGTTTTGCTGGTAGTAATAGAGACTGTTTTAGAAAGTAGATCTGTCTTCTTATTTTCTCTCAATAATCTTAAATAAACTAGGTTATACTTCTGTTGACCCAATGAACCCTCTAATGTTGTCATATAACGTGGTTAACATACCTCTCCCCAGTACTGGGGCACTTACTCCCCAATGTCTTGCTTCAATCTTACACTGTCCTCCTCAGATCTTCCACTGTCAACTCCCTTAGCTCCAGAGTAGGGCATGGCTTACTGCCTCTGCCCTGCTCTGGTGCACTCACTGCCCGGGTTTGTGCTCTCAACTACTGCTGGTTCTGTCTGAGTTCTGGCCTCACCTTACCTCTACTGTCCTGGTGATCCTCCTCCAAAGAGGGATTGTTTCAGGTCATGGTCAAGGAAAAACCACAGAAAGCCTCCATTATCCAGCCTTAGCACCTGGACTTCCAAAACTGTGGGCATCCCTGGAGCATGTCCATAATGTGATGACTTTGTTAAACCCAGTTGGGGTAACCAGGGGCACTTATGCCTATCTCAAGCTTTCAATGAGTGAGAGGCGGGGTACACCCTGGAGAGGTTGCCAGTTTAAACAGGGAGGGCAATGCAGAGACAAAAAGGACAACCAACAACCATTCACACTTAAGGAGAACTTTAGAGAAGCCAATTTACCTAACAGTCATGTTTTTAGGCTGTGGGAGGAAGCCAGAGTACCTGAAAGGAACCCAAGTACTGTATGCCCAGGGAGAATATGCAAACTCCATGGAGAAAGACCCCAAGCCAGTAATTGAACCCAGAACCTTCTTGCTGCAAGGCAACAGTGCTACCCCCTGCACCACTGAGCAGCACGTTGTTTTCCATATGCCTGAAAAAAAAACCTTTTAAAGCTGTAAGTGTTTGCCTCAATAAATTACAACAGTGTAGCAAAACGTGATTGGGTTAAATTCATTTTTTAAAAAGTTTATCAAGAAACAGGGCAAACACAAAAAAAGCAACATGAAGCTGAATGGAATAAGATAATTTGCTTCTCCAGAGGCTATTTATCACAATCAAAGAGATTTTCCTTTTAAACCTGTGTTTCTTTCTCTTCTGGATTTTGCCAAAACAGGCAACATCATTGTCTGGCATCTCTTCAATGGCTGAGAAAAACTTAAATCAATTAGCCTCAGGGGGCCGCCCATTGTCATTCGCGTCAGGTTACCGATGGCAACCGGCCAGCGGTGGTTCATGGAAGAGGTGCTCATTTAAGGAAACGAGGAGGGAGAGTCGGATTGGGGTAAAAGAGAAGGCACAGACCCAGCTCATTCGATTTACTCGGCAAAGTGATTACACTTTCCACTTCCCAACATCCTGCCTCCCTGACCCTCACAGTGGCTGCTAAATGACTGTGACACACCCTGCCAAGGTATCCCCTATGGTGGGATCCAGGTTTGTTTTGGATATAATCAAAAATTTTTTTTTTTTTGGTGCTCCACTTAAATGATTGTGTGCTACATTCTCATGTAATTGGGTGTGACGTTAATGGAAATGGCATGCTCTTATTGTATTTTTGAGCTTATGAGCAGTTTGAGTTTGAAAAATGACTGCTGCCATCAGACAGAGGTGAAGTGGCGATGATAAATCAATTACAGTGCACAAGATAATTAGGCTAATGAAGGTGACAGCAATACCAATGCCCACTCAACCGTGACTCAATCCACTCAGTGGGTGTACATAGGCGTTTTTACTGCTGCCTACACTAGTGCCTCTTCCGTTGGAGAACTGCACATCTCTATAAATGATTTGTGCTGTCTGCATCATCTTGGTACTTGAACAGTCATAACTTCGGTTTTGCAATTACCTTTTTTATATTTTTGTTTCCTAAGACTAAGGACAGCCATCAGGACACCTGATAAAAATATTTATATAGTAGTGAGCTAATTTGATGCCAAAAAAAAGTGGCGAAGGGTAAGGATGTGACATTAGACCCTGCATTCACTTTGTCTCTTTTCTTGTGAAAAATAATGTATATTCTTATAATGTAATATATTTAGATCTATATAGTGTCTGTTTATAAGGTTTTAAGTTGTTTGTTTGTTTTTTTTTTAAACTTGTATATTTTAAAATATACAATATGCAGCCCAGCTGCTGCACAGGTAGCAACTCTGCCCTGCAGCAAGAAATTTCCGGGTTGGATTCCTGGCCCAGGGTCTTTCTGCATGGAGTTTGCCTGTTCTCCCTGAGCATGCGTGGGTTCTCACGGGGTACTCCAGCTTCCTTCCACAGTCAAACACATGACTGTTAGGTTAATTGGCCTCTCTAAATTGTCCTTAGGTGTGAGTGTGTGCGTGGATGTTTGTGTGTCTTTGTGTGTCTCTGTGATGGACTGGCGACCTGTCCAGGGTGTATCCCGCCTCCTGCCCATTGACAGCTGGAGATAGGCACCAGAACCCCTTGCGACCCCAGCAGGGATACGCATGATGGAAGATGGATGAATATTATTGTTTTAGCATTTAAAAATACTATATTCCCGACAAGGTGACTCATCCACACGGATAGTACGTGTGTCAAGCATAATGACCTGTCCGTCACAGGCCAGCCCATCTCCAGTTCAAAGCAACTGTAATTTCCTTCCCTGAATTTTTCCACAATCTGTTACTAATGGTTACATTTATGAGTTAAGCTGTAGCTGCCGCTCACTTGCCATTTCTTCCCCATGGATCCCTCCACATAGTTAAAAATTTTCCCCACGGAGGGGCTTGGAAGCCCAAAATGACATAATTTGACCGCATGGACCTTGCGGATACATCAAGCATTACCAAGCTTAAAAATGGCTTTGGGAGCTGTACAGTTGTCCTTATGGTGACTTTATTATGTTACATAGGGTTAGCCATTTATTTAATTGTTTAGAGCCATGCTGAAAATAAAATATTATGTAAGGAACTTTCATTCATGGTAACATTTTTTAATTCTAATTAACAGCATTTGAAAAGAGTCTATTTTTTACTATTTTCTCCACTTTTGTTTTTTTTAAGAATTTCAAAGGATATCAATATGTTTGAAAATTCACTAATGTCCTGAACAAGCACCTGAAGCCAGGAGATTGTGAAAAAAAGCTAGAAGTTGTAAATACTGTTTCATAATCAATTTTATTGTTTTCACAATGAATACC
Source organism: Cyprinodon diabolis (assembly GCA_030533445.1). Lineage (NCBI taxonomy): Eukaryota > Metazoa > Chordata > Actinopteri > Cyprinodontiformes > Cyprinodontidae > Cyprinodon > Cyprinodon diabolis. The sequence goes on from CM060073.1 coordinate 14,400,314, forward strand.
ACAAAGTATTTCGATCAGGTTTTGGGGTTATATGGTCCACTCAGATGTTGTGATTTAATCAGAAGCAGAAGTAAAGACATCAATGTCATTAAGACTGTTCCAAACTTTGAAGACGTGCGGTACACCTTGAATAGGGTGCCAGTCCACTAAAATTATGTAACTAAACTTTTTAAGGTATAAATAAACGCAGCTTATACTGGAAAAGAACAAACATAAAAAGGTTTATATGTTAATTGCCTTAACAAAAAACACCTAGTTTAAGGTAATGTCATAAAGTGAAAACAAGGTTACATGTCTTCTCTAACAGTTTGTGTAAATGCCAGGCTTCATCTATATATAAAAGTTTTAGGAATGCAGGAAAATTTGCGATATCGTTTTAATATCAGCATCATGAGATACCTTGATATAAATAAATAATAAACCAAAATGTTAATGTGTTATTGCAAATATAAAACTAAGGTACTGTATTGTTCAAACCTAACCGCTAATGGAATAACATAAAATGTGAGTATCATGGTTTTAGTAAAATAATACATAAAATAAGGATACATGGAATAAATAATAGTACTCTCGTTATTGACTTTACAGATATAATAGGCTATAGGCATATAGTGTTGGGCACGTTACTTTGAAAAAGTAATTAGTTATAGTAACTAGTTACTTCTCCCAAAAAGTAACTGAGTTACTAACTGAGTTACTCCACAATAAAAGTAACTAGTTACTAGTAAAAGTAACTATTGCGTTACTTTTGCGTTTCTCGCCCCCGTAACCCTCACCACCCAGCCCCCACCTTCTCGCCGTGTGTTTCCAAAGCCAGCTGAATAGAGCGGACGACAAGGCCAAGAACCTGCAGAGAGTTTAGCATTTATTGCAACTCATTGTAAATGACATCAGGGGGGAACGCCATTTGAAGTTTTTTAACAGGGCATTCAGATCTGGTGAAATTAATAACTGGGGATGTCTAATTCTGAAATCCTGTGTGTTTGGGTTGTTATAGATACTGCAACATCTATCTATCCATCTATCTATCTAGATGTATACTCTGTGTGTGACATAAAATATGGATCTCCATCCCTGCCACAAAGGCCATCAAATAATGTTTAAAATAAAAAATACAGTAGGTTGAGAAGGCAGAGTATCCATCCATCCATCCATCCATCCATCCATCCATCCAGATTTCTCCATTTCTCCATATAGGCTATCATTATAGTTATAGTTACAGTCAAAGTAATTAGTTAGATTACTCGTTACTAAAACAAGGTAACGGCGTTAGTAACGCCGTTACTTTCAACGCCGTTAGTCCCATCACTGGCTATAGGTGTGTGCAAGTTAAGAGAACTAAAGTAAAGAAGGCAGCAAAGCGGGTTATAAATGCTAATATCACAATTTACAACTCATTGGCACTATTGTAACTTAATGATTGAATGTAAACACACTTGGTTTATTTCTGTTCAGCTACGAGCTTCAGTTGAACTTTGAACTAATTATTGTTAAGTATGAACAGGCTGTACCTTTGCACTATTTGTTGATTAATTGAAACTTCCACTTTCCTAACCCATCATTTGGAGCTTATTGACCTCTGCAAGCTTATAACCTTAGAGGCTGTTCACACAAAGGAACACTGAAAGGGTCAGAAAAGGTTCGGCTTTGTTAGCTAAGCTGTTATACAGTTGTTTATGTGTTTGTTTGTTTGTTTGTTTGTTGGCTTGTCATCACATTTATTTCTTTGTGCTGTAAAAGAAATGTGATTTTAGACTCTTATTTATAGTAGAAATCATGACTTTATGGCCAAGTAATTCCTCCAGACAATTTTTGTTAGAGTTATGTTTTTTGAGATTTACTGCATTAGCTCACTCTAGTAAAACGAAAAATGTAATCTTTGCAACGCTTTTGTCTTTTTCTCTTTACAATATGAAATTATCATCCTTCCTAGTTATCTGTGTTGTTTCTTTTTTCGAACAGCTGTTGTCTTCCTTCGTTGCTTGGGTCTTTCTTTGTTTTCCTCTCAGCCAGCTGCCTGCTATTCTTCTAGCTGTCATTCTTTCCTTCTGAATGAAGCCTTCCTCTAATGGGGGTATTCATTTTTTTGTCAGGCAGTCCTTGTCCCTAACATAATTTTGTACTCATTAAACAAACAGCAAATATGCATTTTCTGTGTTTTGATACTCATGTGCAGTACGCTGGTTTTGGCAAGACTTTGCTAATTATTGTTGCTTCGAAGCATTTCTGAAAAACAGGAAAGTTCCAAAAAAAAAATTTAAAAAGAAAGAATCTTCTGTATCGTTCCTGTTTGAATTAAGCTGATTATTTTATAGTTTTGTGTTAGTTACCACCAAATCATTTCTTGGTATTAAAAAGCAGCAGTTTCTTTAAAGGGAACAGCTGTAAACTGGCAGCTTTCATTGATCTTAAGGGAAACAGTTTTAATGACTCAAAGTTAATATGCTAATTATTTTGCATTTACAAAACATTTTCTGCAAATCCTTTAAGCATGACTGGGCAGAAGGGGCTGATTTCATCAATGTCTTGGTAGGAATATAGTTAAAACTCTTACTGAGCACTTGTTTTTGTGTAGACATGGACATGTACCAGAAAATAAAGCAAAACAGATTAGACATTATAAGCAACACAGAGTAATAAAAGAGAGTATAGTAATACACCTTATGTCAAAATGATTGATGACATATGACCTTATGACCTCCCCCCCTCCCCCCTTCCGGTCCCCTCCCCCCACAAATGATTTATGACCTTATGACCTTACCCCTCCCCCACAAATGATTTATGACTTATGACCTTATGACCTCACCCCTCCCCAACAAATGATTTATGACCCACCCCTCCCCCACAAATGATTTATGACATCACCCCTCCCCCACAAATGATTTTTGACATCACCCCTCCCCCCTTCCGGTCCCATCCCCCATCCTTCCGGATCCCCCAAGATTTATGACTCCTTCCTCAAGCTAACCAATGAAAATAGGAGGGCGGAATTATGTGCTCTTTAAATATTGGTAGGGAGATAAGTTTCTGTATTTTCAGCAAGAGAAAAAACATTTACGTTCCTACCAACAATGTCAAAAATTCCGAGAGCTATTCTTAAAAGCAGAGAATTACGCTCTGCATTGGAAAAAGAATCGGTGTTACCTGAGCAGCTTGAAGTAGGTGTAAAAAACGAGATCCGTTTTTCCGTCTGCAAAGAAATGGAGGACGCGATGGGTGAATTGGGGATCGCACCTTTGGTGAAAGACGCTTCAACGTCGACAACCCTGGACGTTATGGAAGACTCTGAGACCACGCTTTCTGTGGAAGATGGTTCAACTTCCACAACCCCGCACAATAGACCGGCCGAAGAAATGGAGGACGCGATGAGGTGAATAAAAGATCTGTGTTGCCGAGCGGAACATCTTTATTATCCGAGACGCCAATTTCCGTATTCCAAGCTTCGAACCACCCCCTCGAAGCTCCCAAGAAAACGGCGATGTATTTATGCCGGGTTCAGCATCCTCCCTTAGAAACACTGCATGAAGAATGGTCTTTAGAGGATTCTGGCATGGTTGGTGCGTGGAGATACATCTTCAAATACGAATCCAGTGAGCTCTACCTTTATCAACTGGACCGAGAAGAGAAGCTCACACCCTTTTCCAACACATGCAACCTTACCTATAATGACTGGGCAGTGCTGAGGTTGGTGGTCCCCTACAATACAGAAATAAACAGGGAATTGGCTACTCCAGACCGGTCACAGTTGATCGGTTTTCCATCCGATGTTGAAATCGTCAACGGAGAGATGCTCTTTAGCGCAGTTTGGCAAACAAAATCTACCACAAACGGGTCCTGGTCTCTCCGAGCCAGCAGGCGAAGGAGCTACGAGGCTTTTTCCCCCGACCTGTTTGTTTTAGAAGTTTTCAACGCAGAAAGTGGGATCTTTAGGACCATGCTGGCGATACCTTTTAGTGTATGGCGCCAAAAAATGATCGAAATTGGGGATCGAATTTCAAACCTGTTCCGGAGTTCACGCTGCTGGCTTGACATTCTGACTGTGAAAAAAACCCTCTTTTAGACACGCCCTCTACCCTCCACCCTATATTTTTAGCATGAGGAAGCATACCAGCACACATCTCTTCAAGAAGGACAATCCTACAGCTGATAGAATGGGGTCGTACTGGGATTTATACTCTCTTGTTTCCCCCACAACAACTCCATATCTTCCACCTTCACCACCGGTGCTTTTTCCAGACGAAGCTAATCATCCACCATCACCAGCACCTTTTCCAACAAGCACACATCTCTTCAAGTAGAGCCAAACCTAGGATCGAATTTCCAACCTGTTCCGGAGTTCGCACTGCTGGCTTGACATTCTGACTGCGAAAAAAAAAAACCCTCTTTAAGACACGACCTCCACCCTCCACCCTATATATTTAGCAGGAGGAAGCATACCAGCACACACTCTTCAAGAAGGGGCGAACCTACACCGGATAGAATGGGGTCGTACTGGGATTTATACTCTCCTGTTTCCCCCACAGCAACTCCATATCTTCCACCTTCACCACCCTACCCTCCATCACCGGTGCTTTTTCCAGACGAGGCTAATCATCCACCATCACCAGCGCCTTTTCCAAGCGAAACTAATGAAGTAAATATCCTGAAGGAGGAAAAGAAATTGCTTCCCACTCTATCCGAGTCTGATGAAGACAGGGCGGCGGGAGCCTCACCTGATTCGTCCGAAGACGAAAAAACCAGCCTCATCGTGCATCAGGCGCAGACCCCTCTGATTATAAACGGGGAGGTGGATGAGGATTGGATCTTTTCCTCGCACATTGCTATAGTGAAAACAGCCATGCTTCATTTGCTTAACCACGTCGCTTTGGAATATAATCGAGAGACTTGTTACGGGTGTCAAATAGACCACCCGAGCCAACTACAGCATCATTGTCTCGAAGCATTGAAAGAAGAATTCTATCAGACTAACTTTATCAAGCTTCAACGTCGACTCAAAACACTGCAACTCATTCCAGCCATTCAACATCTGATGAAAGAACGCGGACAAGAAGCGGAGGATTTCAGGGTGAAGATAATTGTGGAGACTCTTTTGTACCAACTCAGATCTTCGTTCGGACTGTATGCTGCTGTTGAAGAAGTGTATCGGAACAACAGAGAAATTTACAAAATCAAACAACTCTCTACTATTTCAAACATCTTTGGTTGCACTGGATGAATCATGTGCTATTTAGTTGCTTGTTTATCTTCTGTATCATTTGGAAGTGATTGAAAAAAAAAGAAAAAAAGATAAAAAAAATAAATAAACGTTTTTTGTTTTTTACATTTCAAGTTTGTTGTTATGATTTGAAACGTTTTTACATTTTGTAGTTTGTAGATGTGATTTGAAAAGTTTTTACATTTTGTAGTTTGTAGATGTGATTTGAAAAGTTTTTACATTTTGTAGATGTGATTTGAAAAGTTTTGTTTTTACATTTTGTAGTTTGTAGATGTGATTTGAAAAGTTTTGTTTTTACATTTCAAGTTTTTACATTTTGTAGTTTGTAGATGTGATTTGAAAAGAGTTACAATATGAAGAATTTTTCTGGGTTTTGTGTTTTTTTGTTTTGTTGTTTTACTCATTTACCCGTTGTAAATAAAGGAGAAAAGAATAAAAAAAAGTCTCATTATTTTTTGAGTGTTGGTGTAAGGAATAGGATGTCTGATCGTGAAGCTATAAGAAAAGTCTACTATAACCCTTCCAATCCTGGAAGTTTTGGGGGAATAGATAGGTTAAGGAGAGCTTTGCAGATTGAAACTGGGAAAAATATTAAGGTAGCAGAGGTTGAAGATTTTTTGTCGGAGCAAGACGCTTTCACTCTCCACAAACCGGCAAGACTTCATTTTCCCAGGAACAGGGTTTTTGTCTCGGGGCCTTTGAAACAATTTCAGGCAGATCTTTGTGACATGCAATCTTTAGCCGACCAAAATGACAAATACAAATATTTATTAACGGTAATTGATTTGTTTTCCAAAAAGGCTTTTGTCCGAGCTCTTAAAAAAAAAGACTGCCTCAGAAGTAGTAAGGGCGTTTGAATCAGTGTTTAAAGACAGTAAAATTCCTAAGAAGATTCAAACCGATGCAGGGAAAGAATTCTTTAACAAAGACTTGAAGGCCTTAATGAAAAAATATGGAATTATCCATTTTGCGACAGCCAGCGATCTGAAGGCCCCCGTCAGCGGTTTAATCGTACGCTCAAAACAAGAATGTGGCGATATTTCACCGCTAATAACACACGGAGATATCTGGATGTGCTTCAAGATCTTGTAAAAAGCTATAATCACAGCTATCATTCCAGTATAAAAATGACCCCTATGGAGGTTTCCTTTGAAAATAAAGACCGAGTTCTAAGGAATCTTTACGGTCAGAAGGTGGGGAGAGAAAGAAAGAAGGCAACAAAGAGGAAATTTAAGAAGGGTGACCCGGTTAGAATTTCAAAGTTAAGAGGGGTGTTTGATAAGAAATACGAACAAAGCTTTACGGGTGAAATCTTCACCATATCCGAATGCGTCGGTCGTTCTCCTCCTGTGTATAAATTAACGGACTATGATGGAGAGCAGATCGAGGGGTCTTTTTACGAAGAAGAAATACAGAGAGTCAAAATACCCAAAGACAAGGTATACCATGTGGAGAAGATATTAAAACGACGTACGCTCAGAGGTCAAAAACAAGTGTTTGTAAAATGGAAGAACTGGCCGGAGAAATTTAACAGTTGGGTCAGAGCGGCAGACCTGAGCGATGTATAAAAAACCCCTGCATTGAACCCACCACCGACACTTTACCATGGATCCGGTGAGCGAGGAACACGGATTCTATATTACATTACCTTCTAACAGCAGCGTGGACGTATTTAAAAACAATACCTGATCTAGTTTCCGCGTAAATTTGGGGCGGCATATCAATTTAGAAAGTAGATGACAGGTTGCCTTGGTAGAGATTTCATATCCCTACACGTGGTTAAACGTCCCTGCAGAATCAGCCTATTTTGAATGGCGGGAAGCTGGATGGGAGCAGTTCTTCCGGCAGAATATAACGCACGAATATTACGATGACATGATGCGATTCAAAGCGGAGATTGAAAACCATGTGATACCAAGTGATATATATTTAAAGATGAATATGATTGAAAAAAGGATATTTTGTCAAGCAGGGGGTCGGTATAATATACGTTTTCATCCTCCTATAGCATACATGTTGGGGGCAGAGCCGGGAAAATGGATTTTGGCTGGTAAAAGAACCCTTCCTCACCCTTTTGATCTAAAAGGCAGTATGGATCTTTTTTATTGCTATAGCGATGTAGTCGCTCCACAGGTGGTGGGCGACGCTTATGCCCCTCTCTTACGTACCGTGGAAATAGAAGGCCGATACGGCGATATTATCACGCAACATTTGAATCCTCCTCACTATTTACCCGTTTCAAAAAATCATATTGAAAATATCCACGTAGAAATAAAATCCGATCAAAATGTACCCGTTTTTCAGCTACGGAAAGACGGTTGTTAAACTACATTTTAGACCAGTCTCTTCGAAGCGTATGAGGAGAAGAGACATACAATACAACATGTAATTTACCCCGATCATTCAAGATATATATTTCTGGGAACAACGTTCATATCGTCACTTCACCATAGACTCCCCTTCTGAACTATTTTACCCCGCTGCATCGGAGAGAAGCAAATAAATAAATAAATAAATCACACCATGGCGCGTATCGGATTGAATACGGATCCCCATAGGTTTATACATTATTACCAAAATCAGGTCGGAGGTGATTTAGGAGGATTCAGCGGTGCTCCCGTGTTATACGGGCGTGGGATTGGAGCGATATTTTCAAGATTATTCAGATTTGTCTCACCCCTATTTAAAAGCGGATTTTCTATAGCTAAACCTCATCTTAAAAGAGCGGCGAGCGGCATAGCCTCAGACGTGATCGGAAAAGCTATGAAGAAGATATCGGGAAATGAGCAGGACGGTTCAGGGCTGATGCCTTTATCGCGACGAAACAAAAAGCATCCGCCCGGAGAACGTGTTTGGAACTTTAAAAAACGCAAGAGCGTTAAAAGAAAGAAATCATTAGGAAGAAGCAAGGCTAAGAGCAAAAAGTCTGTCAGGAGAGGAGATATTTTTCAGTGAGGAGGAGAAGATATGGCTCTACTGCATCAAAAGTCCCCAGAATGCAGTTTGACGGAACTGGACTTATTTTCAGCTCCGATGACGCAACTGTCTATAGAGGATAAGGTTTATACAGAAATTCATCCTCTCTCGGCTCTTACAGAGACGGGTCCTATCGAATTTTTTATCTGCGGTGAAGGCGAGAATCTAAAGAGGTTCATCTGATAGGAGCTCTACACGGGGATATATTTTTCTGCGAAAGACTCCTTCTGAATTCTGTTGATATGAGAATTAAATTAAAACAAGCCAGCGATGCGTTTTGTTTAATGGGCGCTCGCGATTCTACTTTTCGACTAAAGATATTAGGGGCTTCTCTTTTTGTGAAAAAGGTCTCAGTCTCTCCCGCCGTACGCTTAGGTCACCCTTCGGCATTGATGCGCGGTAATGCGCTTTATCCATTGTCGAGAGTTATTGTGAAGACGTTCTCTATCCCAGAAAATTCAAGAATTTGCAACCAAGAGAATCTATTTCTGGGGGCCATACCTAAATCTGTGGTTCTGGGCTTAGTACACCACGAGGCCTTTACCGGGAGGAGAGATTTATCCCCCTTTCACTTCAGGCACATGAATTTAGAGTTTCTGGCGCTTTGCAGAGATGGAAAACAGATCCCGGTTAAAGCTTTTCAACCCCAGTTCAACGGCGGGAACTCTGCGAGGGAATTTTACAGCATGATTACCTCCAAGGGTCATCATTTGAAAAATCATCCACTCGCCATCACTCGTCAGGACTTTGATAACGGATACACACTTTTCGTTTTTAATCTTAATCCCGGGAGGAGATATCGAAGCCCTTTCCCCGGTGTCTCACGGTAATCTGAGGCTGGAAATGCGCTTCAGAGAACCGCTACCTCACACCACTACACTCATTGTTTACGCCTGTTATGATTCTATACTGGAGATTGACTCAAAGAGACAAGTTTTGGTGGACTATTATTAAGTATGAATAATCATCAATTGAATTCCATGCTCTCTCATCTCCTCGGCGACGTGTTTGGAGGAGTCTGGGCCTGCGATCAACTCAGCCAGCTGCCACGCCATCTTACACGACCGCTATACTTTATCGTTAATACCCACCCTTCACACATGCCTGGGGAACGCTGGTTGGCTCTGACCCTGGAAAAGAAGGGAAAATCTACTTTTTTTTATTCTTACGGCGTCCAGCCTAATTTAGGCTTCTACCCTCCCAGCATTTTTTCATTTTTGAAAGAAAGATCGTCTAAAATAATGTACCACGATCAGCACCTACAACATATTCTTTCCATCGTTTGTGGTCAACATTGCGTATTCTACCTATGTCATAGAGCATGCGGTTTTTCAATGAGCGAAGTGTTAAGCTTGTATGATGATAATGTTTTAAAAAAAAATGTAATGGTTTCAAACTTTGTCAAAAAATATCAATGTTGTATTAAAAATCATACATTCAGCTCCTTTAACCAGGGCACGTGTTCTTTAAAAATGTTTAAAGATTGTTATAAATTGTGATGTTTTCCAGAAAATAAACGAATGAATGCTTGAAATAATTTCAATAAATGTCTTTATTGATAATCAGCCAGCGTACTGTGTTATTTTTTAACAGCATAGATTATGGGGAAAAGGTGATCCAGGTGGATGGATTTCTTCTTCTTCTTTTCTGACGCTCGGTCGTTCTTTTTTCTTTTCTCGCTTCATCCTCCTTCGTTCCGGAGAAATGAGGAGAAAGAATAAATTTCTTTCTTCTCTTTACCGACGGTGTCTCTTCCTCCTTCTCCTCTGTTTTTTCTGTTTCGGTCTTGAGAAGACGGTATTGTTCACACGCGTGTGGGTTATTCAAAGACGATACCGGTATGTTTAATCGATCCAAAGTACTGAGGAAATATTTCCATCCCGTTGGTTGTAATGTCTTTTTTTTATACGGGAGTATAAGGTTCTTTATTAGATCTATTAAATTGGACCCTTTAATGGGGCGGTCTTGAAAAATAAATTCTCCTTTCGAGGTCCATCCCCCGTTATGCTGAGAAAGTTTTCTTAAAATGTACTCAGCATTTTTCCGCTCCTTTTGTTGAAGGCTTTTTATCACTTCGCCGGCTGTTTCATTCATTTCGGACCGCTCGCCTGAAATGTTTACAGGTACGGAGGCCGGGTCGTTTTCTGCCTCCTCGTGCCGAAGAGAAATAGTCATACGAGGTTCCTCTAACCGACCCTGCTTGATCAAGGTCAGATACCGCTGTAGCAAAGCCTTATATTTCTTTATTTTTTCGTAAGGGGTTAACCCGGTTTCATTCAAAACCGCTTTCATTTTCATATCCAATTCTTCCTCGGCCGACTGTCTAATAGAAGTATCCGGCTGGCTCAGACGTTTAAACTGGTGGGGTGAAACCAGGTACATTTTTTGGGCTGTTCTAAGAGCCATTATTTCCTGGCAATTCCAACCAACAATTCACCTAAAAGAGGCGCTAAAGCTCCCAAGATTGGGAGAATAAAACCCCCTTTCTGAGATTTGAGGGCAGTCCGCTTTCGTTTTAACGAAAGCGGACTGCCCTCGCTTTCGTTAAACGGGTTTTCCTACCCGTTTATCCGCCAGTAGTCTGACTATCTTTTTTTGCTTTTTCAATTTTTGATGTTGAGAAGGAGATAACTTGATATTTCCTTTTAAAATATTGAGAGAAATTTCACACAGAGCTTGGAGAAAGTCGGGTGAGCAATGTGCCAATATATCTTTACGTTTCTGAGGAGTAGCGTGGTACAGAGCCTTTAATAAAGGCGCGTTTCTTTTTATACGGGCGGACATGATCAATAGGAACCACCTACTTTGATAGGGGGAGATAGATGACGGGCCACTGGTGAGGAAGTAATCCTGTTCTCAGTCTATACTCATCTGGACACTTTGGTGTAAGATCTACGAATAAATATCTGAAAGGCTGACTGGTAGCGTCTTCAAAACTCTCCAGGAAAAAATCCTTTTGGGATGGGAAAATTTGGCGGGCTAATATATTGATTTGGAGTTTATCTCTTGGACTTTTAAATAGTATCATATAGTTAGCATTCAAGCTAAGTGTTCGACTAAACTTTCCTTGCTGAAACACATTTTGCGTAATTAGTATTAAGCTCATGTTGGCATGGTGGCGAAACTGTGTGAATATCTTGGCCACCTGTTCACTTTTTCCATCCTGAAAGATGAGGTCGTCTAGAATTACCAGATGAGATTGATCCGGAGGAAATAATTCCTCGTCTTGAAATGAAGATGGGAGACCGTTCACAAACTTAATTCTTTTATTTCTTCTTTGCAAATCAGCGTACAAACTTTGAAATGAAGTATAAATCCAGACAACATTTTCTGGTACACAGTTCATTACATCTTCAAGATTATCCAACATCATTTTGACAAAAAAGCTTTTACCCGCTCCAGACGGGCCAGAAATGATTGCAGAAAAAGTACAGTTTAGTCTAAAATCAAAATGAACTTCTTTTGGCTCAGTAAAACAAGACATTTTTTTTTTTCCTTCTACAATGTAGTAGCCAAAAGGAAGGGTTTTACCGCATTTAAACAGTCTTCTCTTGTCATACACAACCCGAAATGTTTTCATGAATGATGCATTCTTCAAGTGAAACCCTCTTTTATCACGTCTAATGGTTTGCTGAGGAATCCGTATAGAAGCAGTCTCCTGATGCTGGAGAAAATCATCAACCAGCCTCTTCATGCTCTCAAAATTGACATTTTCAGAAGCCTGCATGTTTCGTGTTATGCCTTTTGCTTTCAAAACCGCTTTTTTCTGACGGGTCTGATAAGCATAACTCTTTGGACCTGTGGACACAAAAAGTTCTATGCTATCCCCAGTTAACTCATCGCTTAATTGCCCCAAATAATTCCCTGTTTCCAGCAGAGTCTGACCCTTTTTGGTAATGTAGATTATACTGTCTGTGTCAAAATACAAAACTCTGTCTTGCAGCTTTTGAAGGTAACTCAACAGTTTTAATCTAGCGTAGGCCGTAGTGAACGCTGCGATAAAGACGTTGTTAGTTCTGTTTGGGGGACTAATAGATTTTTTTGTCCATCCCCATTGAACAAGCACGTTTTCAGGATTCAGAAAGTGAAAATATTTCTCATGTTTGTTCCCTGAAAACAACAGTTCAAAAAATTCCTGAGGTTCTGATAAGATGCTGGTCTGTGTCTGATCATTTTTCTGAGCAAACTTTCCCCAAAGACTGTTGAGACATAACTTTGCCACTTGTCTTTTTGCCGGATTTGTCTCAATTTTTGAATATTCTAGTTGAATACCTTCATTCTTCAGGAAATCTGCCATGTAACGCTGTTTCCCCTCTTCATCGGTCACGTCGGCGGGAAAACCCGATGATTCCTGTTTGCACTTTAGAAAAGTATTTATATATCGGTCAAAAATGTTGTTACTTTGTTTTTCAAAATGCCATACAGCGAGGATCTTTTGAACCCTATACCCGTGCTGTAAGGCCTTATTAAGCTCGACTGAAACCTAGGTTCCCTTTAGGGATCTTTCTTCTTCGTTGTGATTGCAAGGTTCTTTCTGGTTATTGAGTTGAGCGCAGGAGCGGCACAGAGTGAAAACCAATTTACCTTTTTCGGTCCTAAAGGGAAGAATTGGAAAGAGCAGACCTTGTGGTGGGGAAACGATAGCTTTGACGAACCCGAAATATTTTGTGGGATCATCAAAGTTGTCGTAAATGATCTTTGGATGCCCTACAGGGAAGTAGTGCGTTTTCATAACGGAGGGATATAATGAGATGACGTCTTGGTAAGCCACAATCTCATCTGGAGCGGCAGAATATTTCAACGTGACGGCGTTGGTTCTGCCTCCAAACAGAGCATCTCTGGGGAACAGAGGTTCAGGCAGGGAACTGTTTTGAATAAATTCTTTAACAGCGGCACAGTTTCTTTTTTTCTCTTCCCAATCATGCTCCCAAATGACTTCAAGTTTTAGACCATGAAGCGATTCCAGAATCTGCATTCTTTGGAGGGTGGCTGCAAAGATTTCTTCATAGCTTGCCCCTCTTAACGGACAAATGGACAAAGGGTTAAAACAGGAAGGGCAACCGTGGAACAGACAGCCAAAGTATTCAAAACCGTACTTGACGTCGCCTGTTTCGGCGTAACCGTCCAAAAAATACGACCCTACTCTTTTCTCCCCTAAATTAAGGGCGTGTTGGATGAAGATGTTTCTGGAAAAAGCCAAGTATTCCAGCCATTCGATCGAACCGTTTGAGTACGGCTTTCTCTGTCCGCGATACCCGAGCGGATCGGGTATTGCCAGCGTATTTGAAGTCAGGAAATTTGTCTGAGAAGTCTTCATGCACGCCGAGGCGATTGTAATGCAAGAAAAAGGATCTATATGGGTATCGTTAAAGGACTGCTCTCTAAATTTTTTGCAACCTTGAGATAGGATTTCAACATAGTTTTTACAGTAGTACATTGCCTCTTTTTCAAAAGAGAATGGGGAAGCAGAAACATTTTTGTACCAGTTCAAAAACTTTTCTTTTTCAGGCGGTGACATATTTTCAATCCCATAGGCCTGAGGAGGGGGAAGCGGGCCGACGTATTTCAAATTTTGTTGGGATGAAAATTTGTGTGGAAAGAAACCTTTACTTTTATCGCTAAAGCCTAAAGCTTTCAGCATGGCACTGAGTTTCATAGGTAGAAATGAAAGACTATCTATAAAATTTAAAACAAAATCTGGGTCGATAAAACAAAGAATTTTACAACCTTGCATATTGATGTGAGGTTTTATACCCATCTGAACCATGGCATTTAGAACCAAATAATAGTCAAAAGATCTACCGTTGTGTGCTAAAAAGACAAATTTGGAAAACTTTGGTCTTCGAAAGTGGAGAATAAAATCTTGAACGCATTTCAGACCAAAGGAAGACCATTCTTTTCCTGATGAATCTTTTGCACAGACGAGGAAAGGAACGTGTTTGTTTTCCTCATTAACAAAGGTCTCAATGTCAAAAAAAAGTCATTTCTCCTCTAGTTTTTCATCTTTCTGACAGGGCTGAATGAAACACTGGTGCTCTCCCTCACCCGAATCTGGAGATATTTTTTCTCCGCATATGTGACATTTTCGAGGTAGGCATACGTGGCGTTTGCCCGGAGTAGAGATGGTGGCATAATATTTTCTTCCGCACTTTAGACATAATTTATGTATCTCACATTTACTGACCCGTGTTTTTGCTATCGGTCTTTCTTTTTTGGTTTTATGTTTCACCACTTTATATGCTTACCCGCTCCTTCTTGACTTGTATTTTCAATTTGTTGATCTTCTCCAGTCTTTCACTTTCTCCTTCCGCGTGTAAATCGCTCCCTGCCTGGGCTGCAGCTCCCTCCGACCCAGGTTCCGCGATGTGTTCGACCCGCGGCACAGTATGGGTGAACTGGCCGGCTTGATCAGACCGAGGCGGCTGTGGAGCGCTCCTCGCCTGGGCTGCAGCTCCCTCCGACCCAGGTTCCGCGATGTGTTCGACCCGCGGCACAGTATCGGTGAGCTGGCCGGCTTGATCAGACCGAGGCGGCTGTGGAGCGCTCCTCGCCTGGGCTGCAGCTCCCTCCGACCCAGGTTCCGCGATGTGTTCGACCCGTGGCGCTTGCCCAAGAGACTGGGTATTGGATGTCAGTGGCTGCTCAGAACTTTGGTGGCTGATCGAGCGAGAGCCTGGGAGCTGAGGAGACAGAGCACCCGGCTGGCTGACGGGTCGAGACCCTGGGGGATGCGCTGTGGCACGGGCAGATGACACTGGAACTGACGGATAAGGAGCTGGACGTCTGGTACCACCAGCGCACGCACTCTCTGGCCAGACGGAACGGGGGGTGTGTAGAGGAGCCGGACCACCTGGAGGGTTAGCTGCGAGGGAGGTAGGAGTCGGGTGGCTGAGGGGATGAGGCGTTTGTTGAAGCGGGGTGGGCTGCAGCGTTCCCTGTAGAGCCGCTGTATGGAGCCCAAAGTCCCCTAAATAAATAGCTGGATTGCTATTATTTTGGTGGAAACTGTTTGGTTGTGGAAGAAATTCTCTCTCTGTTCGGTTATTTTGAGTGTTTTCAATCGCTGTGATGGTATCTGGAAAATAAATAAAGTAAAATAATTGTTATTTTTCCATCCCATTTTTAATATTCTTTCTAAATAGAAGTCTTACCCAAAAAATCAATGTCTGACAGATGAAAATCCTCGATATCGGAATCTTGAAATAGATGGAAAAAAAAATTTGAGCTTTTAAAATGTAAGAAAAAAAAAAAAGCGGATCTTGTTAAAAAGAAAAACGTTTACCTATTACAATGATAGGATTAATTTCCGCCATTAAGATCTACCCTTAAACAAGAATTTAAGTAAATGAAAAAGAGATTGTATTTATTTATATTAATGTAGAAAAAAAAATTACTCACTGTGATTCGTGCTGGAGACGTTTGTCCGAAACATTGAAAGGATGAAATCAGCGTCCCGTGGGCATACGGTCTTTTTGTAGGAGATTAAAACCTGCACCTGTTGAGCTGTAAATGTAGGTGTCGTTTAGATCACACTAAAAGCTTGGGGAGTCTTTAAAAAAAAAAAAATAAAGTTCTGGGGTATAAATTTTAAACTGTCTGTTTTAGAATGCGGGAAACGAGCCGGCATGTGGATATACAATTTGCAAACTTTCTCTGAGTCAAGGCGAGCCTGTGCGCGTGTGTGTGTGTGTGTGTGTGTGTGTGTGTGTGTATGTGCGTGTGTGTGGGAGTGGGTGTACGGGTGTCCCAACCTGGAGATGTCAACTGGATGTTTAGAAAACAGCTGGATGATAGATAAATTTGTGTCTTTTGCAGCGCGGGAAAGGACCCACGAAGGATGTCTGTGTGTGTGTGTGTGTGTTTGTGTGTGTGTGTGTTTGTGTGTGATGGGTTAGGTCTGTACGGTGGCTGGGAAGTGCAAATCAACAATACAAAATCTGAAACACTTTTAAAAATCTTGAAACAACTTTACATTTGAGAAAACAAATTTACAACAAACGAAACACTTTTACAAATCATAAAACAAATTTACATTTCAGAAAACAAAATTACAACAAACGAAACACTTTTACAAATCATAAAACAAATTTACATTTCAGAAAACAAAATTACAAAAAACGAAACACTTTTACAAATCATAAAACAAATTTACATTTCAGAAAACAAAATTACAACAAACGAAACACTTTTACAAATCAAAAAACAAATTTACATTTCAGAAAACAAAATTACAACAAACGAAACACTTTTACAAATCATAAAACAAATTTACATTTCAGAAAACACTTTTACAACTGACAAAATCTGACAGAAAGGGAGGGACTGTCTTCGAAGCTTACCCGGAAGTGATAACCGGAGAGTTCATGCAGGATGGAAGCTAATCGAGTTGCGTTTTGCCCGTTCTGCGGCACTCATATGAGCAGTTTAACGCGGTTTTATTTTTCCTGTGGTCGGTCCTTGGAGTTTTTAAATGGTACAGAACAGACGGTACAACCAGATATGCTGCAGCTGTGCATATATTATTTTAATGAGTGTCACTCGTATGTTGTAATCGTAGACATGATGTCATGTTTACATGGTGTACACACCAGCTTGAGGTCTCTGAAAAGCAAACTGAATGATGCCGGTGTCGTGCCAAGGTAGTTATCCCTGTGAAAATTTGTATCCCCTCGTCGGGAGCGCGCATGGAGTAGGAAGAACAACCCGAGTTAACTCCGCTTCAATTCCAACGTGCAGAACTTGAAATTTGAAAGGTTTTACGTGTATGAAAGTTGAGCTTTACTGTTTTATTCTTTACTTCACATGTTATAGCAGAATATCGCCAGTGATATTGATCTAAAACTAATAATAAAACACAAACGTTTGCTTGAAAGCTGGTCGCTGACAGCAGTGTCTACTCCTTCCTCTGAAAGCAAACAGATCCTTGTTCTTTTCCACACGTTCCTTGAAAAAATCTCTCATTGTTTCACAGTGTCCAAATGTTCTTATCCCATTGAAAACTGTTGTAAACCATGTACTTGTAATAAAAATGAAATAGAAAATGGAGTGCACGTGTAATCATTAAAGTATATATATGCAAAAGGAAATAATTTTTTCCTAGTTGAAATTTAGTACTTAAATATTTGTGTTTTATGTTAACTTACAATTTATCTATGTTGTACTATCCTTAATAAACAGTTTGTGTTCTAACATCAGCCGTTTTATTTCATCCCATATTGCCAGAATTGAAATAAAACCTGCTGTAATCTGTTCCCCCTGTCTATAACAGACAAAAAAGGTCCCAGTTTTTCCAATTTTTGCTTATAAGCATTTTTTATGATGACAATTGATTCCTGAAACTTTAGAGGTGATGGACTTTTATTTCTTAAAGTTATAAGGGGGGAACAGATTATAGCAGGCCACCTGCTATAATCTGTTCCCTCTGTCTAAATCAGGCAAAAAAGGTCCCAGTTTTTCCATTTTTTGCTTATAAGCATCTTTTATAATGACAACTAACCCCTGAAATTTTGGAGGTGATAGACCTTTATTTCTTAAAGTTATAAGGGGGGAACAAATTATAGCAGGCCAGGGTGGAAACTGGCTGATAGCTGGGCACACACATTAGAATTTCTGGTTAATCCCCTTCTAATGTAAAATATGAAATATTACTGGATAAGGACATTTCTAGTATAATATATCACACATCTCAATTTTAGAGAAATTGGAAACAGTTGCTCTTTATTTCCCAAAGATCGGGGAGGAGGAGAGGCGAGAATGAATGTTTCAGTTGACTGAAATAATCTGTTCCCCTCCATAACATGGGAAGAAGTGAATGTACCTGCAGGATTTTAACTGTGCTTATTCCTCTCACCATCAACAACAAATCCTGTGGATTTGGTCATATTCACTATTTATTTGCAAAAATCAAAGGGGGGACCGGATTATTTCAGTATTTTACATTAGAAGGGGACTAACCAGAAATTCTAATGTGTGTTCCCTGCTATCAGCCAGTTTCCATCCTCTTATATCAGCAACGAAAAATAGAAAATACACTACGTGTTGGAAATCTGTTTGGTGACTGCCGTTTTTTTTCTGTCAGGCTGAAGGGACAAAAGTTGGAGAAATGTTGATTCTCTTGGCTTTTAAAAAAGACAACACAAAACAGCTTAAGAAGACCTCGTTAATGTATTTATTTTACAAATTTGTAAAAAGAGTAAACGATTAAACTGTATGTTACAAAGTTAACATGATTATATGAGCTGTTTTCACTGAAAAATGATAAGGAGCGCCTTGAAAATGGTCAGATCCGCCTCTCTGGCTGCAATGAGCGCTCCCGACACAGGGGGAACAGATTTTCACAGGGAAACAGAATCTCGCACAAGACCGGCATCATTCAGTTTGTTTTTCAGAGACCTCAAGCTGATGTGTACACCATGTAAACATGGCATCATGTCTACGATTACAACGTACGAGTGACACTCAATAAAATAATATATGCACAGCTGCAGCATATCTGGTTCTACCGTCTGTTCTGTACCATTTAAAAACTCCAAGGAGCGACCACAGGAAAAATAAAACCGCGTTAAACTGCTCATATGAGTGCCACAGAACGGGCAAAACGCAACTCGATTAGCTTCCATCCTGCATGAACTCTCCGGTTATCACTTCCGGGTAAGCTTCGAAGACAGTCCCTCCCTTTCCGTCAGATTTTGTCAGTTGTAAAAGTGTTTTCTGAAATGTAAATTTGTTTTATGATTTGTAAAAGTGTTTCGTTTGTTGTAATTTTGTTTTCTGAAATGTAAATTTTTTTTTTGATTTGTAAAAGTGTTTCGTTTGTTTTAATTTTGTTTTCTGAAATGTAAATTTGTTTTGTGATTTGTAAAAGTGTTTCGTTTGTTGTAATTTTGTTTTCTGAAATGTAAATTTGTTTTATGATTTGTAAAAGTGTTTCGTTTGTTGTAATTTTGTTTTCTGAAATGTAAATTTGTTTTATGATTTGTAAAAGTGTTTCGTTTGTTGTAAATTTGTTTTCCCAAATGTAAAGTTGTTTCAAGATTTTTAAAAGTGTTTCAGATTTTGTATTGTTGATTTGCACTTCCCAGCCACCGTAGGTCTGAGGTAGAAAAGGTAAAAAGACATTTTTTTTTTTACCATAGCCTGATTTATAAAACCTTGAATCACAGACTTTAATGATGAATTAAACATTGGTCTTTACACAAAAGAGGACTGAAGGATGACTATTTCTGGAAGGATGGTTTATTAAGGTTTCTGGGGGCTGATCATAGAATAATAGACAAATAGAGAGAATACATTGAAGCATGATAAAAGCAGGTTTTGTGGATAGAAAAGTTTGTTGGATTGATTTAAGAAAGGAAACTTGCTAGCAATTCGAGTTATGTTTGTGAGTAACACTTTTTTTTTGCATATCTAGCAGACTAGACTATGGATGCAACAGGTTGAATAGTAATGTTTGTATCCTAGTTTGAAAGTGACGGTAGATTCATTTATAAAAATACAAAGAAGCTTAATGAAAGGACATCTGTATTCAAATTAAAGCAAGCTTTGTGGATGGAAAAGGTATAGAGTAATATAAACACATTTTAAAACCCTTTAAGAAACAAAACCTACGAGGAAGCCGGGTTAAGTTTTTGACTAACAAATATTATGAACATAGCAGTGATTTATAAAACCTTGGATCACAGACTTTAATGATGAATTAAACAATGGTCTTTACACAAAAGAAAGCTTGATCGGTGAGAGTAAATCCATTCAGGAAAGTAAACAGAGGCTTGATGAAAGGACATCTGTATTTAAAATAAATAAGATTTGTTAATGGAAAATGGAATAGTTTAAACACATTTTAAAGCCTAATTTTAGGGAAATCTGTGGTTGATGTCTTATGAGGGAAGCATAAATCTTGGGGGATCCGGAAGGATGGGGGTTGGGACTGGAAGGGGGGGAGGGGTGATGTCATAAATCATTTGTGGGGGAGGGGTGAGGTCATAAGGTCATAAGTCATAAATCATTTGTGGGGGAGGGGTAAGGTCATAAGTCATAAATCATTTGTGGGGGGAGGGGACCGGAAGGGGGGAGGGGGGAGGTCATAAGGTCATAGGTCATAAGGTCATATGTCATCAATCATTTTGACATAAGGTGTATTACTATACTCTCTAATGAAGAAACAAAATGTAAAAATGGAAATTTAAAAAATAGTTGAGGCATGATAAAAATGTACTACTAAAGTTATCTTGGAATTTTGTTTATGATATAAACCATCAACAAGATTTAAAAATGTATAATGCAGCTTTTGCAATGATTTTAATTCTCTTGCAATATTTTTCGTTTTTTTGCTTATGTTTAACATATTTTGGTATGAGAAGAGTCAGCAGGTTGTGAATATTTGTAACATTTCTGCTATATATGTTTTTATCTTCTCTGCACAGTTAATAAGTGCTGACAGAGGTTGATAGTGAAGCTGACAATGATGGTGATGATAGTAGAGCAGCTTTACTTTTTATCAACACTCATTGGATTGAAAATCCATGGTGTTAGAACTTAATAATGGTAAGGCAAAAGTCCCTGCTGATTAAACCAGCATCTCAGTTTTTATTGTTTAAAAAACAAGATTTCGGGGGAAAAAAAATTTACTTGAAAGGAAATCTTCTGCAGGATGTTTGTCTTGTTAAATCTGCTGTAAAACAGAAAACTATCAGAAATAGTGATTTCATTGTGATGGTGCAGTTTGCAGTTCAAGATCTACAAACCCTTATTTGCTACCACTTAACCTCCACCACTACCAATATACCCTTGAATTAAAGCTACAACCGCCTCACTGCATCGTTCACATTCTGGCAGGAACGAGACTCTGTGTCTACATATGCACATACATGACATGTCCCACCATAAAAGAGGAGAGAAAGTTTTTTTTTTTTATGAAAAAAACAACAACCATTGAACCTGAGATTGTAAAAAGGGTATGAAGTTGAGCTTAATAATTTACCCTTTTCCTTTGTCTGCTATGATTATTCTGTAGAATTGATTAATAAACCCAGCTAACAATTTCTTGTCATAAATGTGCAAATTACAAAAACTAAAGAACAGAATTACAGTATTCCTTGCTATTTAAAAAAAAAATCAAATTAGAAAATAGAGCCATGTTGACAAAGCTGCTCTTGAGAAAAAGGCCTTCTTCATTTATCCCTAGAGGGACTGTTTCTTCTTCCTACCTCCAGTGGAGACACTGGCTAGCCAGTACCTTCTCTCGTCCTTTTTGGACCTGTCTATCCAGCAGGCCACTGTACTCAAAATGTCTTGAGTAACGTTGAATTCCAAGCCTTACAGAGTAGCCCAACAAAGACTTGTTATGGCTTTGTTGGTATGGATAAAAAAAACCCTGGCACCTTCAACTTTGTTGAACATGCAAATTGAACTGGAAGAACCACCCCTTAGGAATGGGGAGTCATTCAGGTATTTGTTTGCCTGCAATACCAGATACTGGCCTATGCCTCTGAAAAGGGAGTCGTTAGGGTCATTGTTGGCCTGGCTGACCAGGCGAGATGTCTTGGTCCCCTGCATGACAATGAGCACTGAGATTAGAGTGAGAAGGAATCAACTCTATCGCTGCATTGTAGGTTTTTGAGAGCTAAATCCTAAATCTACCGCCTCAGTTTGCATGTTTTCTAAGCCATAACAAGGCTTTGTTGGGCTACTCTATAAAGCTTGAAAGTCAAAACTAATCCAGACATTTTGAATTCAAAAGCTTCCTGGATGGGAAGCGAAACATCTTCAAACTTTTAGGATTACTGCCTTTAAACCATTTTCACACTGGGTATGGTCAGCTTTGTTTGGTTGAAAACTGTGCTTTTCAATTGCCATTGTCTATCTATGTATTAAAAGGAAATTGTTAGCTCTTGAATCAGATGTTGTTAGTTTAGTTAAATTATCAATAGATTTTTTTAGTTTTTTTACAGTGTAAACATATGTCCTGTTTCATGTCTGCATTGATGTTGTTATTACCTAACAAACAACATGTATTGGCAGCTCTTTGGATGTTGGTAGAAGGAAATATGGAAATAAGTATTTTTTTTTCTAGGACAGTTTCTAAAACAGTCTCCTGATAGTTGAAGAATATAACTATACAAATAGTTGACTTGAATCACTCGAATGATATCATACACCTTGATATTGATTAAAGGGGATTCTGAAAGGTTTTGCAGATAGTTCATATGCACATTGTTTTGTGATTGAGTGTCCTTTTTTTTAGATTTTGTTTCGCATGTTTTCAATTTTAACTTTCACATTTTCGTCATTTGTTTGTATTTATTTATTTTTTAACTAATGTACACATACCATGTAGTTTGACATTTCCTTAAGGGTCTTTATAATTCCTAGAATGAATGCAATGTTGGCAGAGGAGCAAAATTTGTTTGCCTGGTTACAGGAGAGCATTTAAAATGCCGATCAATAAATGTACAGCCTTTGAAAAGGAAATATGCTGCAGAGCTTTTACAAGGCTTGGACCAGACAGAGAGAAAGCCATTATGACAAAAGGCTTTGACAAAATTGGTGAGCTCAATCAGATTCCTGGAAGAGCAATTTCTTGGACAATCTGTCAGCTTTATGAATGCAACTATGTTCTGGTTTTATAATCCAAGAACACTGTGTCGTTTAACATGTTGAAGGTTAAAGTAGAGTCAAAGGGTGGGAATACGTATATAAATACTAAATACATTTCAGGTTAAAGAGAGCAGTATGACTTTAAGAGACGGACAATGTGCTCTATGTAAGAAGTATTATAACAGGGTTCAGATACAGTGGATTATATCAAAGTGTGTTTTTTTATCAAGTGTCATAATTTCTCAATCAGTTCTGATATAGTAGTTTTATGGCTAAATATTACATATGTGGATATTCTTATAAATGAGGCTTGAGGGAGGTGTGGTTGTGGAGAAAATGTGGATATATATCTTCACATTAAAGCACAAATGGAAGAAGCAGATGGTGAACGGCTGAACTTAGACTAGACTGTGAAAATGAGTCTCTTACAGCAACGTATAGAAATACACTTCTACCATTTTTATACCAGATTGTTGTTAATGATTGTGCTGGTGATTAATCACATTTAAATTGGTGGGTTTTATTTGTACAGTAAATGATAAAACAAAAAAGAGATCATACAACCAATTTTGCTTTGGATATTATCCAAAACCCTGAGGAAAGAGGATTGCCTAGATCAAAATTTGTGGTCAGATTCAGTTACTGCTGAAATAGATCAATAGCAACACATCTTCTAACAGAAATATTGTGCAGTTTTGACCCTCATCTAATGAAATGAAAATATGTTTGGTCCTCCTGGTATCTGAAAAAACAAAAAATGATGCTTCTAAAACAAAATCCACCATTGTTTCTCTAAATATCAAATATGGGCTATAAGAAATCATTTAAAGTACATGTATAGTAAGTAACTCATTGTTTTATTTAAGAAACCATTATTAAATAGCTTGAGTTTGCTTTGTGACATTACGCATTACTTTACTGGATCTAGCTGTCAATTGATAAACTGTGACTCTGAAGCAATGGGTTTTAAGGGTGATCAATACAAAGGGATGCCACTGTCTCTCCAGTGAAGGATGAAGGAGTTTCCCTTTCAACCACAGAGTTGTCGGTTCAAGCCCCAGCTCCGGCTTTCAGTGTTGTTTCCTTTGGCAAGACACTTCACCTGCATTGGATACTGATGGTGGTCGGAGGGACTGGTGGCGCCATTGTAAGGCAGCCTCACTTCTTTCAGTAAGCTCTGGGGCAACTGTGTATAGCTTGCCACCATCAGTGTGTGAGTGTGTGGGCGTGAATGGGTGAATGACAGAATGTAGTGTAAAGTGCTTTGGTCAAGTTCTCTTACTTGAAAAGCACTATATATGCAAGCACAGGCCAGTTACCATTAATACTAAGAGACCAAAAAAAAGAGCCTCAGAGGTTTCCACATGCCAATAAACCAGCACTGGCAGTCTGAAGCTAATATGAAAAGTGATATTTTTAGGTTGTGTACACAAAATCTGACCCTAAAATCTGAATATTGCATCTAAAATCAGTGCTGATTATTCACTAACCTGTTCATGTTTAATTTTGTGAGCCTTAACAAGTGTAACCTCGGTTTGCAGTGCTTGTTGTGACAGCAGTTACATCCATTAAAGTCTTCTGCTGCCGTGGTAAATCTGCTCCAAGGTTCAATTGGTGGTTTGCAATATTATTTTCTGTTTGCTGTATGTTGGTTATAATAGGATTTTAGAATTTATAATAGAATTTGAAATGGAGCAAACTTTCTTTGTCAACTGTCGATGCTGTTATGGACTGAGTTTCTTCCATGCAATTGGTTGGTTTTGTATATGTGTTGATAAATAAGCCCCATTTACAATACCCTTTTGAAACCTTTCCGAGAATGGTCCGAGCACGTTAATCGATATACCTGTTGAGTGTAAATGGAACTTAAATGAACTGGACCATGTTAGACACAACCGAACTGCGCTAAATCTAGTACTAGTTCAACAGTAGGGCTCGGCATGGTTCATATGTGGCTCGGTTCTCTGATAACAAAGAGTGCATGCGTAGACTGCGTTATCTCATATTTACAGTCAGCTGACCCTTTTTTGTGGGTTTCCAGCAGGTCCGCCTTTGCAATTCACAGATCTCTTCACCTGTTTACAACACAAAATTCTTCTCAACTTATTAACAATAAATGGCATCAAAAGAGCGTGGTGCGACCTCAGATGATGCCGAGACTGACTTGGATGCCCTCTTCACCTGACATTCTGCAAATGGAAGCGAGGAACGATACTAACGTGATGTGTAAATGGTCGTAAGAGCCAAGCTCTGCACAGTAAACTGATCTAAGCTTGGTCCAAACTCGGCACGGATCCGTTTCAGAGGGGGAGTGTAAATGGGGGAATAGTTAAACAGGGCGTACATGAAGAAGGATCTTATTAAACACAGGATAGGAAGTTCTATGTCTTAATGTTAATGAAAAACACAATGTAAAGTAAAGCCTGAACGAAGTTGAAGGTCTGTAAATAAGTTAAAATATTTTATCATTTAGGCAAAAAACAAAAATATGAGGTGGATTTAAGTTCTGATCTCATTTTTGTCTCCACACCTCTGTTTGGTGCAGTGTATAGGACTGACTGTCACGATGTAAGCAAATAACAATAGTTTTTGGCTCTATGATCTTACTTCAAGTTTAATCGCAGTAAGATCATAGAGCCAAAAACAGCAAATGAAATATGTCTGCTGAGGTTTGTTGACAGTTTTGCAATTTTTCTAAATGCTTGACCTGCAAGTTTTGATCAAACATCCTCTCTGTCCTTCAGCATCTTCCAGGCTCACTGCCAAACAAGCTTTCATCAAGCTATTCGCTTAATGTCTTCAGAAGCCAAATCTACAACCCACTTCAATTTTTATCCCTTATTTAAATACCAAATTGTCAAGAATTTAGTGCTGCAAGGATCAAGTCATAAACTTTGATATTTTGATTTTACATGAAGGTTATAATATTTCCACTTGTGAAAAGGGTATTGGAAAAAAATTGTACCCTGCTGACTTTGACATAAAACATTGGAAAATAATAACATCTTTTATTTTTTCTAGTACAGCTTTGCAACAATTCCTGTTTTCTAAAGACATGTTACAAGAACGTGAGTTGATCCACCGTGATTTGGAAAGTGCTCGTTTCAGCAAGTTAAAGATGTTTATTTGGAAGATGGCCAAGCCAACAGACATCCCATATTTCCCTTCCTCCTTTTATTCTGCGCCATGATGGGGGGAACTGCACTACAACTCTTCTAACAAGAGGAAGTAGCAGTTCTCCAGTATGTGCCTCTCCAAGCGGACAGACCTCCATCTGGGTTGCATCCAATTTGAAAAGACTTAGGGGGTACTGGTAAAGTGAAGGTGCAAATAATGTTGAAGGAAGGAGGAATCACAGAGGATAAGCTGTATTATATGAAGGACCTATTTTTCTAATTGAATGCAAATTGTTGGATTTTTCTAAGTAATAAGGGGTTAGTGGCTGCAGAGCTTGAGGTTTGGGGTTTTTGGTATGGATAAAAAAAACCCTGGCACCTGGGCTGAGCATCCTCCCATTATCCCTAGAGCTCACTAATCAGCAGGGATTAGATAGGAGGAGCTTCCTAACCTGCCATCAGCCAGCTGCTCCCTGCCAGACTCACCAGGAGATATAAATGTGAAAAAGTCAGTGATTTTCACACATATGAGTATTTGCAAATTTTTAGAATATAGAAAAAGTTGGTTAAGCTTCAGTTAATGAAGATCATAAAAATGATAAAAGGTTTAGGAATTACATTTCTGAATTATTCAGCAAAAAAGTGTCCCTTTCAAATGAGTTAGACCAACAGTATTTTCTTCGCCAAGAAGATGCCGTTCAGTCCAATAAAACTGACAGGTGCAGGTAAAAAGCAGGAACGAGTTGTTCTTCCACACAGAAGGACTCATCTGACACGCTTCAGATTGAAGCTTTGGTCATTATTTTTAATTATATCTGCTTCACTTTTTAAGTCTTATTAGTATAATGAATAGCTCTTAACACTGTTAAACCCAACCAGCCTGCTTTGCAGTTTCCATGGTGAAGAGGTAGAGAGTTAAGTAGAGAGTTGAAGACACTGAATTCTTTTTATGACCGTTTAAAATGGAAAATACTGTAATAAGCTCATTTTATCCATACATATATATATATTTTGCTTTTAACTGAAACTGTTCAGGTAATTAAATGCTATTATGTTTCTGTGTAAACACACATTTTAATTTTTTTTTTCTTTTAGCTTTTTACTTTAAATGTATCTTAGTCACAAATGAATAGGAACAGCATCCAGGCAACTCTGAATGAGGAGTATAGTCAACTTGCAATGCACAAATTTTGATGTGCCTCTGGGCAAAGCGTCTAACCCAAAGTTTCCTACAGATCTAGCTGTTGATAGATCTTCTATGCTTCGAGAAGAGTTTAGATTTTATGCTCCAGCTCAAGCCAAATCCAAGTCCAACCAAAAATTCTGATAACTACAGTTTAGCAAAAATTGATTAGGGCCTAAACGATTAATCAGATTAATTGTGATTAATCTATTATTTAAATAACCGTCAACTATTTAGTAATCAATTAATTGTTAACTGGAATATAGAGACTCTTAAACATGCCTTTAGCTGACAGAGCGACCCACCTAGAGCAGTATATATATAAATATATTGCATTTAAGAAAAAATATTCGTCTATCAATATGCTCCACCCAGGACTTTAAAGTGGAAAAGGTTTAATTTTACCTTATTTAATTTCATAAGAAGTCTTCTTTAAGGAACCTTTGATAAATATATTTTCAAAATAATTGTTAGTTGCAACCCTAGTGGTCATCAGGTAAGCAATTTGTCACACATACATTAAAGCTTTAAATTCCTATAGCAATGAAGAATTCTTTATAAGATGTTACTGCGTGTACAGTAACATTCATTTAGGCTGCATAAACCATAATTACATGCATTAATTTTACTAAAGAGTCAGCAAAACATAAGTGTTTTATGCGCACAATATAGTTACTGCAAAGTGTCGTCAACATGTTTCACATTTGCTGTATGACAGGAGTGTTCAAACGTCTTGTCCCTTAAGCAGTGGCGGCTCGTGGAGTTCTCTCTATCGATGCTACAGACGTATACCAAAAATCATTCAAATGGATACTAAGGTATTACACCAGTATATTTAAATGAATGCCAACAACAAACAAACAACATAATACAATTTTCTGATGGGTGCTTTATATCAGTGATACCTGTCTTAATCTATGCTGGGTCAGATTGTGATGTTTGAAAAAGGAGGCGGGGAAAGCAGAATAAGGCGGCTGCCTTGCTGCATGCAGTTAGCCAAGCCTTGCAGTTAAATAATTATATAAACCTGTCAATCAGCCGTAAGTTACAATAGACGACTATGACATCAGCGCTGTTGCAGCAGGTGGTGTGCAAATAAAAATGCTTTCACCTCTGCATTGAAGAGGAGCCACTGCACATTTACAACTTTTAACGACAGTCTATGGGCAAAGATTTTAGCGCTAAAGGGTGGAAATACGTCAATAATCCGATGACGAACGAAACAGGTTTATTCGTCATTAAAGAATAAATATTTATCTTGCACATCTAAAAGAAAGATTCATATATTTCGAAATATTTTGATTTAATTATGTAAGTTATCTTTTTTTATGTCTTAATAAAGGTCATTGGGTATTTTTCTTTATGTGTTAATAAAGGTCATTGGGTGAGTTGAGTGTCGTACTAGTGCCTCTATT
Organism: Cyprinodon diabolis; assembly: GCA_030533445.1. Lineage (NCBI taxonomy): Eukaryota > Metazoa > Chordata > Actinopteri > Cyprinodontiformes > Cyprinodontidae > Cyprinodon > Cyprinodon diabolis. The sequence goes on from CM060073.1 coordinate 14,428,814, forward strand.
GACCAGCCGCCACTGCCCTTAGGCGAAAATAGTCACAGCTGGAGATAGGCACCAGCAACCCTTCTTGGGATAAGTGTGACGGAAAGTGGATGGATGAATTTTTTGTGGAGCTGTGTACCAACTTTATAAAATATGATCTTTGATGTTTTAATTAAAAAAATTAATACAATTTTCTGCAAGAAAGGAATCTGCTTTATGATTTATTATTTAGATGATTTATTTCTGTGGAGTGTATATTAAAGATATTTTAAAATATATACTAAAAAGAATAATGTCTGAACTTAACCCTCTCAAGAAACTGCCCTATGAGATGTTTTACACTAACAGCAAACTCATTCTTTATTAAATGATCCCTGAATACTGATTTCTGAAAAATAATAAAATTTTGGCATAAAATAAAGAGAAGATGTATGAAAAAAAAATGTAATCTTGAAATGTACATAAACACGTTATCTTGACAATATTTATTTATATTTTTTACTGTTCATAATATTGTAATAATATAGTAATAATAAAAAGGCTAACCATAACTACAATAATAAACCAAAACAAAATGGCACAATCCTAAATATTATGATATGTTGGTGATAGGCACAGTCAGGTATAGAGGGAATTTTCATTACGCCTGAAGCTAACCTTATAAGCTCTTTTATTTTTTTTTATTTGCTTGATCAGGTTCAGCAAGAGATTCACCCCTAGAAAGATGGGGTCAGGCATGTCATAAAAGCCCAATATGACCAGGGTTTTGTATCAAGGCATCTTCCTTTTGTCTGATTGCTCCAGCATAATACAAGACTAAATTGTGTAAGAGTGGTTCACTATGTATTTTCACACATGGTTTGACCAACACAGTCCTGAAAGTCCATACACCTTTTAGGACCTTAAAAATGTGATTCACAGTACATCATTCAAAAGTCTGAATTGATTTTAAATACTATAAACTAAGGTATACACTGTAAGAGTTTTTGCCCTTTTCAGGCCGATTCTCCAATTGTGCGAGAATTTTTTGGATCAGGCAGAGTTTCAGCCTCATTGTGTGTCCTGCATCATGTAGTATACAAGCCTCTCACGACCACCTCCCAATCAGGAATCATAAGTTTAGGGAGAAAATCAAACATGTTTGAAATCCAGTCAGCCCTCGTGAGGTGTTCGTTAGCAAATCCTGCTGTGGAAACAGAGCTACGAGTGTCTATCGGCACATTTACCTGAATCTTGTGCACTGTGCATGTGCAAACAAGGGAGTTCTTCTTCTTCCAGATTGAGTCCGACCAGTGCCAATATCTAGGCGATGAGTCCAACGTGTGTTTTTTTTTACATACAGTGTGAGCAGGTAGATTAGATCAGAGTGTTGGTCCATACAGTGTGACACATGTGAAAACACATTGTGAGCTGTGAAATTTAAATCCCTGTGGTTTCATAATACAGTTTGAGCTGTAGCTGAGAACAACAATTGAAAATATCATACAGTGTATAGCCGCCTTTAGGAAACTTTTCTTTCTCTACTGAGAAATATATGTTACTATCATGTGAAAGCTCAAAGAAATAGATATACGTTACATAAATAGTATTTTGTAGTTGAAAATACATTTACTGTAGACGTGTCACCAGAACAGTGACGAATTGTGCATTCTTGACATTTTTTTTACCAAATGCAAATTCCTCTCTGTAACACATAATGTCTTGCAGCTACCTTGTTTGAAGTTCAGAATCTTCAAACTGTGACTTCCAGAGCCAATAACAACAGTTAAACTTGGGTGTATTTGATTGATTGATTGATTGATTGATTGATTGATTGATTGATTGATTGATTGATTGATTGATTGATGCCATATTTGTCAGAATATAACCATAGACTTCAATTTATTTAAATTGGATTTTATGGCATAGATTAAAAAAAAGTGTTAATCTATGCCATAAGATGGTAGACGGTTGTGATTATGGGTACAAATGACACCATCATGATTCCTGGTTAAGACTAAATAAAATGCAGTGCAGACATTCCAAAAAATTATTGTCATGGACCACTATTAGTGACACAAATAAATGCAAAAGGAATAATTTAGTACAAAAACATAAAGACCTGAAACATGGTTTTGATGTTTTTTTGGCATTAAAAATTTAGAAAGGTGTGGCATTTATTTATGACCTCATACCAAATACTTTGCAGAACCAATTTTCTTGCTTATTAAACTGCAAGGCATCAATCATCGCCTCCAGCAACTGTGGACATTTAGAGAAAGTTTTGTGGAATCAAGCTTTGCAGTAGTTCATTTACACTAAGTTACATGAAACTGACTAGGCCATTCTAAACCATGACTATGCTTTCATCCATACCAGAGGTTATCAACTGCAAGGCCGTGACTGCCACCACCCATTTGGTTTACAATTATTGGGTTGCCAAACAATCAATTAATTGTTTTGTTTTGAAAATCCATGCTTCAGCCAGAACTTCTGCTCAGCAGTACATTCAGGAAAAGGCTTAGAGAGGCATCGGCACTGATCTACTAATGTGCCTGGCTTCTTATCAAATGCTGTTTTCGTTGTAAAAGGTCAAATAAAAAAGCCAGTTTAAAGATATTTTTTCACTAAACATTCACAAAATGTCTCTTTAAGGTCTACTCAACTTCTCTGCAGCTCAAATCAGCTTGCCTGCTGAAAGACAAAGATAGATCAGCAGTACTTTTTGTGGTTTATAATGTGAATTCAGAGTAGTCTTCATGCAACTTTTAAATAACAATCAGTAAGCTAACCAGTTTTTTCGGCTTATTTTCCTTGAATTACTCATGCACATACATAGTTAATATAGTGGATGTAAAATTCTGTTATGCAGAAACCCTTTATCTTCATACATTCATCCTGATGATAAGCAGACGGGAATACTAGTTTCTCCTCTGTAGCATAACTGGAAGGGATGGTGCTATTGCAGAATGTTCCCATACCTCTAGGGCAATACAACACATTGTGAGGAAACATCTCAGTGTGGTTACTATAGATGAATATGATAGTTGTGGTTTTAGTGATGTGATAAGATAAAGCAGCAGAAAAATACCAACTCTGTAAGAACATCAGTGTCAGGCTTTCAACATAATGTATCATCATTTCTTTCTTCAAAGCACCTTTATGAAATAGCTTTAAAAGTCTTCTCTTATCTTCTTATATAGACATTTAAATATGCAAATCTCCTTTAGATTTTCCTCTGCAATAAAACATTTACAATGTTATATAAACCATCTTATTGTGCAATTTTATCTATTTTTTTTTTTTTTTGCAATTTATTCCAAAGAATCAATTTTGCAGTGGTAAAAATCACCAAAAAATATTGGTACATAATTATTCCAACAGGGACTAAATGATTAGACCTAATTATTATTTATCCTAATAAATCTTGTTTGATGTAGCTGCAACACAAGACACCTGTTTTTCTGTGTTATTTTGGTTTCTTTAATGAATGTGACATTTAAGACTAAATGGAAGAAGGTGACGTTATGGAGTTGCAAATTTGAACAGGTAGTGTGGAAGATTTTTCTTTTTTTTTATCTTAGGTGTTTAAAATAGTTAAAATTACTGATCCAGTTGCTTGTCTTTTTTTAACTCTCTATAGCCCTTAGAGCAATTGTGATTATGGAATTGGATATTTGATTGATATTAGGTACTTTTTCTTTCGAAGTCTGTTTGTAGTTGTAGAGAGTTGTAAACTACTGATATATTGCCATTACCAGCAGTACTCTAATTATTTTTGCATGAAAAGATGCCTTGTTCAGACTCATGTTTTACTTGTTTTATGAATATCTTGCCAGATTAAAGTGTTATAAATTAAAGATAAATTTCCCTCTATATCGTTCGTGCTCTTTAAAAGTTGTGGTTTGCATTTTAAAAATATAGAGAAGTTAATGTTTCAGAGAAAGGACATTTTTTTTGCCAAGAGTGTTTAACTGAGCCAGCTTTTTTTTATTTTATTTTTTAATGCTGATGCTATATTCTGTTGAGCATGAGATTATCTTTTTAGAGTTCCATGCTTGTCTGACAAGCCAGCAACATTAATAAGTCCAATTTACTGTTAGGTTTTTCAAGCTGAAGCTTCAGCAGATATTGTGTTTTGTTTGTGATAGGCTGACCAGAAAAATCTTTTGTCATGCTCCCCCCAGAACATTCCTTTAGGTGTTAAATAAACCTAAATTGTCTTTGGATTGTGTATGCTTTTTCACCTTAAGCTTTTATAATTATTTTTTGTCATTTTCCTTGTTCAGATAAAAAAATGTTCTGGTAGTGTCCATCTTCACTTAACCTTTTTATCGTTTTACCTTTTATGATACCTGATATGCATTAATATTTGGTCAAGTAAAACTCCTCTATACTTGTAAGTGGTAATTGATTGCACAAGCTGAAGGGTTATTTCTGGTTCTGAAATTGTCATCAATAACTTTTCTTTAACAACAAACAAAAAATTTCTCTCTTCTCTCTCTTTTTCGACCACATAACAGGTGAATATACATATGTGTGTGAGTTCAAATAGGTGAAAAGGGCAGTAGTGTAAAGCACTTTAAGAGACTGATATAACCAAAACTCCATTCTGTTAAGTGTGTGGAGAATGCATGTGTTGTAAATTAGTGCTGAATTAATAAACTGAATTGCATTGAAAACCGATTTATGAATCCAATTTGCTGGTCATAAGTCTCAAACGCTATAAATTTACCTCAAATGAATAAATAGTTTTTGTTTCAGTTTTGGGTTAGAACAAAACTGTTTTTTTTGTCTTCTTTTATGTGACCATGTCTGAAAAATTTCTGTTTGGCCACAAGAAAAATTATAACAATCATGATGCAGAAAATATAATTATGTCCAGGTATTCAGGTGCGGTTTTGCTTCAATTATTCATATTACAAGGATTGTTGGTCTGATATGATTTGCCATTTTAATTGAAGAGTAATATATTTTCTATTATGTTTGATAAGAATGCAACAAGCTTGACCCCAGATATATTCCCAATTGAACATTAAAACAAGTGCCTTAAATGTTCATCTAGTGAACTTTGATGTCAAGAAAAAAGTTATTATGACCCTTAAACTCTATATTAGTTATTGAACACAAAGAGTTTAATTAAACCTTTATATGGTTTAAAGGCTGACCAGAGTTGTAATGTCTGGTAATGAGACAAATTTCCTTAATAGTAAACAGGCTTCTACTGCTCTTTCTTTGAGATATTTTACCCATCTTTCAAAAGCTTTATTATTTCTGAGAAAGGGTTAGGGCAATGAGGCTAATCAGGTCAGAGATAATTTTTTCAACCTTTACTATGCAGATTTAACTGCAGGTGGTTTTGCAACTATTCACACTTCGAGACTACAACAATCAAACTATGGCAAAGTTAGAGGACGCGTTTAGATGGGGATTTTAGAAAAAGACCCAAACATTGAGTCAAGTGTAGGGTATTCGGCCTGTGTGTGCGACCTTAAAAGTCCCAAGATTAACCACCAATAATGTTCTTTATTTGACTACAGCTGAATAGCCTTTCACTCTAAACCACTGCAGAGCTACAAAAGGTTTATTGAGAGGTTTTTAAGAGAGATGGGAAGTCTGCTTGAGTATTAAGGATTGTTATGGCTTGTATTATTTAATAATCTGCATGTATATGTATAAGTACAGAGATTTTGTTTTGTTCATATGGCAAAGGTAGGAAATGTGAAAAGAGCACAAATCCAATTACATGTTCAACATAAAACAGCAAGTATACACTAACTTGCCTTAATTCTGCAATATGTCTATATCTAGATACTATATTAAACACTTTCAAACTTGTGAGTTTGATAAGTAACATGTAAGTAAGAATATGATCTCCTGCATTTGTTAAACAAGTAATTTAAGCCTCAGATATTGTCTTTTTTTCTAAGCTTTTTTTCTAAGCTAAAGAAACTTGGATAGTGTTGTTTTTTTATATTTATGATCTCTTGTTCTCTCTCTTTGTCTCTCTCTTTTTAGTTTTGGGCCACTGAAATTAGTTTTTTTGCCATTTGGTATTTGCCAGTTTTTATGTTCAACTATGATTTGGCAAGACATTTGACTATATATCCTACCAACAATGTGGGGAACTAAGTAAGAATAACATGCTTTCTTGAGAAAATGTTCTCCAGAAATCGATTCAATGGACAACACGGTGCTGGAGTTTCTCCTAAAGGTGGCGCAAAATCCAAAACTCATCCACCTAAAAAGAGAGCTCCAAATCCCAAAGTAGCATTGGTCATTCGTGGCAAAATTCATCGTCTTTTGCAAGGTTCTGCAGATCACCATGTCCCTGATTCCCACCTTTATTATCCAGGCAATGAACAGGAAGAGGAGGAGGGGGAAGCACCTGACAGTAGAAAAGAGCTCAGAAGTATTTATCCGAAGGTTACCCCAAGGTCTGAGGCTTTCACCACAAAAGGTTCAATCATTAAAAGACATGAAGTTGTATCAGGCCCACCATGTGTAGGAGAAGTGGAACTGAACAGAGAGGGGTGCATAAGATTACCTGGCACTTTACAACATAAAGGCTCCAGATCCCAGAGAAATCAAAAACGCATATCTTTTGAAAGTGGTCTTCGGGAACCTCCAGAGCACAACCAACCTGTCCCACTATACACACCAGTTAGCCCAGACATGAATGGAACAAAGTTTGTATCAAGAACCCAAGAATATTCATCACCTCGCATTCGACCCAAAAGACCATATTCCGCTGGTGACTGTGTGGACTACAATTTCAACAGAGCTCTACCAAATACCCTTCTGGAAGAGGATGAAGATAGAGAAGAGGCTTCAAGTGCCATCATTGACCATATTCTGAAGGAGCTAAGGGGCATCAATAAGATCCAGGAAGAAATCTCAGACCTCAGGGATTATCTGACCTCAGTGCGGGGCTCAGTTGAGGAAGTGTCCTCGTGTGTAGATGCCGTTCTATTGGAAATCGAGGGCATCCGTTCTTTCAACAAAAGCAGTTCAGCTACATGGTCGGGGAGTAAAGATGGACAATCCACACGTAGAAGGCCTGCCAGTGCATATGGTAGTTTAGGGAGTCCATTAGCAAAGTTGGATCTTGACTGTTTTCTGCCAGGGTATGAGCCCCAAAATATACCTGGGGTACTAGTGCCAACAAGGCTAGAAGGGTCTAAGGTGTCCCACAGGGTTTCAACAGATGATCATCAGGAACTGGAGGAACCTGATGATACTTCGGATCATAGTTCAGATATACCAGAAGGTGCAACTGCAAGAAATCTTAGCTTAAACTTTCTTGAACATGGTGATGTCCAAGACTTTCCAAGCACTAGCTCTTTGTCTTCTGGTCATAGTTCTAAGTCTGACTATGACTTTGAAAGACAATTATCTAGTTATGAAAGAAAGGACCCAAGAGTTGGTGCAGAGGAAGAATGGACTAACACCATACCCAGAAGTAGTGTTAGTAGGCAGTCTAAGTGGCACAAGGATAGCACTTACCTCAGGGATAGGGGTCTAGAGAAGAAAACCAGCAAGAGCTCTCATTTTTGTGAAGGAACTGAAAACTGGGATCACTACAGAGGAGCAGGAGGATATAGTGCACAGTTACAGACATTCACAGAATGCTCAGAACGTATTTCTATTAGCTCTGGTAAGCATTATAACTCACCTCCCAGAACTTCCAGCAGGAAGGAGCGGGAGTCATGGATGAGACGGCCTCAAAGTCAGCCCAGGAGTCACAATCCAACCGTTAACAGCTTTGGCAACTCCCCTGTTGGATACGACTATTCTGCTGATCTTTCCTACCCTCAAAGTTCAGGATACCATTCAATTGAAGTTAATGATGGAGAAACAGAGGAATTTGAGTTTGATCAAACAAATAAGTTGACCTTCAGAACAAACAGTGAAACTGAAACCCATCTAGCCTATGACGAGAATTCTGCTGGGACCTGGACAGAGAGACCTTCAGATATCCAAGAAGATGTAGTTGTAAGATCCTACAGAAGTCAAAGCTGGGAAAACCAACTGTCTGATTCTGGTAATACTGATGTCCAACCTGGAAGTTTAACTGTAAAACGCATAGGAAAAGCTGTACTTGATTTTAGGTCTGCTTTACGAGGTGCTCTGCGAAAGGTTGAAGGACCTGTAGGAACAAATTCTGGAGACATACTAGACTGTGAATTAGCAATGCCTTCTGACCTTCCTACAAGTGAGCTGTCTGTGAAACTTTCATCCACCCAGGGACATATAGAAAAAACTTCCAATCAATTTCATGAAAATGATGTTGGTTCTGCTCGTACTTTTGGTGATCTGTCTAAAAACAATAGCATTGAAAAGTCTAATGATGATTCTGTAAAGCCTGTAGTTGATAAAATCAGCAAAAGCCTTGAGTCCCTAGATACTGGCCAAAATCCTCCTCATTTGAGCAAGATTTTCTCAAGCTTTGAAGAAACTTCCATGGGTCCTGACAGTCTTGTCAATACTACTCCAACACCTGATGGCCTTACAAAATTAACAGGAGAGAGCATTTCTGAAAAAACTTTAAAAGGACCCGAGGATGTGAATGAGAAAGAACAGGTTTCCCAGTGCACCACTGAAGAATCCTTGTCGGCCTCATTTCAGGCTGATGAGCATGTAGCATTGCAGAAAGTGTTTTCCACAGAGGAACCACAAAAGCATTTCACTGACATTACTGGAGGCTTGGAGGTACAACCAGTGGGAGATGAAGCAGCATCATCAACAGAGACCCCCCAAATCGATGAACGCAAGCTGAAATGTCTGAGGAGCTTTCAGCAGATTCTGAGAGAGAAGAGGGAAACCAGACGCAACCTTGTCAGTATGACTATGTCCACCTTCTCCCAGGAAGAGATGGAACAAGGTAGCAATTACTTTACATTTTGATCATCCAATCCGTGATTGGTATTAGACATGTAATAAAGTATAATATCTATCTATCTATCTATCTATCTATCTATCTATCTATCTATCTATCTATCTATCTATCTATCTATCTATCTATCTATCTATCTATCTATCTATCTATCTATCTATCTATAGATATAGATATATAGTAACCAATCTACTTAAACTTTTGCATATTAGTTTGATAGATCTAAAGTATATATAATAAAGTGCATTTCATCCAAGCTGTCTTTTGTAACTGTAAAATTTCACATAATGACATTGACAACTACAGTTTGATACATAAGGCAGTTCTACATTAAACCACCCAATATTTTGCATCAAAGCAGCAGGACTTTTATTTCAATTTTTGCTGTTGGTCCTAAATCATATTTATGTTTTTTTTTTTTTTTTGGCCTTTGAAAGTCTTTCTTTGGACTTTGATAAGTAGCTCACCAAAATCCTTTTAGTCCTGAAAAGGACCACATCATAATCAGTGAGAGGATTGCAGGAAAGAACACAAATGGACAAGAGAAGGACAGACAAACATGCATCAGGCCTTAATACTATAAAAAAAATAAAGTGTTTTCTGTTTTGTTGTTCTTTTTTTCTTTTACAAAAGAGCGGAAAAATTGGTTGGACTTTTGAATTTGGTTGAATTTTAAATCTTGATTTATTCTTAGTTTGAGGTTTAATTGGACTAAAGAGTGAAAATTATTTAAAGAGAAATTAGCAATTAACTATATTTATCTTAACAACAATTGGACAGATAATGAACAAAACCACTATAAGAAATTACAAGAAGGTTCAAGCTAGATGAATAACCAAGAAAATAGGGTTGGTTTAAAACCTTTGCCAGGTGCTATAAATATATTTAGTGTTTTCTGCCCTCTGATAGACTGTTATTCCTATTTTTGACAACTCGTTGATCTTTTCTATCAGGTTTGTTTTTACTGACAAAGACCCTCTTTCCGTTTGATCACACAAAGGTGATTGCTTTTTATCTGAACTTCTCTTGTGAGCACATATCAGCTGCCACTCAGAACTCCCTTACTCCTCTGCAAGGCATCGGCATGATCCATTTGCAGAATTAGAAAACATTAATTATCTCCTATGAAAGCGAGTGGGACATCAAAGACTAGGACAGGAAGGAAATATTAGGAGATATTTTCATGATTAATTATACATGTTAATCAAACTTTTACAACCTAGGAACCCATCTATTGAAAAACTCAGTAGTGGTGCTGCTTTTAAACTTTAATCTTGTTGAAACAATGCACGAGCACATGGCTTGATATTTAACTCAGTTAATCAAGATGGTAAATGACTGTTTTTGTCTTCCTATCTGTTTCTGTCATTTTTTTCTTTTGCTGTTTTACAGATGGGAGTCAAGATGGAGATCAGGTCACCTTTAATCAAACCTTCAACCATTTACTCTCTTTTCTGTGGATATTTTTGACCTTATTGTAGTCCTTTGGTTCTGTAATTGTTATTGCCTTATTTACACTGATCCAGGTAGTGCCACAATAATGCTGACTTGTTTTTAATAGTAGTGTGATGGACACAGTATTGTCCAAAAAAGCATTATTATTAGGTGTTTCATAATACTCTATAAAAGATTGATGTTGTTATTGTCTTCCTCATATTATTTCTTCCGGCTGTCAGAAAAAAAACACAACAAATAGTCCCAAATCAATGAAAAAACAGAGACCAAAGAATTAATGATCTCTTTGGCATGCAGAACCGAAACTCAGCCAACACAATTTAGTCTCAATCTATCCCTCTTGTTACTTGCTCCACTCTATATTTTTCATCTTATACCTCTTCGTTTGCATGCTCCTTTGTCTTAAAATCAGACTTACAGCCTTACCCCAATTAATGCTCGACCTATGACATCTCATTTTAGACCCAAGGGCAGGCCGCTGACCCCAGCAAGCAGCCGTGGGCCAAGCCAGGGTCTGTAAAGCCTTTATGTGGGATTGATTGATTATAATAAGTGAAGTTAATTCTGTTTTTACATTTTCTTTGTGTTATTTCTTTGTTAAAGGGCAAACACACCATTTGGCATTGACAGCATGCCAGACCTCCGCAAAAGGAGGCCTATTCCTCTTGTTAGTGAATTGGTGAGTAATCCAATCAATACATTTTTTTTAACTGCCTTTGACTGTCTTGAAATTCACTGAACAATACCAATTTACAGTTAAATCTGTACTCGCATGATATGTTATTTGAAGATTTACCAAACAGAAAAGTAACATTCAAAATTTTAGAAAAGTGAAAATGTTTTCAACCAAAACTCAGGTATTTCATCCATTTGTTTGATTCATTTATTTCTACAAATTAAAGCAACAGCAGCTGAAACACAGCTGAATCAATTTTGTGTTAACCCTATCTCGCCATGTATTCGAGGTCCCCGCTGTTAAAATAGTTACATGCAATGTCTCCATTCAGCTATGAGCGCTTTGTTTTAATTAATAAAACATTTTACTCAAAAATAAGATAATATTTAAGATGAGGAACAGGTACATGCTCACGTATAGGCTCTGTAATGGGAGGCATACACAGACTGTTTCTCGTCAATTTGATCTAATTAGACCAACATAACATAATTAAATGCAGAGCAGAATGACTACCATACTCCCTTAATATAATTTAAACAGGCAAGCAATAATTTTAAGCAACTACATATTATTAAAGTGTTAGATGATATATGTGCATTTCTATGTAGGAGCTAATCACAGATACTCCCATACACTTATAATAATAACACTCTCAGGGTACCTTATTGATCCGTTAGGAGAAGAAACAGGGTTATTGAACACAACAGCACCTTTACATTAAGACCAGTTGTTTGGGGATTATTTTACAAGCTTTAAAAAAGTTTTAAAGTTACAATAAACTTGTCAGAATAAAAATAATAGACTATATATACTTTGATGTTTGTTTTTACTAGTCTTCATTCAGATACAATAACAATGGTATAACAACTACATGTCCACACTCCATGAATAAGTGTCAAAGGAAATGTAACTTGTGTTTATTGATGAAGGTTCTCAGTCATCCAGGTCATAGTCATTCCGTAAAAATTCAAAAAGTATCCACTGGACTTGGTTTCCAAGATTTGAAGATGTTTCGCCACCTCTCCAGGAAGCTTTCAGGTATTACAGGAGACAATCCCCCCCCTTAACGGCAATCCCCCCCCTTTAACGACCGACCCTCAGAATCATAGACAGGTTTCAGATATTAAAGGCTAACAATGGAACCAAACGACCCATTCGTCGGTTACCATTTGCATGTTTCCAAGCGACACAAGGCTTTGTCCATATAAGACTCGAACTCACTGCGGATCTAGACATTTGAATTGAGAAAGCTTCCTGGAGAGGTGGCGAAACGTCTTCAAAACTTGGAAACCAAGTCCAGTGGATATTTTTTGAATTTTTACGGAGTAACTTGTGTTTGTTTTTTTCTTGGTTGTTTTTTTATTTTTAATTTATATGAAAAAAAACAGACTTTTAGACTTATATTATGTGACCACTGCTGAAATTGATTTGCTCAGTATATTGATTTCTTAAAGTCAATAAAAAGTAAATAAAACAAAATGTCAAGACTAAAGTGTGACTCTGACATCTCTTTCCTTCTTGCTTCCTCTCTCTGCCCATGTTGCCTCTCCCTGGATGTGGCTGCTCAGGCTATGGTGAGTAAAAGATGAGCAAGATTTTATTTGCTATGTCTGCTGTTTGAAATGATTTGGTCTGAAATTCCCTGACAGCCCACGAGTGGAATAAGGGATTTCAGTCTGCTTGCTGTAGAATTTTATTTTATATGGGGAATACATACCTATAAACAAACACACCAACCAGCTGTGTATTTGTGATGGATAGTAAAAATTCTTCAAACTTTATTGTATAGATACCCAAGATGACATGAAGGTGGGGCTTTTTAGATTGTTTTAAGAAATGCTTTGATTAACCTAATGTGCCTCCAATCATCAGTAACGGGAGTTCTAATAAAGCATAACACTCTGCCTGAATAAATGCTGATATTTCTTACAGTATAGTGTACCTCTAAACCATCACAACCTGATTTTAATATTTTTTTAAAAGGAAAAGGACCCAAGAAAATGATTCATATACACTCAATTTCAGGTTAATTATAAAAGAATAAGAGTTTAATTAATAGAGTCAGTAGAATCAGAAGTGCCGATATGACAGGGTGACAATGTTGAATGTAAATATTAAATTACATTCATTACAGTTTTTATAGTCAGTATGACTATTTTTCTATATTTTTATTGTGCCAATTCACAATAGAACTAATCTTAAGGCACTTTACAGAGACAGTTAAACTAGATCATACAGTCAGATTGGTTCAAAGTTTTCTATCTAAGGTAAACCAGCTCATTGCATTGACTAATGGACTTCCCAGCAATCCGTCAAAAGCATGCAGGTCAAAAGCATGCAGTGGAGATGAATACTCCCTTTTGACAGGAAGAAACCTGCAGCAGAACCAGGCTCAGGACTGAATAACAGGCCCAGCTCCAGCATCTGTAAACAAAGGCATTGATGGCAGGAGCAAATCTGATATTTCTCGCCAGGATAGTGTCACAGCCACATTGGAAAAGACTAGATGAAGCTACTATGATGGGGAAAAAAACAGAGAGAACTTAAAGTTATGGGTGGAACTAAGAAGTACTGCAGATTGGGAGAATAGAGTAAGAATGAAGCAGAATGATGAAAAGGGGTCCCTTTGTCCTCCAGCAGTCTAATCCTATAGCAGCATAACTATAGCGATAGCTCAGGATAACCCGAGCCACTCTTACCATACGCTTTACCATAAGGAAAGTTTTAAGCCTACCGTTAAAAGTAGACAGGGTGTCTGTCTCACAGACTAAAACTAGTAGTTGCTTCCACAAGAGAGGAGCCTGATAACTAAAAGATCTGCCTCCCATTCTACTTTTAGAAATTCTAGGAACCACTAGTAAACCCGCAAATTAAGTGCAAAGTTCTCTGTTACTGTAGGTACAACCGGATCTCTGATATAAGATGCATGTTAGAAGGAGGATTTTAAATTTGATTCTATATTTACTTGGAAGCCAATTAAGAGAAGCTAGGATAGGATACCAAGGATAGGATTTTAATTTCCATCTGAACTCTGGCTGCAGCATTTTGGATCAGCTGAAGGCTTTTAACTACAGTTTATGGACTTCCTGATAGTAAAGAATTACAATAGTCCAGCAAGTAACAATTGCATGGACTAATTTCTCAGCATCACCCCTGGATAATTTCTGAATATTTCTCATTTTTTCAATATTTCTGTGATGAAAGAAGGAAATTCTTGAAGCCTCTTTGATATGGGATTTAAATGACAGGTCCTGATCAAAAATAACACCACTGTTTTTTACTTTATTACCTGATACCAATCTAATGTCATTCAGATGAAGTCACTGACTAATCAGCTTTTTTCCAAGACAATAGCTTCTCTTTTGTCTGCATTCAGGAGCAGAAAGTTAAAAATCGTCCAGGTTTTTATGTCTTCAAGATATGCCTGTAAATGGGTTAGCTTCATCTGGATTTATAGACAGATACTGTATAGCTGAATATGACAAGCAAAACATATGGTTAACTTAAGAAATGTTTTTTTCTCATGTGAATTACATAAAGGGAAAAAACCTAACTGTTTGAATACAGTTGGATGATTTGGGGTTAAACAAATTTATCTAAATAGAAAAAAGTGGAACAAATATTTGGTACCCCTATACAAGCTACTTTTAAGCCATCCATCCATCCATCCATCCATCCATCCATCCATCCATCCATCCATCCATCCATCCATCCATCCATCCATCCATCCATCCATCCATCCAGATAAGCCACTGACCAACTGAATACTATTGAAATAATATGGAGTTACCATTTCAACTAAATTAATTATGATTTATTACCTTAACTATGGTCTTTACATTAGATAATTCAATTTTAAAGTGTGGGTTTTTTTTCTGGTATTGCACTACAGCGTTAGAAGACTGCTATTTTCAGGCTGTTTACATGTGATTATTAGGGCTATGTGTTAAAGCTATACAAATGCACATTTATCTCAGACTTAGTTACTCAGATGTGTCTCTTAATTAAACTAAATGCAACCAATTAACTGTTGAACCTGTTTCATTATAGTAAAGCCTCATTATGTTTCTAAAGTAGAAACTACTTATTATGATCTAATGGGTCACAAAACAGTTTATTTTAATGGTTACTGACAGTTTATGTTGTTGGGTTTAAAAGAAGCAGAGAAGCATCTGAAGGATGTTTCACAGGTGTGATGCTCAATCGAAGAGATGTTGCAGCATGAGAACTGATTTTAAGCTTCCACATTTTCCTCATGTTGATATATAAAACTTGCAAGATATATAAAGATAGTCTCCCTGGATCCTGCCCAAACCCCCTGTGCCTCAAGCTCATCCATACTGCCTCTCAACTCAACATTAAACATTTTACTATAAACCTTAACAAATATAACTAAACTGTTGGAAAGCTGTTACAATGTTTTTTACATGTTTCCATTTTAGTATGCGTGTATGATTTCATAGGAATATGTTATTTAGTTGTTCTTATTTTAGAAGTATTGGGATTCTAAATTAACATTTCTTTGCATGTTAAAAGACAAAAAAGGCAAAGACAAAAGGAGAACAGATGTGTCTATTTGTGATATCTCCTTCAAACTTTAAAATGAGCAGACATGAAAACAAAGCATTTTTTATTCTTTCATTTTTTTCCTCTGATAGTTTGTGGCTGTGAGTTCCTGATTTCTTGCTTTCCTTTTGTTACCAGACTATCATTCAGTCCAGAAAAGCCGGACTCACTAACTCTTTGGCCACTCGGACTTCACTAAAGGATGAAGAGCTTGTGAGTATCTGATGCCTACAGCTATCACAACTTATTCAAGTACTTTTGTTTAGTATTCTTCTTTTGGATTGTGCTCCTGCTGTCACGTTGTTAACTGTTTGTTGGAAATGGTTGATGTTCCACCCCATCAGCTTCATGGAAGGTGTGCCTTCCTCATTTTAATTGCTGCCTCTGTGCTGAAAGTGCTGTAATTTATCAATTATTATTGATAATTACATTTTAAATAGGGAGACACATTGATAATTTAGGTGCACAAAGTAAGTTATAGTTTAGTGAAGAACAGCTACAAGAGTTTGAGGACTAAAACTGGAAATAGTTTAGGGAGCACCTAACCATACTGAAAAAATATATGATATGGGAAGGCAGTTAAATATTTTTTTTCAATGCTTCCTGTTTTTTTGGTAAATATAGACTTAGTTAACCTCCTATTTAATTGCTATATTTAATAGTTTCATAGTTTAATAGTTTCATAACATAAATAAATAGTGCAAATCCCTACCAAGGTTTATATTGTTTTCAATTAACTGATTCTTTTTGGCTTTTTTTCTCAATTTCTTGTCGTCTTGAGTTGACTTGCTGCTTGTTCTTATTAGCCCTTAGTTCTATATTTTTCTGCCAGATAATGTCAGCTTCTGTTTTTTTGGAGATAGTGTGTCGATGGCAACTCATTCATTTGCCCCATTACTTTTATCCAACATGCCATTTCCCACTTATTCCTGCCTATTTTCATCAGTCATTGAGCGAGAGGCAGAATAAAACCTGGACAGATGCACGTCCATAAGGCAACTCAGAGACACATAGAACAAACAACCATACACACTTTCTTTCTTTCTATTGACTTCCATTAATTTCTGCAGCCTAACCGTGAGCCTTACCCTAACCCTAACCATTATGGACTCATACCTAAGCCTAACCCCAACCTAAACTCAATTAACATCTTAGTCCTAAACATGATCCCTGACCCAAAAACAGCCATTCCCCATGTACTGTAGGCTCCAGGCATCATCCTCAACAAGGAGCAGTCAGTCCCCACAATGTGCCATTTTTCCTGAAAAGCGGCTCCGGAATGTATTAAAAACAAGAGCACACACACAGTAATACCTAAAAGAAAGTTAAATCAACCAATGAATATAACAGACATGTTTTTGGTCTGTGGAAAATAACAGGAGCACACAGACGGAACCTTGATATTTACAGGGAGAACTAGAAAATGCATGGCATTTTCTTGCTGCGAGGCAGCAGTTTTAAGGTGTTAAAGCCGGGGGCAGCATTTTATTTTCCCTCCGTCTTGTTGTTACATCATGTCTTTACCAATATGTATAGAAGTAATGAAACAGTTTTGAGAAAATAAGAGGAAGAAAGTATCAATATTTGTGTTCAAATGTGGGAAGAAAAGTAAAAAGTCTTCAGAAAAATAAAAACTAAGTAAAGTAGAGCCACTGAAAAAAATAACTTAAGTAAACTAAATGAGTACTTATATAGAGTAACTGGACACCTCTGATGCTTTATACACATATGAAATACATGCAGCTTATGCAACAAAACCAGGATTTTAGCATCCAGCATGTCCAGCTGGACTTTAAGCTGTTCTGAGGAAAATTGACAAAATATTAAAAAAAGCAAGATAGTCTACTATTCAGTCTACTGCTTGCAGGTGTCATACTGCATACTAGTTTGTTGAATTCTGTGCATCCTCACTCCTCACTTCATTTTAAAAATGTTTAGCAGTTGGTGATTCAATGCTTTAGAGATGATGGTCCCAACTACTAAAGTTCCTAGTTAGAACTGGACATTTGATTGCATTTAATAACAATAAAATAAAAAAAGTTAATAGAGTGACTCACTTTATTATTATTATGTTTAGGGAAAGTGAAATATAAACTTTCTCACAAGACAGTATTTAATGCCATTAAAAAAAATAACCTTGAATCCAAGCATGTCTTTAGCTTTGTTATCAGTGCAGAGGATGACCAGAAGAAAATCAGCATTTGCAATGTTGCTAAAACCAAATTTTCTCTTCTGAATATTGGCAAAAGATAATACAAAAAAAAAGAAAAAAGCCCTATGGTGTACATCAGCCCAAAAATATATAAGTGTTATTCATTTCTACAACTGTCTGCATTCCAAATACCTTTATACTCAGCAAATACATTACAAAAGACATTACACTGAACAGAAATACTCAAGTAAACTCTTCCCATTGATTTTTTTATCACAATTTTGCAGAGGTTCTTTAAAACATATGCAGATTTGGCAAAACTTGCAAGCATTAAAGGATTATGCACATTACCATCTTTCAACAATGCTGTTCTTGGAGGCTTTTTGGACTGTTGCTTTAAAATGCCTGGAGGAAGTACAATAAAACCTTTTGGTTCAGTAAAGATTAGTATGAAAGAACTGTTTGTATCAAAACCATAACTTCCACAAGTCCTATAGAGCCCTATAGTTAAGGCATAGTTTATAGTAGAAGCACAGCCAAAACTGTAAATAAATCACCAAGCCGACTACTGGCATATTAATGTCTTTCACACTGTTCAGTTTAAGTTTTATGATTTTCTTAAGAAGTTTTTTCACACCATGAAAAATATTTAGAAACATTTGTTTTCCTGGTCAAAATATTTTTGTATGTTATTCCAGAGAGCTGAGTTTCTCTGATTACCTACGAATTATAGACTGACTTTTTACTTGAAAATTTTCGATGAGAGATCTTCCTATAACCGTGTCAGATCTCCTGTATAGTACACTGCATATATAAATAACAGCTAGACTGTTGCTACCTCACAGTGAAGATTTTACACAGAATAAATCTGTATATCAGCGGCTCAGTCTTTGGTCCAAATTTCTGCTCAGAAGAGCAGCAGAAAATTTTTCCTGATTATTTTTCAAGGCAGTTGTGCAAATTTAGAAAACAAATCATGTTTTAAAAGGAGTTACCTTTACTGGATCTTAGCTCTCTTCTTGGTGACTGTAAACTCTGTGCATACTTGATAAAGCTAGGCTTTAAATAGAGGGGTTTGTTCATCTTGTGGAGATGCTTTCTTTTCCCACACTGCTGTTCATCAGAGAATGGCAGGTTTTACTTCATCAGAGCAGATATAGCAAGCTGAGGCCAACAATAACATTAAATGAGTCTCTTACACACCACCTGGTTTCCCAAATAAAACAACTGGCACTCAAACTATTCTCCAAACTCCATTTTGTCTCCAATATAAACACTGAACCAGTTATTTTTGTTTTATTTACACATCTGTGGCACAAATGTTTTTTTTTCCTCATCTTCTCTTTAGACTTCTATTTTGTCTGTCTCTGAATTCTACTAAACTTTGTAAATCTTTATAGATGTAGAGTTTCCAAGTTCTCTGTAGCTAAAGCATATTGTATAAAAACATAATCTAGACTCAAAAATACTGACAAAAAGTTAAATTAGCAAAGATAATCAATTAAAACTGAAACATTATCAGGATTCAAAGGCTATGAGAAGTTAAGATATCTGCTGTTTGAAGAGTCATCATTTTTAGTGTCAATCCTTCTGAGCTTTGTGATTTGGCTTCTGTTTTTCCACCTGCTGCCAGCAGGTTCCCAGTGGAGTTGCTAATGTTGGAGGTTTCCTGACCAAAAGTGCAAGCTGTTCACGGCTCTGATTTTTGAGCCACTTGATCAGGTTCTCCTTGTGACTCTGTGCCCAGTCCTGCTGGAAGATCCCCAGATTTTTCTGAGATTGTTTGAAGAGATTTCTGGTGGTGGAGATTTTTAATCTCACTGTTTATTCTGCTATTTACTGTGCAGTGTTCTTCTGTAGGACTGAGACAAAGCCTCTTAGATAAGAAGCATCCAAAAACCTTTATTTTATCAGGATGCTTCACTGTTGACACCATAATTAATGGTAGATCCCAACCTTTCTTACTCAGTCAAATCTTTTACCAGCTATAGATTTCAAAATGTGGATCCATTGTAGGGAAATTTTTTTTCACCAGCTATCGATCCATATACTTTATTAAAAAATCTATGTCTGTCCTTTATATTTTTCTGAGACAGTAGAGTATTTGTTGCTGCCCTTCTTGCCACAGGGCCGATGTCGATAAATCATCATCTCACTGCGTGAGACAGACTAACAACCACCTGCTTCCAATCCTCAGTGAACCCTGTACTTGTGGCAGGTATGCTCTTTAGCACCTTCATCTGTAGGAGACTGACTCTCTTGGGTCATTAAAATTTCCTCTGCAGCTGACCTTTCACTCTGAGGTTCTTGGTTGTTCAGAGCACTGTTCATTCAGCTGCACTATCCTTAGCAGCAGTTTTCTGCATGTGAGTCCATTTTTTTTTTTTTGCAAAACAATGGTAGCTGCACATGTTTCTTCAAGGTAACCATTACAAGCAGCAGAAGACAAGGATTTGAATCACATTTATTTCCTTCTAAAGTCTGCTAATTTTAATAATAGACCAGTTCCAAAGCTTATTATTCTCATGACTCTACTGTGTTTTTCATTGTACTTTTCAAACAAAAGCTTTTGCAATTAAATGTAATACTTCTAACTACAGTGTATTTTTTTTAAATTTATTTAACCTTTATTTAACCTGGAAGTCCCATTGAGATTCAGAATCTCTTTTTCAAGAGAGACCTGGCCAAGGTAGCAGCCAAACCACAGGAAGTGCATACATATTTACAACATATTACATTTTGCAAAATAAAAAATAAAGAATTAAAAAATTAAAAACATAAAAAAATAAAATCAGAGCAGTATGTTAAAACACATTGAGCATCTCAAGAAAAACAAGTACATATCTCCCTCACTACATTCTTCATGGTTGCTTTAAATTCATTAATGGACAAGAGAGTTTCTAATTTGAGCTCTTTCTGGAGGTTATTCCATCCCCAAGGTGCAGAGTAGGAGAATGCAGTTTTTCCCAACTCAGTTGAAGCTCGGGGTACATTAAAAAGTAACCACTGAGAGGAGCGCAACTGATAACTACCGGAACTCACAGAGAGGAGGTTACAGAGGTACAGTGGGAGTTTACCAAGTATTGCTTTGTAGATAAAGATATACCAGTGCTGTTTTCTACGAATTGTTAGTGATGTCCAACCAACTAGATCATAAAGAATGCAGTGATGAGTAAGTGACTTAGAATTTGTAATGAATCGTAATGATGCATGGTACAATGAGTCAATGTGACGCAAGATGGAGGATGCAACATGCATGTACAATATATCTCCATAATCAATCATAGACAAAAAGGTAGCTTCTACAAGTTTCTTCTTAGCACTGAAGGTAAAACAAGATTTATTTCTGAAGTAAAAACCAAGCTTTACTTTAAGCTTCTTCACTAATGTATTGATATGTACTTTAAAAGAAAGCTTATCATCTATCCATATTCCCAAGTACATGTATGAAGACACTCTCTCAATGTATTTCCCATCTAAAGACAAGATACTATTATTGTCAAGTAGCTGTGATCGAGCTTTTGAGAAAACCATAAACTTTGTTTTCTGTGTATTTAAAACCAATTTTAAACTTAACAATGTCTTTTGTAATGCCTGAAATGCAACCTGAAATTCCTGTACAGCCCCTGAAGTGGTGGGGGCGTGAGTGTAAACCACTGTATCATCAGCATATAAATGTATTTTTGCTTGAACATCAGCACCTAAATCATTTATAAAAATTGAAAACAGAATGGGCCCCAGAATAGATCCTTGTGGGACCCCTTTGGTTATCTCAAGAAATTCAGATTTATAACCTTCTGCATGGACACATTGTGTACGATCTACAAGATAATTCTGGAACCATGTAACAGCCTTTGCACATAAGCCAACTGATCGTAATTTGTTCAATAACAATTCATGATCAACTGAATCGAACGCCTTGGAAAGATCAACAAATAATGCAGCACAGTGTTGTTTTCTGTCCAAGGCCCTGACAATATCATTTGTCACCAGTGTGGCAGCAGTGATAGTGCTATGGCCACTTCTAAAACCTGATTGAAAATGATTTAAGATGTTTTTGTCAGCATAATCTACAGGCCCTGTTACCAATGTTGTGCTGGTTCATAGCTATAGAACAAGCTTAAAGTTCAGTTCCCACAGTTGAAAATTAACTACCTCAGGTTCATAGTTAAATAAGTTCACAAATCTATAAATGAAGTAACTGAAGTTCATTTGGTAAATTAATTCACAATCCTACACAGCAGAACTTCACATTGACCCTTTAAATGTGTGATCATGGGTGTGCATGTGGCGCAGTGGTTTACGCGCACAACCCATTTATGGAGGCGGGCGACCCTGTTTTGAATCCGGCCTGTGGTCCTTTCCCGCATGTCTCTCCCCCTCTCTTATACCCCCTTTCATGTTAGCCTACTGTTAAAAAAATGAGCCACTAGTGCTGTAAAAACAACAACAAAAAAACAATGTGTGATCATAATATATAGAAATAAATGAAAAATATTCAATACAGTCAATATATACTTTATGTGCAGTGAAGCCTTTATTTAGCCAAATTACACAGAACTTCGGAAACAAACAGTTACATTCAGGTTCTGCTGAAAAGATCTGTATCAAAAACTATTTTGTACGTTCTTCATTCAGTAGCAGATATTTCCCATGATAGCTCGGAGGCTTTAACTCAATGTGTCACTTTAAATTTTAAGTGGATGTGGCTGATGTGTGGACTTTAGTTTGTTAATTTCCAATGGGAATTAAAGAAAAAAGTGACTTTTTTCTGTCCAAGACTTCCTTTCTTAGTACATAAAACTCTGCCAAGCGCTCTGCTAAACTGTCATCAGAAATACCAGTAGATGAGTCTGAATCGTGTAGACTAGTACTAGCAGTAGACATGCTGGTGTTCAGAAACCGTTCACTAAAAATATGAACATATTCAGTGAATGTCGTTCAATGAACATTTTTATGCACAATATTGCCTGTTACTTAGTTACACTTTTGTAATGTTAGGAAGGGTAATTGAATAATGCAATACCAATCCACAAAATTTGGTCTGTATCTGTAGACGTACCTTATTTAGGAGCCGTCCATACATGTCAATTTCCCAAACTGGTGGAGATCCAATTGCTGTTTTATGAATGTAGTGAAGCTGTATCTGAGTAAAGGGGTTTGAGTACTACTTTGCCCACTTTACAGATTTTTAAAATCTAAACCAGTTTATAAAATAATGTCACCTTTTTCTCCTCCGCTTCATAGTTCTGTAATGTTTTATCTTAGAAAAAAACAATAAAATTCTAAAGGTTGTAGTAGGAACATGACAAAAAAAGAAGATTGATAGATATGAAATCGTAAGTTATTACAGCCAAAAAACTAAAGTATTTGTCTCTGAGCAGATTTGAAGCCCTCCCTCCATTTGAATATTTTCTCATTAACTTTCCTTTTTAATTCCTGCTTCCTGATATTTCAGAAAAACCACGTTTATAAGAAGACTTTACAAGCCCTGATCTACCCCATCTCCTGCACCACACCGCACAATTTTGAAGTGTGGACGGCCACCACTCCCACCTACTGCTATGAGTGCGAGGGTCTGCTCTGGGGCATCGCTCGGCAGGGAATGCGTTGTGCCGAGTGTGGGGTTAAAGTTCATGAGAAGTGCCAGGAGCTGCTCAATGCTGACTGTCTGCAGAGTAAGTTTTGTTACCCTATTTTTTGTCATGCAGAGGATTCATAGAGGGCTGAAAGTCTATCAAAACCTATCAAATTTAACAATGTAGAAGGTGCTTAATCTTTTTACACCAAATACAATTGTAAATATTATCCCTGCATTTCGTTCATGTAGGTAAATACAATTTGTATTTAACTTTGGTAAATGTCCAGAAACTGCTTTGGGGAGATATGTTGAGGCTTCTTATTAAGTGACTTTATTCATCTTCAGGAGCAGCAGAGAAAAGTTCCAAGACTGGAGCAGAAGATCGGACGCACCACATCATCATGGCTATGAGAGATCGGATGAAGATCCGGGAAAGAAACAAGCCGGAGATCTTTGAAGAAATCAGGAAGGTGTTTATCATTTCTAAGATGATTCACGCCCAGCACATGAAGAGCGTCAAGCAGAGCGTACTGGACGGCACCTCCAAATGGTCTGCCAAGATCACCATCACAGGTAAGCCAAAAAAAGTTTCGATCTCACAGTAACTGTTAAGTAAATGCTTAGGTATCATTTATCTGTTTATTATGCAGAGGTTTTTAAAAAAAAAACATTTTCAAATCTGGCTAAACTGGGAATCCTATAACCTTTGAAAGCATTTGCTTACATAATGTTTTTTTTTCGTAAGCTGTACTTCGACTGTGGTGTTAAAAATATTCCTGCAGGAACTACAAGGAAACAATGTGCTTCAGTAAGCAGTTGATATAAGTCATAGGATATTTAAAAGAATACTTTCTTCATCTCTGTCACACAATTTGGTTTAAGTTTTTATGATTTTTTTTTTTTTTTACATTTTTGAGATCATGAGACATACAGTGAGAAAAATAAGTATTTGAAAAAACTACTATTTTGCAATTTCTCCCTCTTAGAATTCATGAAGGGATCTTAAATGATTTTGGCCCACTCCTCCACACAGTTCTTCCCTAGATCATTCAGGTTTCTGGGCTGTTGCTGAGAAACAGGGAGTTTGATCTCGCTCCAAAGATTCTCCATTGGGTTTAGGTCTGGAGACTAGCTAGGCCATGCCAGAGCCACTCCTTAGTTATCCTGGCTGTGTGCTTCGATTCATTGTCATGTTGGAAGACCCAGCCTTGAACCATGTTCAATGCTCTAACTGAGGGAAAGCGGTTGTTCCCAAAATCTTGCAATACATGGCTCTGGTCATCGTCTTAATACAGTGCAGTCGCCCTGTCCCATGTGCGGAAAAATACCCCCTAAGTATGATACTACCACCCCCATGCTTGACATTATGGATGGTGTTTTTGGGATGGTACTCATCATTCTTCTTCCTCCAAACACAGTTAGTGGAATTAAGACCAAAAAAGTCCAATTAGTGTCTCATCTGACCATATAATTTTCTCCCGTGACTCCTCTTTATCATCCAAATGGTCATTGGCAAACGTAAGACGGGCATTGAAATGGGCTGGGGAACCTTCCGTACCATGCATGATTTTGAACTATGATTTCTTAGTGTATTACCAACAGTAACCCTGGAAATGGTGATCCCAGCTCCCTTCAGGTGATTGACCAGCTCCTCCTGTTTTTCAGGCTTATGTCTCTCGCAGTGGACATGCACCTACATGATTTCTAAGTAGGAGAACTTGCAAAATAGCAGGGTGTTCAAATACTTATTTTCGTCACTGTATATTAGAAAACATATTCACTGTGTTTACTTTCCTGCCCTGAGTTAATTTTCTGTAAGACTCTTGGCTTTCTGTCTAGTCACCTCAGAGAGCTGTGCACTCCCAGCCTCGATTTCCTACAGTTTAAGTCTGTTTTCTTTCACCTGAGAATTTTAGGTGAGAAATCCTATTAATCTGCCAGTTTTCCTGCAAAGTGCATGACATATCAATCATAACTAGGTCTCACTGAAGATTTTACACGGTGAATAAATCAGTGGCTCAAAGTTGCTTCTTACAGGAGCAGCAGCACCCTTTTCCTGCTTATTTTTAACGGTCAACTTGGAAAAATAATCGTAAGAAAAGTGCATTTCCTCAAAATTTGAACTTGCATTAACCTCCTTCTGTTATGCTTATTAAAAGATTGAAAAGATTTTTATTATAGTGCAACCTAAGGTATTTCAATCAATGTGGTGATCTTAAACTCCATGCCTTGAAGGTCATTGACCTTCATCCTTCATCTGTATTCACTTGTCCTTTTCCCTTCCTATACACTCATGAGTCAAATTGCAAACTGCCTTAGTGTAATTAAGCTTTTCAGAGCTCTGCAAAGAGTTCTGTTAATGCATTAGGTCAGGTTTGTTTGATTTGTCAGTTTTTCCCCAGGTTTAGTTTGTTTAAGCAGAGACAGTCCTCATGAACTGGAGTTCATGGAGACTTGAGTATCAAACCACTAATCTAAAGTGTTTCAGATATATACTATTTTACCAAAAGTATTCGCTCACCTGTCGTGACTCGCATATGGGCTTAAGTGGCGTCCCATTCCTAATCCATAGGGGTTCAACATAGGGCTGAATCAATTAATCGGATTAATCTTAAATCAATCATTAAAATAATCGTCAACTGATTTAGTAATTGATTAATCATTGACTGGAGTATAGAGACTGTAAAACAGACCAGAGGGACCCACTTAGAGCAATGGTTATATCAAAATTGTAGAAAAATCTTTAAACATTTTGCATTTAAGATTTAAAAAAAATGTTCTATCCGGAACTCCTCAAGTGGAAAGATTTTCGTTTCCCCTGGTTTAATTTTATAAAAAGTCTTCTTTAAGGAACCTTTGGCTACCTGATAATTAATCGAAAAAATAAACCTCAGATGAAGTGATTTACTACATAATCGTTAGTTGCAGCCCTAGTTCAACATGACGTCGGTCCACCCTTTGCAGCTAGAACAGCTTCAGCTCTTCTGGGAAGGCTGCTCACAAGGTTTGAGAATTTTTCCAGAAGCACATCTGTGAGGTCACACACTGATAGTGGAAGAGAATGCCTGGCTCTCAGTCTCTGCTTTAGTTCATCTAAAAGGTGATTTGCTCCTCCGATCAGCAGCTCAGCGACCTCCCACACCTCCCCTACAATCTGAATGGATATCTGAGGGGTTTTCCCGCCCCACCTGCTCCTCCATACCCAGGAGTCAGACCCACATCCTCACATACATCCTCTACTTCAGGGGTTCCCAAAGTGGCAGACAGCCGGGGGTCATTGTGATGCAATCCCTCAAGTGTGGAGGGCAAAATATATCATAAAATGCATAAAGCAGTTGGAGGTCAGGACTGCTGGCCAGTCAGCTTCATCCACACCAGACTCTCCCATCCATGTATTTATGGAACCTTTTTGGACCCTGCTCCTGAGTTCTTGAAAATGACCCATTCTTTCACAATTGTTTGTTACAAACATTTGCGAACAAAGACTTTTGTAAAGCATAGCAATGTAGCGTAGCAACTAGGGATGCAACAACGAATCGATAAAATCTATAAAAAATCGACTTTTAAAAGCGTTGGCAACGAATTTCATCATCGATTAGTTGTGTCGTGCGATTAATGCGTCATCCGCCGCCGTCGTCATCACTGCCACTTGACTGAAACGGGGGAAGAAAAAAAAAATACGGCAGCGCTGCAGGTGCACTGTTGCCAACTCAGCGACTTTGTCACTATATTTAGCGACTTTCCAGACCCCTTTCAGCGACTATTTTTCAAAAAGCGACTAGCGACAAATATCGCGACTTTTTACGGTGTCACTGTCGGCTTTTGGAGACTCTTACGTGAAAGCATGTATCGTTCCTCCAGCGGCAGCTGCTGCCGTGGGGCGCCTCCCCCATCCCAACCCCGTCCAGACTGCAAATGAAGCGCGCATGCGCCGGGATTGACGGCGCAAATTGATCACAATAATTAAAATAGCCTGCGCTTTGTAAAGTGAAAAAAAGTCGTAACATGCAACTTTTGTAAAAACAAATTAACATGGCGCGGAAGCACCACTGTTATGATACAGCACCTGAAAAGGAAACACGTTGGAGCCTTCGATGGCAGTGAAGAGAGCTGATCAGCAGGGTGAGCGACCATGTTTGTTTCGTTTTAAAGTGGGGAAACGTAACGTAAGTTTCTCAGGTAGCTCATCTGATGCTTTCCTTACCTTGTTAGTAGGTTACAGACAGTGACAAGGTTGGCTACTTATTTTACTTTTAATTTCATTTGAATTAGCTTAAGCAGCGTTTATATTTTCTTTATAAATAAATTAACTTGCAAATTATGAGGGCAAGGCTTTTAAAGTTTAAATCTGCTGGCAAAGATAAAGTAAAGAAGATCCTGCAATTTATGGAAGTAAAGCAGAATAAAATCTAGCAAGATCAGTAATATGTCAATTTATTATATGCCACATTCCCATGTAAATATCTGCCTTTGTAGGATGTGTTTTTAGCACCCCTAGTTCTCTCATTTTTATTCCAAATACAAATTATAATTTTAATCACAGGGCTATTTTTATCTCTATGGTTAAGTATTTTCTTAAGTAGCAACTTTAACTGCTATACTTTCCTGTCTTAAAAGGAAGAACTCTTCTAGTCTAAAAAAAACTCATTTGTTGAAATGGGGGGACCTATTGTTTGAACCCCTTAGGGGCTTTTAAAAACAAAAATGTCTTTTTTTGCGCTTTATGAAACAAAGTACCCTATATTTTGTGGATGTACAGCCACATTTCTCATGTAAGTTTGCGTAGTTTTAACACAAACATTTATTTTTCATATTGCACCAGTACAGTTAATGAGCAACCTGTACTTGTGTGCTTGTTTGTTCTGTCTAAAATGTTTATTTTGGAATAAAGAGTTTAATATAAAAAATATTTTTTGTCCGATTCATTGATTAATCGAAAAAATAATCGGCCGATTCATTGATTTTTAAAATAATTGGTAGTTGCAGCCCTAGTAGCAACACTTTAAAAGCTCAACTGTGATTTAATTTCAGATGCAAATTTAATATAATTTTTTATAAATAACAAGTGACTCGATGCTTTAAAAAGAAGTTCTGAATTAATCTAACAGAAATATAAAGGTGCACAGACATGTTTTCTGGCCCTACAAAAAAGACGAAAAATAATTTGATCATGACAAAAACAAAGTTAATCTTGACCAGTCATCCATCTTGATAGTATTTACAACTTTTTTAAGCCTAAAACGAGTTTTAACACTGAGCAGACATAAGTAGAAATGTCCACCTCAGTATAACCGCAGGACTGTCAAAACTGGATGACGACAATTGAAATAGCTGCTTAATAAGTTAAGCAGCAGCTCAGAGTGGTCAAAGGCCAACCCAAATGCACAATATTTCTAAGTTCTAGTAAATTCACCTCAGCCTCTCTTAGCAGAACATCAAGGGAAAAGAAAAATCCTGTTCTTACCAAATGTAAAAAGGGAAAAGGCGTCAAGGATATATTGCAATTAAATAAATAAGTCAAGGGACAGATCCTTTTAATTAGAATAAAAACAAATTAAAAATAACTTACTTAAAAAATGTAAGCATGTTATTGATGAGACCAGAATTTAATCTGATCTTAAATAGCCTTCTGGATTCCTGTAGCTGGAAAATAAATCTCCCCCTCAAGCTCTGTTTATTTGAATCTATCAATAAATCATTCAGTTTATTCAAACTTGCAAAATTTAGACTAAAACTTAACATAGCATTTCTATTCTTGGAACCAATATTAGGAAGGACTTGTAATCATGCAGCAATCCACTTTGCAGAAGCATTAGAATCCTTTGGCAGCTGTGGCTCATGCTTC
The DNA here is from genome assembly GCA_030533445.1 of Cyprinodon diabolis. Taxonomy (NCBI): domain Eukaryota; kingdom Metazoa; phylum Chordata; class Actinopteri; order Cyprinodontiformes; family Cyprinodontidae; genus Cyprinodon; species Cyprinodon diabolis. The sequence goes on from CM060073.1 coordinate 14,457,943, forward strand.
AGTGAACACCAATGTTCATGAAGTATTTCAAGCATTTTTTCAGTCTTTTCTCTCTATGATTAAAATCTTTTTTGTGCTTTTTCCCACTTTTGAACCTCCTCTTCTTTTTGCAACTCCACCAGAATTTATACACTCACTCACCTCCATGATCTAGGTTTATTTACCAATTATCCACACGCACAATGTCCTCTCTGTTCATGGGGTGTTTTTATGGTGATTACACACTGCGAGGCTTTATTTAAAAGCTAATTCAACAAAAACAAAGTGTGAAACACAGAAATAACACATTTGCCAGCATGATCAAGTAATCTTTAAAAGAAACTGTGTATGAATCCAGAATGAGCTAATGGGATGTACATTTGAGTAGTCATATAAAAAGACTATGCCCCTTTAAGGTTACTTTACCAGGCGTTGACCTTAGAGTTTCTCAAACCTTAATTACTCACCTTAAACTACAAGCCGGTTATAAAATACTACATGTGCTGGAGGAAAACTTCTAATGATCCTAATCCTGCTGCCTGTTGTAGTGGCCAGCCTGCCTGAAATGCTGCACAGCAGCACATGTTTGCAGGATTCCCTCTGGATAGAGCTAAACATTTGATATTCTATGTATTTAGGGAAAACTCGTACATCGGACTGTATGTATTGAAAAGAACTTACAAACAGGGTTAACATTTTAATGTTTTCAAATATCAATGCATTCTTACTGCCAAAACAAACTGGATATGTTTTTGAATGGGATCTATCAGAAATTTAGGTTGTAGGATGTCTGTAGCATTTGCAATACATTAAAGTTAACATGGCTATCAAACTGCTTGCAATTCTCTGCAACTATATAGGTATAGTTCTGACCAAGGTACTGTAGACAGTTTGTCCATTTTGGTTGAAACTACTTAGCAATTCGATCTCATGAGTCTAACAGATAGAGAGACATAACGGGAAAGTAGGCTGCATCAGATGATTGTTGACTTCTGAAGAAACAGGATCAAGTTGAATCCTATTAACATCATGGGAGAAGAACTGGAAGTGATGGAGGAGAATAAATACCTTTGTATTCACCTAGACAACAAACTAGACTGGAGACACAACTGTAAGGCCATCTACAAGAAGGAAGCAAGCAGACTGTAATTCCCAAGGAAGGTTACAGTAGCTCCTTCAGTGTTTCCAGCAAGATGCTACATATCTTCTATAAGTCTTCTGTGGAGAGTATGATCTCTTCTTCAATCGTCTGCTTTGGTAACTGCATAGAGCAAATCACCTAAAAAAGCTCAACAAGCTAATTAAGAAGGCCAGCTCCTTTCTAGGAACTCCTCTAGAACCTCTGGAGATTATTTAACAAAGAAGAATTTCCGAAAAGTGTAGAAAATTATGGACAACAGTGAGCATCCTCTTCAGAAGATTGTTGAACAACAAGATAGTGTCTTCAGTCAGAGGCTTCTCCAGATCCGGTGCAAGACAGACAGCTACAGAAGAACCTTCCTGCTTACAGCTATCAACACCAAAAAAACATGTTTTTAAAAAAAATTGATACTGCAACATTTAATTTCCCTTTTCGGATTATTAAAGTATTTCTGAAATAAATTTAATCTAGTTTTGGTAAATAGAAACTAAATAAGGAAGATTGGTCCCCATAAGTTCGGCTAGAAACACATAGCAAAAAAGTTTTTCTTTTTATGGTAGGCTGGGCAAACCTGGACATACACAATCAATAAAACATTACTAGTGTATTTACCCACTGTAGGAGAATGGAAGTAGAGAAAAGAAAGTGAAACTGGGATCTTTTCTCAGCTTTTTCAAGCATCAGCTGCAAATTTAAGTTTACTGTCCCATTGGTCTGCAAAGGGACCATCTATGCAGGCACTGAAAAAAATGGATCAAAGCATGAATGCTGGAATGCAAACGTATGTCTTGGGCTTTATTTGAAAACTAAGCAAAGAGCTTGAAGAAGACAGTCTAAATAACATGGATCGTACTAATCTGAGACACAAAAAAAATACTAAATAAGTGGAAAATGTCTAAAAGAGATTTAACAAAAAAATTGAATGTGCAAAGAACACCAGAATTTAGTAAGAAACTACGCACAAACAAATTACGTAATCTTACAGCCTCTCAGAAACAGTGGAGAGAATAGAGAAATTAGCAAGATATGGCATGAAAATTAGAACAGGACACTCAAAAAAATGAAAAGATTAAAACTCATAAGAAAACCCAAACACCAGTGGAGTATGTCAGAAGCTACTATAAAATATTTGTCATCAATATTGTCTATGAAATAATTCTTAGGTAAATGCCATGAGGCAAATCTTGAAAAAATTCAAAGCACTTAAAGTAATTTTAGAAAACGAACAAATTCATCAGTATGCTTTGATCAGTTAAAGGCCTACTTTTTACTGCGAAGTATAACAGGGCTCATGAGATGACTTTATTTTCTTAATCACTTCTCTAAATTTCATTCATATTCCATGTGGAAAGTGTTGCTTCTCTCCTGTTGGGGATTATAAGTCAACACCATGAATCGTAGCACTCCATTTCAGATTAGTTCCCATCTTTAGTTAAATATAGTTTGTTTAGGTTTCTCAAACATTCTAGGAAGATTGTCTAACAAAAAAAAAATCAAAGCAATGCATTGGGTCCCCTTAGATAATGATATATTTAGGTATCATTATACAATGTGGCCCAATCTAAAACTGTTTATTAAAAAGTCAGAGGAAGCAAAACAGTCCCATTGAATCAGAGCCTGTTGCTGGGACATCTGACTCCTTCATAAAGACCTGTGGCTGTGATTATGAAGCTATGTGTCACTGAGCACGTCAGGTTTCTCCAGATAGAAGCATCAAGGGATGTTTACCTTTCCCACGTCTTTATGAAACCCCAAACTCCTGTTCACCCACGGCAACAAGGCGACTGCTGTTACCAAAGCGACCAGACACATCACACAGCTTTTAGTGGCAGCGGTGTTGCCATGGCAGCCATCACAGGTTGTCTCTCCAATCAACAGAGATGAGCAGGGATAACCTGCTGGTCTGCTGAAATGAATTCATGGTCACGTGATTTCTTTGATTATGAAGGCTCAAGCACATAATAAAATGCTTACCCAAACCTCTTCAGAGCCGACTTTATGATCTAAGATTAAAATGCATCTACAAAATAAAAGTACACATTTTTCAAACACACTTAAATAATTAAATGAATCCTAACAATCCCTTGTTTCAAAGTGGTTCAGCTTGGTGCTTAACTGACAGGATATGCCTTTTAATCTCCACCACATGATCACCGACTTTCTTCAAAATTGACGCTGAATTCTCTTTGATATTGATGTGATGTTATCAATAACCATAGGTCAGTGTACCTTAGATAACCAAGAGAAGATCCCATGGAAATCAAAAATTTTGGACTTTATCAAAACACAACATCTGGTCTGCAGAAGGATTTGTGGATTTACGTAACAATGGAGCATGTTTGATTCAGTCTTGAAAATATTAAAATCTTTAAGGATTAAATGTGGAAAACAGTCACTGCTGCATATGTGGTGGTGAATATCCCAAAGTGAAATATGCTGGTGGAGATGTGGCTTTACAGAAGGGACAGGGCCGCTGTTGGTAGTTAATGGGCTATAGAACCATATTTTAAAGAAGCTTTGAAGAACTTTCAGCTTTGGTCAATTTTAGATCTCCCAAGTGGAGAAAAGCTGTATTGTTTTGCCTGAAGGAAGACAGCATTTCCAATGAGAACCAGTGCATAGCGTTGTAAAATCCTGATCTTCCAATATCCTGCAATTGGATTGAACTACATTACTGTTTCCAATGGAAACAAGATGAATAGCGATGAGGTATCTCTAATGTAATTGTGGTGAAACCATGTCATATGATGACGTTGAAAAGAAAAAATGTTTAACTCCTTGGTTTTGTACCATAGTTCTGCATTCACCCCCACCCCCCACCCCACCCAACCCAGCATATAATGTTATGTTTGATAATTTCACAGCAAACACATGTAGAGATCCCAGCAGGAAGGTGCCACATTGCCTCAATATCGACCCTGCAAAATTTGCACAAACATACAATCTCTCAGGGAAATCTAATCACATTGATTTTTGTCTTTATAAATAAATGGGAAAGGGGGAAGTGATGTATGCAATAAAGCAGTCTGCACATTTGTAGTTGTGTCGCAGAGTTACTGCCACTTAGGGTTAGTGTGAGTTAGTGTTGGTGAAAGCAATACAGACCCCATCTGGCCACGACAGAGGTGTCAATCAACTACTTGTAATTGGAAGTATAATCACTAAATATTTTTTGAAGGTTGACAAGTTACTTAGTGAAGGTTTAAGGAAAATGTTTTCGAAAGTTAGTTCAGAGCTCAATTTGACTAAAAATCCAAGGCAAGGCTTCAAAATTGATGTTAGCAGATTTTTTCTAACCAGTCTGAATCAGACAAATATATGCTGAAAACGTAACTTTATAACCTTAAAAACAGCTTTAGATTTAGAACAAAGGGTGTTTCTAACAGCATTTGACAGAGGGTGAATGTATTCAAAGCCTTATTAATGCAATTCATTGAGGCTAATTTATATTAAAAAAAACTCTTGAAGATAATGTTAAAACATTAAATAACCTACCTTTCATTAATATTTCTGTACTAAATCTCTTTTATTGGAAATACTCAACGGAAATGAGGCTTAAAGACATCACACTATACAATGTGTTTCTTTTCGCAAAGTGAGTTTGAGAATTTATTTTAATAACCATCACTCATCATGTTTAATCCATTTTTTTTTTTTTTTTTGGATTTAAAAACAGCAACCTAATTTCCCTTTTTGGATGAAGAAGTTTTGTGGCTGTCTGTCTTACTTCTGATTTATATATCTAAACATTACAGAAAACAACTGAAAACACATCTTTGCTTAGTTTAGTTCGGTTTGACTGTCACATAACTTACAAAGGTCATGCCTGGAGTGTGGGGGGATGTCGCAATAAAATAAAAACAAGTTAAAGTGATATCATTTTATTTTTGCAAGACTAACTATGTTTCTCATACAAAAGGATTTGGGAGAATTTTAAGAGATTTACGTGCCTTTGGTGAACTTAAAATAAAAGCAAAGTTTTTTTCACATTTTTTTATAATGCACGGTGATTAAACAAATAGCCTTTCTGCTTTGTCACTCACTTCAAAGCGCCATGTTTCCGTGAAGGTTTTCTCGCCGACTCGTTGTATTGGGTGACTTTAGCTTAAGGCTGCTCCCCGGCATCTGGCTCTGAGTCATGAAAAACTGTGTTACGAGTCTTTGCATAACTGTGTGGGTGATATCTTGCGTTTTGATGTGTGTGTGAATGAGACAAGGAAGGATGATGATGTTAGAGAGTAGGTGTTTGTTTTTCTTATGCAATTTTTGCAGTCAAACTCACTCAATGTGTGTGTTTGTATTTTTTTATGCCCTCAGTGGTTAGTGCACAGGGTCTTCAGGCCAAGGACAGGACCGGCTCCAGTGATCCATATGTCACCATCCAGGTGGGAAAGACCAAGAAGAGAACAAAGACCATTTATGGAAACCTGAACCCAGTTTGGGAGGAAAAGTTCAGCTTGTAAGTTCTTTTTTTTTTTTTTACTTCATGGTTATGCTGCAAAATCTCTCTAAAGTAACAGTGAAAACCTGCAGAAAAAATATTTCTGCCTGTATGATCTTACTTAAAATCTATCACACTCCAAATCATGGTGATATAATTTGGTTCAAACCTCTCTCATAGCTGTGTGGGTTAAGTAAAGATTATCCTGCTACCCTGGTTTTAAAACACCTTTTAATGGAACACAGATCCATCCAAAGACAGGGCCGCTGGAAGTGATTTTGAACAGAGGCTGCAGAAGATTTTTGGTATTTTTTGGACAAAAGACCTATGAGACTATAGAACTATACAATATAATAAAAAAAAGGTAAATAGATTGAGATCCACTACTTTATTGTCATATACACTTCAGTGCATGCAACCGGGGTCTGTAACACACAGAGATCATCAGTTCTCAGGTGAATGTATGCGCTGTTAATTAAACTTCACATTAATACTATAACAACATAGATTTGGTCAGCTGGCATTAACCCGAGTCACTGTGTTTATGTCACACATGACTCTATATTAAAAAAAATTCTAATCAACCAAAACTTTCGCGACCCCCATGAAGTACCACCATGGACCCCCTAGGGGTCGCAGATCCCCTGTTGAAGACTTCCACTCTAAAATACTATGGTTACGTTAAACTGCACATATAGAAATGAGCTCACTTTGCGCTACAGACAGGGTGCCTTGCCTGATTAAAGGTGTCCAAATGTTAAGGTGCCCTCTGGGGTCGAGTGTGGGGCAGTTCTGGGGCTTCTCACACCAACTATTGAGCAGATCTTTCCGCTGAAGGATCCTTATAAACCTTATACACAAGCACACTCATGCGCATACACTTCAGACGTTCTACATGTTTATGGATATACAGTCAGGCTTAATACATTCCTGTAGTTTCAAAAAGAGTGATTTCAATTTAATTTACCAATATTTAATCAATCCCACAGGGAAATTACATGTTGAATTAAGTCATGAGAACTGTTTATAAAAGAGTTGTTATTAGTGTTGATCGATGTATGCAGAAAGGATCTTCTGTATCGTTTTGTCTTGACAACTCCAGATCTGGAGAAGCCTCTGACTAAAAAAATACATTTTTGTTGTTTAAAAAACTTCTGAAGATGCTGCATTTGTCTCCTTATGCTTTACTTGGTGGAGAATTCTTTTTTGGAAAATCCTCTCCAGAGGTTCTAGAGGAGTTCTCAGAACAGAGTCTGCCTTCTTTATTAGCTTGTTGAGCTTCTTTTAGTCAGTTGTTCTGGTGCTGGTACCTCAGTAAATGATGGTAGAAGACATCATACTCTTCTACGACCTAGGCTTACTTAGGAAGTACAGTCTGCTCTGTCCTGCTTCACCATTGCGTCTACAGTGAAAAAATATACTGCTCTGATTCACATTACGTAATCTTGATAGGTTTCTCTTTCGATGTTTGTATAAATTATTCGTTGCATGTCCATGGAATAGTCCCTGTTTTTTTGTGGTTGGTGTGTTGTGTTTTTTTTTTTTCTTGTCTTTCCTCTTGTTTCCTACAGGAGAGGAAGCAGACTTCTAGAAGTTATTTTGTATTTTCTGTTTTGTTTTTGATTCCTCATTCATTCTCTTTCTCTCTGTCTCTGTGTAAATGTCTCTTTCTTCCCAATAATTCTTGTCCCCTTTCTAACTTCCATTTCTGTCTCCAAGTCCATTCCATGTGTTTTTCTCCGAATGCCACTTCTAATAAAGTTTCATACATAATTACCAGGGCTGAACGATGGCACAATTTGTACATTGCACTGTTCCTTTACAGCAAGAAGGTCCTGGGTTATATTCCTGGCTCAGGTTCATTCTACACTGAGTTTGTATTTTCCCCCCTTTGCATGCATGGGTTCTCTCCAGGTACCACAGCTTCATCCCACAGTCCAAAAGCATGACTGTGTGTGCATGATTCTTTGTCTCTGTATTACCCTGCAATGAACTGGTGATCTGTCCAGGGTGTATAGAGTCTTAAAACCAAAACATTTGTTTTATCTGCTGTACCAGCTAACTTCAGAAATGCAATGACTGTTTAACAAACATATCCTCTCTTGATCTTACTGTATCTTCTACCCTTGCAGCGAGTGCCACAATTCATCAGACCGGATCAAACTCAGAGTGTGGGATGAGGACGACGACATCAAGTCACGGGTGAAGCAGCGACTAAAGAGAGAGTCTGATGACTTCCTGGGTCAGACCATCATTGAGGTCCGAACACTGAGTGGAGAGATGGACGTTTGGTACAACTTAGGTTTGTATAACTGAAAAATATATGCATTAGTAAAACTATTGTAAACAACCACAAAAAATAGTCAAAGTTTAAATCAAAGGCCAGCAACAATGTCAATCCGCAACCTTAAGAGGATGTATTAAAGACTAAGGATCAAGAAAACAAAAAATATATATATTTTTTTAAGTTGTTTTATATTATTCACTCACCTGTCAATTTCCTTTACTAATTCCTCAGCAAGTCAGCTCCAGCAAATACCTAATAATTCACATTAACTTTAATCAGAGAATAAAAACATACAATGATATCTTTTTATTAAAAAGTGAGGTCAAATTTGATCAAACAAATTCAAACCACATTTATTTATTAAGTATGATAAAAGCAACAAAGTTGGCTAAAATTTCGTCTACTGACAGCCATAATTCAAAATTAACAAAATAACTCTGAACTTTGGTTTTCTGTTGCATTGGAACTGTTTCTGCTTGTTTACATTACTCACTAGTAAAGCAGGTGGAGAAGCTGCTCTCTCCGGCTGTCAAATTAGATGCAGATTTCTTTCTCAGATGGCTCTGAGTGATGCATGGCTTTAGATTAACTGTGTGTGTTTGTGTTTCTGTATGTTTTCACTTGCAGAGAAGAGAACTGACAAGTCGGCAGTCTCTGGTGCCATCCGTCTTCAGATCAGTGTAGAGATCGAAGGAGAGGAGAAGGTTGCTCCATACCATGTGCAGTACACATGCCTTCATGAGGTAAGAACTATTAGGGATGTTAATCATTTAATTTAAAGCATCCATTTTTTTTAAGGAAATATGCCAGACGGTTTTTACTTTGGCTTTACCACTTTGTTAAGACCAGGGGCCGGCAACCCGCGGCTCCAGAGCCACATGCGGCTCTTTATTGCCCCCCCTGGAACTGTTCAAAAATGTATGAAAATATATGGATTTTTTTTTTTTTTTATTTGCTTGTTTTAATATGGTATGCAGTAGGTCAAACAAACACTAATTTTGTTTTTTCATGCTGTAAAAATGTGTGTAATAAATAGTTATAATAAAAAAAATTATATAAAAATAATTTTAAACATTAAACTTGAAAATTTCTCTCAACTAAGATTTGCGTTATAGCCTGCAACACACATTTCAGCGCGGTGCGGTTCCAGGCAGGTGGCTTTTATGGACAAACCAACAGATGTGTTTCGAGCCATAGATCCTAGAGGGAAAAAAGAAAGATAGCTGCTGAGAACAGAGGATTCAAAGAAGAATAGACTGAATCATTTGCTTTTATTACTAATTCAGAAGGATTGCCTGCATGTTTGCTTTATAATGAGAAGTTGTCAAGGTATAAAAGAGTCATTTGGAAAGGGATTTCCAGGGAAGGCTTGCTAAATTTGCAGACGGCCACCAAGATGGGAGTGAGACAAAAGTGCAGAACTTCTTAATAAATAAGAGGAGCGCAAAGATAGATTTAAGAAGTAGATTGCATTACTAAAATCCACTACTACTGCTAGTTTTGTTGCAAACATGGAAAACTTTCCACAGATCGAACAGGTAGTGCTCTGATGCAGGGATGTGAACTTTCTTCTCCCCCCCCACCCCCCCACCCCATTCCTAAAATAAAAATAACACCAAAGATTTGATTTGTTTATTGTTTTTTTTTTTATAATTTCATCACTGCAACAACAACTAATACATTAATGTTGTAATTGAATTGAAAGTTAAAGCACAAAATATTGTACAGCAGAGTAGTTATATCATGTGACATTTGCTTCAGGATAAAAATGTAGTCATGTATGATTTTTATGTATGTAAGCCCATGTAGTGCTTTTCATAGTGGGCAGCAGCCCTTCACTCCCAAGCGGAGCTTTGTTTACCGGTGGCATGATGAGCATTTTGAAATGGAAGCTATTTGGTATAAAGAAACATAAAAACAGCCTTTTTTGAATTCACAGTTTAAGAGCTCATATTAACCTTCTTATTTTAGCACATTTTCCAACAATGATGCTTTTCTTAAAAAGAATAAATTTGCAGTCTCAGACAGAAGGATGTTGTTTTTAGGCTCATAGTAATAATTTGAACTGAGGTTTTTCTAGTTTGATCTAAGTGAGGCTGCTTAATTGCAAAGCTGATAACAGCTTTTTGTGGTAGCAAGGAGGTCCTGGCTCTTTTTAGAGGTTTAAATCCTTCTGTGCATGCATGGATTTTAACCAAGTTTAGAGATTTAAAAGAATCCTTTCAAAAGATTAAGTAATCAGGTTTGTGGTCTTTGGAATCACTATCCTGGTGGAGCAGCCAAATTTCTGCACCTAATTCACTAAAATGTACTACGGGTAGGGGCACAACTACATATTTTTGAGGTGGATGTGAACACATCATCAACATTCTCTGTAATGGAAATATGAAATCTTAACAGCCTGGACTCCATCTCAGAGTTTTAACATTTATGAAAGCATGTCTTGATGAGCTTCAGCTTGCTAAATTATCTTTCTGCAGTTGCAACTGTCAGAGGCATGGTTAAAATAATCCAAGGGCTACTTTCAAATGTGGAAATACCAAGGTTCTCTTGAATGAGGAAATTTAACTTTTCTAGAGCCTTGTAACCCTTCAGTAGTTGGCTTGCTGGGTATATTTCTTGAATGATATCTATTGAAAAAACTCAATGAATGAATATAGTTATTATAAAAAAATTTCTAGAGGGGCCCCTCCAGTGTAGCGCCCCTATGCATCGCATACACTGCATACCCACTTTTTGCGCCACTGACTATGGGTTCAAACTGCTGTGTCTTGGAATAAACTTAAACAAGTCCTCATGGACTGGGCTGTAAATTTTATTCTTCTCTAAGATTACTTTTGCAGTTAATTCCTGTAATGTAGATAAACTAAATTAAGACAAAAATGAAATACTCAGAACCAAATGTACTGTCCATTTGAAGGTCAACTTAAGAGAAATATGTAGAAATAAAGAGATTGTTACTGCTAACTAAAAAAAAATGAATCATCAAAGCTACTTTTATTACTTAATCAAAGCAACCAGATTAAATGTGTTTTTCTAAATGAAAAAGTAAATAGATATGCTAGAAAAGTGAATCACTTCAGCGCAGTAAGGTGGCCTTTCCAAAGATTTCCATAGTACATCACTGTTTGTAGCTCCCTTTATGTATGCTGCCAGGTTTAACTCTAATTCTTAGGTTTTCCTTATCTTTTTTTATTATCTTTCTGCATTCAGAACATGTTTCACTTCTCAACCGATGTCGAGGGAGGCGGAATAGTGAAGATCCCGACAGCTCAAGGAGACGATGCCTGGAAGGTCTACTTTGATGAAGTTCAGCAGGAAATTGTCGACGAGTTTGCCATGCGTTACGGCGTGGAGTCCATCTACCAAGCCATGACGTGAGCTCAGCTGCTGAATAAGTTTGCTCTGGATGAAATTCACCTATTGGGCTGGGATTCTAGCTAATTGTGGGTGAATTAAATCAGGAAGTGCTTCATATTACTCTGCCTCTGAGCAGCATTGTTTGGCGCTGTGTGTATGAGGGGTCAGCAAGGTTTTTATGAACTATAAACAGAATGCAAATCAGTTTATCTCATGTAATGAGAATATATGACCTGCCACCTGCAAGTTTTCCCCAATGTGTGATCGGATGGAGAGAAAGACTTTGTGAGCTTATATAACCACATAAAACAAATGTAAGCCAATATAATTTCATCAATAATACTAAAATTAGATAATTTAGGGCCAAGCAGAAAATGACCAGACTTTACCCCAGTGGAAAAGAGGCTGTAGAGAAAAGAACGCTGCTGCTGCTGAATCAAATCTGGGATTTTAATACATACGTTTAATTAAAAGATCACAGGAAAGAGGAGACTCATTTGGAAAATTGAACTTTAAACATTGTTCTATGCATAATCTGAAACGAGAAGCTGAGATTTTTTACTATAATATTCAGGTTTTTTGCTCATACTTGGGTTGTTAAATTATTCATTTAACAGCCTAACTTCTACATACTGATACATCAAACAGGATGATACATTTGATAGCAGTGATGACCACTTTATTATGCGCACCATGATAGTACCAGTTTGGGCCTCTTCAAATTTCAGAATTGCCATAATCCTTCATGCTATCAGAGGTGGCACTATTTAAACATATGTTTTACCTAAGTAAAAGTGAAAATGAGTCATCCAAAAAATTACTCAAGTGAGATTAAAAATGTATTTTGTAAAAAGGTTTCTAAAGTACTAAGTAATTATTGGATCATATTGTCTGATTTAATGTTTAGAAAAGATTTTGTTAGAAAAATTTTATGTGAAAAACTAAAATAAACATAATATTTTTTGAGTCGGTAAATGACTTCCACTGACAATACCTACTATTTACTATATATTATTTAATCTCTGTGTAGCTCCCAGTGGACATAGTAGCCAGAAACATTACCAAAGTAGGAATAGCGTTATTTTAAATATGACTTGAGTAAACGTATAAAGTACATTGATGTAAATCCTACTCCTAAAAATATATATATATATATATATATATATTTTTTTTTTTTAATGTTACTTAAGTAAATGTTATTAGTTAAGATACAACTCTGCATGCCTTAGTTCCAACAACATTCTGCACAGATTTCAGTCTATTTTGTAATGATATCATTGACCAGTTTGCAGAGATTTTTCTGGCTACCATCTGTGTTTGGACTTTACTTTTACACCTCATCCCAAAGTTCTGGTGACTGTAGATGAGTTTGAATAATAATGAACTCACTATGATGTTTAAAGAAGCACATTGAGATGGTTGAAGTTTTTAATATGGTTTGTTAACCTGTGAGGAGTTGCAGTGGCAACTGTTTAAAGCCATTTCTGTTCCTAATGTCTAAATGTTGAGACGCATTGGAGAAGGCATGTTTTTCTAAGCCAGCATTGTGTAATTTTTGTGAATTGTACCTCATATTTTTTGTTCTTATGCGCTTATGCTAACTGCTGTGTGTTCAGAGGTGGTTTTCTTTAATCCATGATTATAAAGAGAGGTTATTTGGCTGCTGCCTTTCTATTATCTTAAACCAGTCAGCCCAAACAACATGAGATGTTGTTTCAGAGCAATTGACTCTTACTTCATTAAATATCTTTTTGGTGTGCTTCGGTGGCGCAGTGGTTAGCGCACGCGACCCGTGTAAGGAGGCGGAGTCGGAGTCCTTGACCTGGGTTCCAAATACCTGTGGTCCTTTGCCTCTCCCCCTCTCTTATACCTTATACCCCCCTTCCTGTCAGCCTACTGTCCAAAAAAAAAAAAAAAAAGCCACTAGTGGCTTTATAAAAAAAAAAAATATATATCCTTTAAGGCTGTTCTCTGCAAACCTGAGGCAAATCTGAGGCTATGTTCATACTGCAGCCTGAAGTGACCCAAATTCCATTTTTTGCTAACCTGGATCGGATCTTTTCAGCACAGGTCAGATTTTGTCCAATGTGACCCAGGCCACTTGGCTATGTGGTCATGAATGATAGGTATCTGATCTTTTCAAATGCATGACAGGTCGCATTCATCCAGCCTGAACGTCATTAATACCCAATAAAGGTCACTATTCTACGTCTTGCTATGCAGAAGTGGAAAGAAAAATAGCAACCATGGTGGACAGTGATGCGGATAGCAGTCTTTATTTTCAACCCTTTGTTAATGCACTGGCTGAGGTTGGGAAAGAAATGAAAGATCGCTAGATGCGCTACAGCAGGCATCCCCAAACTCGGTCCTCAAGGCCCCCTGTCCTGCAGGTTTTAGAGGTTTCCTTGCTCCAGCACAGCTGATTTTAATTTTAATTGAAAGCTGATTAACAGGCTTTTGGTCTACTGCAATCATTATAACCAGCTGTGCTGAAGCAGAGAAACCTCTAAAACCTGCAGGACAGGGGGCCTTGAGGACCGAGTTTGGAGATGCCTGCGCTACAGCACTACCATCCATGTTTACTTCCGTAAACACAGAGCACACTTGCTTGTGACGTCAATGCGTCCTCTACTGTGCATGCAGGACACTTAAGTTGTATAAATGCAGTTGACACAGGAGATTACTTATAAGTCGCATATATTTGGAAATATGAATGGCACACAGAAGAACCAGATTTCACAAAAAATCGAAATTGCAGAATTAAGGCCTGCAGTGTGAACGTAGCCTAAGAGATGCCTAATAATCTTAGTGGGTCAGTAGTTTAGCCTCAACAACCATTAAACCCTTTAAGGTCACTTCATATCCTCTCCTTCCATGTTTTAATGCTCAATTAAACTTATTTTTCATTTTATTTCTTTGCACAGCAATAACTTCAACATGCAATATGTTCAAGACACAAAGTAGAATTAACAGATAGTTTACTAATATCTGAGTTATTTATAATCTGCATCTAAACCATCTATACAAGGTAAATAGATAATTTATTAATGGTTATTGTAAAGTGTTACCAAAAGTGACCATATGTTAAACTTTATTGGAAGTTAAAATTGTGCTGTTTTTTAAATGTGGTTGGGGGACAAAAATAAAATTTCCACAGCCTTCAAATGGCTGCAGGGACACACTTTGGACGCCCCTGTCTTAAACAAACCTAAGCTGACCAATGTGGCCTTGAAAGGTTTTTTGCCACTCAGGTTTCTTAAGTCTTTTTTAACGCTGGACATTCATTTTGGATAGACAGTTTATGTTTGAGGTTTAAACTTTCTATAATACATGATGGATGCTTTGCAGACAAATCCCCATAGCAACCCATTACACAGACTCTGCTTTTCTTTATAGGTTTACTTCAGTTAAGTCCTTACTTCTTGACCAGATGAACCAAAAGAGGCTTATAACCTATCTGGTGGCCAGAGCTGTATTTTTAGAGTAGCCTCATCAATGCCCTTGAAAAAAAGATTACATATTTTAATTTTCTTCTCCTTTCCCCCCCTTCAGACATTTTTCTTGCCTGTCATCTAAATACATGCTGTCAGGAGTGCCGGCAGTGATGAGCACCCTGCTGGCCAACATCAATGCCTTCTACGCCCACCCCACTGCCTCCACAAATGTCTCCGCTCCTGCAAGATTTGCTGCTTCCAACTTTGGGGTGAGTGACCCACAGTCACAGCGAAACCAAACAAATCGGTTTTCATTTTTTACTCATGGGGCAGAGAGTCAAACTGTCAATTAGGTGGAATATTTACATAATATTTTTAGAGATTTTAAATTAGAAAAACCATTCTGTAGGTTGTAATAAAAGGACAGGAATCAAATATCTTATAAAAAAGAAAACTAGCTGCTGCTTAACTTGAGAACTGTTTAAATCATTTTTGGTCTAAAGTTTGAAATCAATAAAAGTTTGTTTTATATTTTAAGACAAATTGGTAAAAAAAAAAAAAAAGAAAAAAAACTGTTATATTTCAGAAGATTTAGTTTGATGCTTGCATTTATGATGACCAGAAAGCTGCTAAAATATAATGAAATAGTTTAAAACACAATATATACGCTATGTTAGAAATGGGATTAGTCTTGAGCTATACTTTAAAACTGCTCTTCATTTAGTCAGATATTATTTCAAGGAGACAGAGAGTTCGGCTCTACTGGATACATAAAAATAATTGAAAAAAAAAGACAGAAATTGAACTTTATTGATCTGACAGTGGAGAAATGAACTCTCTGCATCTAACCCATCCCCTTTGGGGAGTAGTGGGCTGCCATTGTGTGGTGCCTGGGGAGCAGTGTGGGGTTAAGGGTCTTTTGCTCAGGGACCCAAATTGGGGGATCAAACCGGGTACTTGCAACTTTCTTAGTGCACAAGCGCACCGCTCTAACCACTAGGCCAACACTCCCCATATTAGAGACATGTAATCTAACAAATGCCACTCTAGGAGTATCAATACATATGCAAGCATGCAGTTTATAGTTTATAAGTTAAAGAAATAAGAATTAGACATCGAAAGCATCTGAAAATGATGCCCTTTTAGAATCAAAATCATGTCTGTATAGATGGTATTAACGATTATAAGCCAAATTTCTGTAAACCTAATAAGGAAAACTTCTTCACACACCAGAACTTATAGGATAACTTTAATTTAGGTTATGGACGTGGGTATCCATATATGGTCCAGTAGGTATTATGGAGTCTGTTGTTTATCATTAGACTGTGACATCATGTGTGACATTGGAAGAGGTCTGACCTGTCTGTAGCTCTAGATTGGACCCGTGGCCATTTTTGGAACCAACGATGACAACATTGATGGGATGTTAACTCGGACTGCCAGAGGCCGTACTTAATGGATCCTGGGATTTCTGCCTGTTGTGCAGATTTCTCTTCTCCTGCTTGGTTGCTCTCTAATAACGTCTGAGCAGCTGTGGACACAAGGCTTCTGCTTTAACGGGTCAGAGGATGCAGACAGCTCCATACTCATTATGAGCAATGGTGTAGGTCTGTTTCTGGGATGTCAGCTCAGTAAAAAGCACCGTAGAGTGGCTTGGTTAGTTGGTTTGCCTCGTTTCCTGAATTGAATCTTTTTTTTACTGACATTTCAGTGAGTTGTTTCTTTTCAGTCTCTATTTAATGATTTATTGGCGGTAAACTCTAGTAAGTACTTTAAAATAAGTATGTAATTTATAGATTAACTACAGCCCGAAGTGTCAGCTTTCTCTCTCGTTTACTTCACCATTTTCATGAAAATGGATTGAAACTCATAGAAAATATAAACATTGTTTGTAAAAAATAGTTTATTTAGCAAATAAATCCAGACTCATGTTTGTCAGTAAATCAACCATTAATGTGTTTTCTAAAGGGAAAAAAAAAAACAAAAAGGTTGGTAGAGAATTGTTCAAGAATAATTTAGAATAGTTAAATGGTATGTTTATGTTAAAATTGTTAAATCTGAAAGCTTTAAAGGCTATTAAGTAAAGCGATTTTATTAAAGATCTCATTTTTCATTAAGTGAATTTTCAATTAAAACTATTGAATAACTTTACAGACCAACATAAAGAGCTTTTCAGCTGCAGGGAACTGAAATAGCAAATCAGAGGGAAAATCTGAAATCGATGCTAGAAGAAGAAAACTTTATGAAGCAGTCAGGAACCATGCGAGAATGCTTTCATGAAAAAGTGTGTTCTCTGAAACCTGAAAATATATCACAGCTTCTGTGTATGCCCAAAGGCACAAAGAATCATAACGTTTAAAACGTCTGCTGGCAGAGTCTCTTGCAGTGAATAAAATAATGAAATGATCCAAAACTCTTGTTTGCTTGCTCAGCAAGTGTTGCCATTACTTACTCAGCTTTAGTATAGATTCTAAAAGATAAGAAAGTTTATTTAGCAAAATATATATATAAAAAAAGCATTGCTTTCTACATCCAGTATTTATTTTTACCTCCCTCTGCCGAATAGTGAAGTTTGTTTGCCAAGGAATTGAGAAAGTAACCTCCAATAGGTCAATTGCCTTAGAAAACCTTACTCTGTGAAAGGCTCTCAGCCATTCAAGACATAATAAATCCAAAGAGATTAAGGCTACATCCACCAAAACAAGACAAAACACTTATAATTTCCTGTATAATTTCAGAAATGATGTCCATAAGAATAAGTCAGCTTAGTAAATGTCTGCTGCTACATGAATGTACTTAGTACGATTGAAAATGCAATCAAACTATGCCAGACCTGTAGGTGGCGCTGTGACGCAATAGGGAATTGGGCATGTGCATAATACCGTATGGCTCTATTGGTGCTGTTGTTTTCTGAGTGCCGCAAATGTGTGTTTGTTTGAAGTTGGCTGATTACAGGGGTGTCAAGTAACAAGTACAAATACTTTGTTACCTTATTTAAGTAGAACTTTTGGCTACCTATACTTTACTGGAGTTTTTACTTCTATTCCTTAAATTTTTTTTGCCATTATCTCTGCTTTAGTTTTGTTTCATTTAAGCTCATTTTCGTTATGACCTGTAAAAAAAAAACAAAATCATAAAAATTAGTTGTTTCATTCACATATTTAATTTCTTTGTGGTTGGACTCTGTCCTGCCCCAACTTGTTGTTTGCCACATACCAAAATAAATAGTTTTTAAAGATGATGCAAAGTTAAATTTGACATATAAGGAAGTTATCATTAAGAATTGTACCCTTTGATAGAGTAGTGCAGTGTAAGCTTTAAACCATCTGTCCTTTGCTTTTTTTCCTGCATTACTTTTACTTTAATACTTTAATTAGTTTTAAAAATGGTAGTTTTGCTCTTTTACTTGAAAAAAAGCTTAAGTTGATACTCTAACTTCTAAAAAATTGTTTTAAAACGGATTTATGTATCTATGTTAGTAATAAACATGAATACTTTTGACATCTCTGGCTGATTACAAAAGTGTCTCAGAGAAAGATTCAGAGAGGTGGAAAGTCTGGAAACATGGAAGTTGAAATATTGTCATTCTGGGACCTAGTGTCAAAAACATGAATTCACAGACTCCCAAATGCCAGCCTCATTGTAATGGGCCGGATGCGGAACCAAGATTCACCACAACAGGTCATAACATGTGCAAAAGAGACCCTTTTGCACATCACAAATAGGTTGCACATATACTAGATGAAAATGCTTTCTCCTTACAAAACCATATTTATTCACCTGTAGCATCTCAGGTGCAGTTGTAGATCTAAATAAATTGGGAAATCAGTTCATTGCTGCAAATGAGCCCCACACATAAAGGGATTTGTATACATCTGATGAACATATGGCTGGAATCACTGTTAATTACCCAACTTGTCAGCCAACTCCATCTGAAAAGCTGCCCGCTCGCCCAAATTGACAGAACTTCTCACCCGACTCCTCAGGGTGAGTCAGGCAGCCCTACGGAGGAGTTTTTTCCCCAGTCACTTGTAGTGTGGATCTGATTCTTTCAGCTGTTATCAATCTCTCATGACCATAGGTGAGGGCTGAAATGCAAAATAGGCAGATAGTTTAAGATAGTTTCATTTTTTTCATTCTTAACAGATGGACATATTTTCTTCCTTAAAAAGTATCCAAGCCTGATGAGAAAACCTCAAAACCTCATAGCCTCATGCTCTGGGTTACCTTTCTTTATGTAAATCTGTTTTGTTTTTTAATGAAGGCAAAACTTTATCAAGAGGCTGCATACCATTAAGCGCTTGATCAAACTCTGGATGTTGGATCTTTTGCAAGTTACCCACACCAGGACAATATCGTTATGCACACTTACCAACCAGCTTTTTCTTTTTCCAACACTTTCAGAAGGGCTTTTTAGGTGAGCCATACAGGAGGTTTCACATTGGAGTTACAAAGGTTGAAGATGTGCTCACATCTAGGAACCAAGCTACATATTTAATTTAATGTAATATGCATTTTATTTTAAGACAAAAAAATCTTATTTTTCCTTTTAGAAAATTTTACAGACAGCAGTGATGTGTTGTTTTTTTTTCAGTCTTTCAGTCCCATCTCATTTAATGGTTGTGTTCAGCTTTTCTAATAGACTTTGTAGTACTTCTCTCCTTCTGCTTCTTATTTAAGATAGTATTTCCTGCTCTGGACTATTTGTTTCTGTTTCAGACAGAACAAGTTTGGCATAATATAGCCTATATTCTCTCTGTTATTTATAATATGCAGAGGAATTTTTTCCCAACAATGTTTCACTGTTTTTCTAACAAAGCCAAAAAATGCTTTAGTGGAGAAAAAAAAAATCTAAGACCCAATTTTTTAAGAATGAGTTTCTTATTTAGTTATTATTCGTAGTATTTTTATTATTACACAAGGGCAGATGAATCAGAATCAGACATACTTTAATAATCCCAGAGGGAAATTACAATAATCCCAGAGGGATTTGTTTTTATGGGGATATGATAACATATGGTCTCTGCTTTTAACTGAAATTAAATTTGTCATTCGGGATGTTTTCTTCCTGTTTGTCTCTTTCTGAGGATTTAATTTTGAAGTTAAGGATTATTTAAGCTGAATCATAAAGCCTTACTTCACCAGTTTACTGTTTGTTTGTTTTTGTTTTTTTGTTTTGTTTTGTTTTTTACAAATCTAACATTTTCATCAACGAGTCCAAAGTTTGAGGAATAAAATATGTCAGTTTTTATCCAGCATCTACATTATTGGTTTTTGAATGTTTGCTTATTTTCTTCAAAAGTTGAACTGGCACATTTTTCCTCATTTATGGCATCTATAAATATATCTTGGAGTAGATCATGCAGCAACAGCATCAGTAGAGATCAGACATTGATTCATTTCTTAGGGGTTGACAGATCTGCCTTAGAGTCTCTTCCAGTGAGACATGTTTGAATCCCTTTCCTCAGAAAGTATTCAAAGGACTCCCTGAGATGTCCAGCCTCCTCAACTGGCTCATTTTGATATGAAGGAGCAGGAAATCTGGCTGTTTCCTTTATATTATTGATACAGTTTATCTGACAGATCAGTGATTCATATGTAAATTAAAGGTTTCCACTTTTAGTCTCAGTCCAGTCTTCATTCCCACTGACCTGTAATCATTTTTTTATTTTATAGAAATAGTAAAAACTGATCTGAAATGACCAGAATTTAGTCCAAATGTGTTTGTTTTATGCAGTGCATGTACTGTCTGTGCAGATGTGGCAGCTTAGTCATGGAAAAAATGAGCACATCTGTTTGAGCTATATATGTTATGTCAATTGAGGTGTTTTGTTTCAGCGGCAAAGATAAATTATGTTTTGATTATTGGAATTAAGGTTTAAAACTGTTTAGTTACAGTTGAAGCATTAAAGGTTCATTTAAAATTGTCCTCTTTTAAAAGGCTTGACAGATTCGTATTGTTTAGTTGTTTGTTTTTGTCTTTTTTATCATGAATTTAGTAAAGCATTGTAGCTCGGCATGGAATAATAGAAATGTTTGGAGGATCTGTACATTTTAGGTTAGCTTGCAACTTTTCCATGCAAGTTGTGTAAATTGGTGTTGCTATTCCCTCTCTTTGTTCTTTCGTTTTCTTTTGTCGTGACTGTCGTGAGTCACAAAGCCGGACTGCATGCTCTGTGCCTCAGCTTCCTTAAGCACCACCATTATCTCTTTGTGCCATCCCTGCCTCCCTGGGATTCTCAGATCGCCAGGAACAAGTCAAAAATAAAAACAAAAGCTCTAAGGATGATTCAGTTTTTGTGTCTTTAAACATTATTTCAATTCCAGGTTTTTGTTCAACTTTGTTTTGATTTTCATGCACAGAAACACAGCCAGCAAGTGCACGCTTTGCAGCTTACTTTCCTAAGGGTCATAAGGAGCAAAAAGAAGGGAAACATCAAATATAGTCTTCAGTGCTCACATAATCAAATTCACCATTTTGGAGATCTTTGAAGGATCTTTTCCATATTTAGTTTTTAATCAGCTAACTTCAGTGAGAGAGGATCCAGGTTTCAAACCGTCATCAGATAAAACCAAATGTGGTTTCCTCAATCTGTTATCCAAGTCGTGACTCCTTCTATGGCAGATAATGCTTCCTGCAAACTGCAGGTTGCTTTTTCCCCATGCCATGTAGATATATTTGTGTAGCCAATGCTTGTGCATGAAAAGGGATAAAAATAAGCATTGGGGATATCACTACTGGCTCCATTTCAGCTGAGAGAGCTGCTCTGCCTTTTTTCATAGAGTTAGAGGATTCTGTAACTCCCCTTCTCTTGGTTTTTTTAAATACAGATTCAGCTACTCAACTGTTTTCAAGTGACATGCAATCTAAGAATTGTGTGTAAACAACAAAGGCTCTAACACTCCATTATTAATGCACATTAGTTATATATATTGGCACTTAGGCAGCTGGTTAAGGTGAATTTGAAGATCATCATTCATCTGTTTAAATTACAACAGGGATATAAACTAGGCCAAAACAAACCAAGAACAACACTTGACAGATTGTTCAAAAAGGAGTAGACAGGTGTAAAAATGTATTAATCCCTACTGATATTTGATACATATACATTCCCAAATCATTTACATCTCAATATGAATTTACACTAAAAGATGCATTAGAATAACTGCCAACGATTGGTTCCCATGTGACAGAAAATAACAAGGACCAAATATTAAAAAAACAACCATCCTCAGCTGTGAATATCCCAAGTCATATCTTTTTTTTTTTTATCCATTTATATTTTGCGAAGTGATGCATACACATTCACAAATTGAAAAACACAAGGTCATTTTGTCAGTACAAGAAGAAGAATTTTTGTTGTTTTTACATTATTACTGCAAATATTGAGGTTATATTTTATTAGAGTGTGTCTGTGTTTGTCTGTCTGTGTACAGGATAACTATAAAGGTTAATCACAGATTTTAAAGAAGGCTTCATCAAAGGTGTCCCTCGTGCCAATGTATTCAATTCTATTGATCATCCAGATCATAATCAGAATACAGGATCCTTTTTGAAAGAGTCTCTAACACTGTGAGAATGGTCTATTTGGCAGAACAAGTAGTTCCTCAATAAACCAGAGGGTGACAGCAAAGACTATTTGCAGCCTCCATATCTGACTCAAAAAGTTAGGACATATTTTATTAAAGACAAAAGCACAAGAAAAGGGAGTGTTGTTTGATAGCAGGATCAATTAAAAACCTCTGAATTCAATTTTATGTGAATGTTCTTCATGCCGAGGAACATTGAATAAAATTTGGTAATGTTTCAGTTCATGTGCCAGTTTTAGCTATAGGTGAAAATTACAATTTTGGGCAAAATTTGCTGCTCGTGTGTTTTTCTAGGTTTGTCTCTAAAATTATAACCACCTCTTCTAAAACACTTTTTCAGATATTGCCCTGAAGAAAAGGGTTCATTTCCCTGAACATAATTATTGGCCTTTTGTATTTAACTCAATCAGCCAATGTCAATGTTTGTGACCCTAAACAAAATGACCTATTCTGGTCCCTCTTTTCTTGGACATTTAAACTCCAGACGGAGTTTAAAAAGAGGTGTCAAGTAAACAAAGTACAAATACCTCGTTAAGTAGAAATTTTGTGCTTTACTGGAGTAATTATTTTTTACAGAATTTTTACTTCTACTCCTCACATATTTTGTTTAGCAATTATCTCTACTTTTTACTACTTTCATTTTAAAAATAGAATCGTTCATTTGTTTTCATTTAAGCTGATTTTCGTTATGGCCTGTTGGTAATTAGAAAAAGTAAAAACCATCAAAATAATTTGTTTTATCCAGACTATTAATTTCTTTGCAGTTGGACTCGGTAATGCACCAACTTGTTCTTCACCACGTACCAAAATAAAGAGTTTGTGAAGATGATGCAAAGTTAAATTTGACACTGTTGCCATTAGTTATAAAATTACGAAAATCAAGTATAAGAATTGCAGAAAGATGTTCCTTTAAAGGGTAGAGCAATAAAGCTTCTATCCTTAACATTTTTGTCCTGCATTACTTTTACTTTTATACTTTAAGTTGTTTTACTTTTACACTTGTTCTTCAGTAAAAAGCCTATCTTGATACTCTAACTTCTTCAAAAATGTTTTAAAACACTAGGATTTCTACTTCTGCATGAGTAATAAACATGAATACTTTTGACATTTAATTTTAAACTTTTATTTTATCAATCACTTCTCAAAGTTTTTATTGAATAATAAGTGTTGGAAATGAGAGATCTTATTCCACTCCTTAATCCATCCATTCTATCAACATCATCTGACACAGTCTTTAATCTATGATTTACACTGAATATTTAAAGGGCAGAATTCGACCCTTTACAGCAATTTATCCGGGATCTCAAGAGCCCAAAAGGCGTATTATGTCAGAAAGTAGAGTATATGTTCTTTTCATGGTTGCAAAGTGGCTAATCTTGTAAATTAAAGGGGATTCTAATTTTAATACCAGAGAGTTGTGCTCTTTGTAAATGAAATGATGAAATCTAAAGTTTAATTTATTTATGTTTGAAAAACTCGATGTAGATTCTGTTTTTGCAATCCTGCAACATTTTTCTGTAAGAATCATTGAATGCAATTGGTCTGTTCTTTCCCCCAACAGCGGGACCGTTTTGTAAAGCTCCTGGATCAGCTGCACAATTCCTTAAGAATCGACCTCTCTATGTACAGAGTGAGTGGAAGCTTTCAGCCCATTATGAAAATGTGAAATTTTGATGTAATACAGGGAGCCAATTTTACAGATGATACTGGGGGAGAGTTCATTGATTTTAAATAATCTGTATAAAATGTATTATTTTCTTCCTCTGTCTCTGGCGGTTTCCTATTATCTTTCAAAGCAACATAAATGAAAATGTGCACAAATGTAACTCTCTCTCCTCAGAGAGAGTTATTGTGTAACATTTAATTGCAATTGTGTTACTTCTTGCCTATTAATTTAGGTATGTTTGAAGTTTTTAAACCTTTTTTTTTCTCCTTGTTTGTCCATGTCTGCGTGCAGAATAACTTTCCAGCCAGCAACAAGGCCCGTCTCAATGACCTGAAATCAACCGTAGACCTTCTTACCAGCATCACCTTCTTCCGGATGAAGGTGAAAAAACTAATTCTTATGCTTTCATTTAAATACCTGCCAGGTAGTTGATATACTCTGAAAAACTGTGAAAAAATGAAATAAAATTCATTGTCTAAAGTCACAAGGCATGATAAAGTATTTTACATTTTTTACATCATCTAAACTTTATCGTTTTTATCTTAAGTTTTCATTTTTAGCTCTGAATACTATTTTCACTAAGAATTCATTCTTCAGCTCTTCAGGTTATTTTGCAGCACTTTCTTGCAATGTTTTTCAGGGTATCCTTATAGTTTAGTGACAGCATTTTTGATTTCTTTATTAACATGCTGTCCATTCTGTATCAGCTGGCCGGACATTTCCTGGCTGGTTCTGTTTACTGCTCCCTGTCCTCCCACTCACTGTCTGCTCACATTCAGGTGTTGGAGCTGCCGAGTCCGCCCAGAGCAGCCAACGTGGTGCGGGATTGTGTCAAAGCCTGTCTGAACTCCACCTACGAGTACATCTTCAACAATTGTTTAGATCTCTTTAACCGCCAGTTTCAACCTGCAATTCAGGAGGTAAGTTTTGAAGTTTCTACAGTTCATAAAAGGTTGTTAAGAAAATAACATATTTAGTCAGATCTAATAAAAAACATAAACCTACGTAACTTTCAGTGGACCAATCGCATCAACATAATACAACAGCTGATCCAGATCGTTGTTTGGAGGACCAGAGTTGTCAAAATCAAAATACATACTGTAAAAAAATTCTGTAAGAATAATATTTTTAAACACAATACATTTTTTTATTCCCATTTTTATTAACTGTTATTTCCAAATTAATTTTGAACAGTTTAGTAAATTGATTATTCTAAATTTTGTTTTCAGCCTTTCTGTTAATTTAAATCATTTTGTTATTGTGGTTTAAAATGTAATACTTGTTATGCTTATTTTGAATATTGAAGATTATGATAACAACATTTAAATAAGAATCTAATAGCATCAGGAGCATTGTTATTAGTATTTCTAGTAATGATTACATAATGGATCACACTGGAATTCCTTATAACAATAAAAATCCATCGTCTATACTCAGTTTAAACCTACAGACAAACTGAAATACTTATATGATCCTCAAAGTTTTTTTTACATGTTTCTGATGTATTTTAGTGTTCCTAAAGCTAAGAAAGGATCATTATGTGAAGATGTGTTCCAAACTGATTCTCACTGACAGCGCGTGCTGCACAAAGTTATGGACTAATAATAGTCACCATCAGCATCTCTGAATATTTTATTACTGTGCTTTGAAAGATTTGCCTATTAATGAGTGGGAGCCTGTTTTATTATCTTCTTTTTTTTGTATAAACTACCCACAATTTTCATATCTTCAAGATTGATTTTGAAGTCGTGTTTAAGATTATTTATGTGCTTTTTAAAGTATTTTATTTTTTTGTATTTGTTTTTTTTTTTTGTATTTAGTGTTTGCTGCAGATGCTGGTTTGTGAAAAATGACGTATTCATGAGAGCATCTTTTTCTCCCAGTCAGTTTCTAAGAGATGCGACACATCAGAACAGAATTCTTTCATTGACTTTTTTTATTTTGTCTCTTCACTCCATAACAGCCTGAGCAGGAAAAGAAGAAGATAAAGAAAAATAAAGAAAAAGCTGAGGGAGAAGGAGATGATAGTGAAGAAGAAGAGGAAGAGGAGGAGGAAGAGGAGAAGAAAGAAGAGAGTCAGCCAGAAGAACAAGGCCCGAGCATCCAGAATCTGGACTTTTGGCCTAAACTCATCACGCTTATTGTGTCCATCATCGAGGAAGACAAGAACTCATATACGCCCATCATTAACCAGTACTGAACTCTGAAATTTATTTTAAGATATTTATTCAGTACTATTAATATGATTTTTTGGGCATTTAGATTAAATTCCAAGTCCTTTAACGTCAAAATAAGTTTTATTATTACTTTGCCTTTAAAATATGGATTAATAACCAAAGATGGTAATCATAAACAACAGGTTTTGGAGCACTCTTGTATGGTTATCTTTGAAGATTTTCCAAGAGAGTAGGTTGATGAACCTGCAAAGAGCATTTGTCAAAACAGTGAATTATTTGTTTTGACTTCAGCTTTCAGTTACTAATTTAGAAAAGTTAATGCAAGCAAATTGTACTTTTTTCACATATATACATTAATACACACATATTACTCCCAAAATCGTTGTTTTCTAGTCCAGAAAATTTATTAAACTCAAGCATATGATTTTATTTTAAATTTCTAACTGTAGTTTCATTTTTGAAACTTAATGTCTGCAGTAATATTTAGTTAAATTTATCATTAGAAAAGTGGTTCAGTGAAGCAGCAAAAGGGAAGGTGCAGATAATCCTCCATCCATTTGTGAGATGTTGGGTTTAAGGTTTTTTCAATGGAGACTTTATGAAAATCATAGATATCTCCAACCAATACAGTAATCCTTAGGGTCACCAACTCTCTAGTTTCATTGGTGTAAAGCCGAAACTTTATGAATAATAGAACTCTAGCTGAAAATATGACCACTAAAACTTTTGTCCCATAATTGCATATTTTTAATTTCAGTGAAGTAGGAAATATGTCACAGGAAGTAAATATTTGCTGCTTATGGCCTTAATATACATTGGACTGAGCATGTATGGTCTAAGTAGTTAACCATGTCCAGTAAGGAAACAAAGGCGTGCACAGTGACGGAATATAAGTCAGTATTATTGGAGGGATTTGCCTATCTTACAGTCCGTGGTTACAGAATTTTACGCTTCATACATTGTGAGATTGGTTCATTTTTTAATATCTTTAAAAAATCTACAGATTATTCTACAGAGTTTAATTGGAGAAGTTTTATAAACATAGCAAAAAGAATTGTTATAAGTTTACATCTGTTATGGTAACTTTTGGCAGACTTTATGAGGCTTTTGTTTTGTGAATATCGATATCAGGATTGTGTTGTATCAACTAAACCTAAAAAATTATTTGTGATATAATTTTGGTCATATTGTGCAGCCCTAGTGCAGCATGAGCTTCTCACCCCATCTATACTGCATATGTGCAGAGGCGGTATAAGTGCAAACCTAATATTAAAGCAATAGCTGCATTATTTATGTTATGCTAAGCTGCCTGCATTGACGATGATACACTCACTTCCACATTCTGAAGGCTTAAAACTGGTGTGTTGCTCCATTTTCTTTAATAATGTAAAATGACTCACATTCTAATATTTGGGGAACTTGTCAGTGCTAAAATATAAGGAGTTAATAAATAAACAAAACAATGAAGTGATGGGAAAGTAACCTGTCCTGGTCAGTGGAACCCTGAATTCCCTAAGAGTTATTCTAGTACAAACACTAAATGAAGCCACAAAAACTGAAAGAAGCATTGAAGACTCAAAAGTTCCACAAATCAATTGTCATTCCTTATATGTTTGCATGCATGATAAACAGCTTATGCTTCTCCTTTCTGACCAATTTTAGGTTTCCTCAGGAACTCATTGTCGGTAAAGTCAGCGCTGAGGTGATGTGGAATCTCTTCGCTCAGGACATGAAATATGCACTGGAGGGTAAGTAGATGTTTCTCTACACTGTGTACTTCTAAGTGTGAGTGTGTGCGCTTCACAACTCCAACCTCTAAATTCACACCATCAACTCTCATCCCACTCTTCTCCATCATCTTCTTCAGTTTTGGATAAAATTGACCACTATCACTGGAACAACGGTGAGATAGAGGAAGTAACACAATGTGGATGTTAGGATAGAACAGCTGTGAGAGTCATCGATGGGACAATAAGTGTTGTGTCGTATTATTATAGCGGGTCTATCATTGCTGTTACAGTATCCACTTAGGCTTAAGGGAATATGCAGCAGCTTCATACTGTTATATAATTAATCTTTTAAGATATGTGATATGATCTAAATACTAATATTTCTAGATGAAAATCAATATAGTCCTCCTTTTTTGTAGATATGAATATCTTGCTGTGTAACTACATTAAGGCTTGTAGAAACAGTCATGTTCTGTCCTGGTGGTCTAGATGCCTGTAATAGTTTGTGTCATAAAATATTAGATCATTCAAATTGTTATTAAATAGGTAGAGTGAATGGTTTAGTGCACCTTGAAATGTGTGTTTTGCTCCTCTCAAATCTTTCCCTGTCTGTGTATCAGACTTTCATCTTGTTTTGTCTGAACTCTCATTGTTTCATTCATTGTTCTGTTGCCATCTCAGCTCCCGCCACATTTTGCATCCGCAGAGTTGATTTTTATGCTGGTAAGACGTTGTCTGTGTGTAGGCGTGTTTTTCTACTAGTTTATATGCCCTTTAAGGACTTTCTTTAGCATTTTGACCAGCCTTCTGAAGAATGACGGTCTTATGGGGAAACTTTAGGTTTAGGGTTAGGGGAAAGGTGTGATTATTGGGCCAGCAATATAGTAGTAATAGTTAGGGAAGGTCTTGCTGTTATACATAAATGCAATTTCTACAATTTAAGGTTGAATCTTTGCTTTTTTGTGAAGCTTAAATATTTCAGATAATCCCAACATATCAGTCAGATCCAGACTTTTCCTTCAGGGTTTCTTCTAGAGAGCAGCATGCAAAACAGGCCTATAATTGAATAATATGAAAAAATACATTTAATTAACCACCAATATACTTAGCAACATTGTTTTTTCTCTGCAGTTTCAAAAGCAAGCTGCTGTTTTTCTATCTTCTTGTTGAAGAAACACCTAAAATAATTTTAATTAAGTCTACAAGTCTTGAATTTCTTAAATGAGTCATGGATTTTTTGGGGAAAATTTTCTCTGTTCAATGTGTATATATTTTTTTATTTATTTTCACAGAGCATGAGAAGCATAAGCTGTGTAAATCTGCTGACTACATGAACCTACACTTTAAAGTCAAATGGCTTTACAACGAATACGTGAAGGAGCTGCCCGCGTTCACAGATGCTGTACCTGAATACCCTGCGTAAGACAATCATCCGTCTTTCCCTCATTTGTTTCTTTCAAATAGAACCTCCACCCCACGGATTTTTGATCGATACTTTAATGTTCCTGTGATGTGCTGTATATTGAGCTGCAGAGTTATGCATCTGTTAGCTCTTTTGCCTCGTTGGAAGATGATCCTGCGTTTGAACTGATCTTAGTTGTGGGCATGATTGTCTTTGCTTTCTGTGTATGTTAGTTAGTGGTGGTTAAAAGCCCATCCCAAAGGATCAAAGGGACAGATTTGGTATTTAACAATATTTAGTGAACCAATAGGTAACTGTTGTGTTTGAGAATTTTCTTTTTAACTTAAAAAGCTTCTGTTTGGAGGAAAATATTAAAATAAAATAATGTTTTGTTTCTTAGACTTGATCATACATTTCCTGTTGAATTGCAGATTTTAAAAAGACAAATGTCACCCCAATTTAAAACAAAGCAGCTTACTATAATTTATTCCTTTTTAATTAATATCTTCTACACATCTATTAAAATCCTTATTAAAAGCTAACACAAAAACCAGCGGAACAGCTACGAAATGCCTTGAGCCAGTTATCTTGATACTAACACCCACCAGACTGGATGAAGAATATGGCTGTACTGGTTGTTTATGCAAATATTAGACAATAAAACAGCAAGAATTGTTATATTTCTGGGTAACATGCATGTCTGGTGTTATCCTGAGTGTTCTGTGCAAGGACTAACTCATGTAGTATTAGATATTTAATTGCCCAGGGGATTGTAAGGTGTTAATCGTCCTAGTGAGCTCCTTGGAGTCACAAACACCAGCAGTAAAAACCTCTTAAGTCAAACTATAACGGCATCATGATTTTCCTCAAATGGAGCAAGCTTTTTCCAATTTACTGTGATCCACCTTCCTATAAAAGTTTGGGAAGATCCTCCAGAATATCCCTAACAACAAATGTGGTGTTTCATTCTTTCTGACATCGTCCTTGTTGTTGCAGGTGGTTCCTCCAGTTTGTTCTGGCCTGGCTGGCTGAGAACGAGGAGGTGTCGATGGACTTCATGTCCGGAGCTCTGGAGAGAGACAAGAGGGAAGGGGTGAGTTTTTATGTGACCACAAAGAAGAAGAACTCCACTAAAATTTAACAAGAACTACTAAAAAAAAAAGCTCAACACTGTAAAGTTTAAATGCTCAAATTATCTCAAAACCTGTCTGTTAAAAAAAAAAAAAAAGAAAGCTAATTTTTCTTTATTCCCTGAAAACATCCTGTATCCTTAAACAGCAATTATCCAAGAAAGTAAAGAGAAACTAAACTCAGCAGCAGCAGAACAGAAGCTTTTTTACAACAGGGTGATTTACAGCCACTGTTTCATGACCTGCAGTTCACACAGTCTCTACTGGATCGGTTTTATTGATTCTGGTTCAGTCGGCTCTTGTTTTGGCCAATTTTACAGAATGATGGACAGGTGTTGTCTGTTGAACTCCTTCTGCTCCCAAAGCTGCACTTTATTTTTAGTAAATCAGGATGACCTTTCTTCTGTTTGCATTGTGAAGCTCTGCTGGAGTTCAATCTGACCAAACAGGCCTAATGCTAAACCTTTCAGGTTTGGATCACGTCATGCCCTCCCGAAAAGGAAAATGCTTAATTCCAGTTAAGCTGTTCATTTATTCTGTCCACCTAAAGTGGGTTCTTTGCTGCCATCATTATCATTAACCTGTTGTCCTACCCACACTGTGTTTCCACATCCACTGACACCCATTTGCTTTCAGTGTTGTCTGAGTTTTCTGCAGGAAGCAGTTTCGTTCTATTAAGAAGGAGATGGACCTAAGGCTTGCTGGTCACCTACTAAATCATTTTACCCTGAGGCTAAAACTCTAATAATGACCTTCCTGTTTTTTAAACAAACAGCCTTTTTTAGCTGCTGTGTTCTTAGCATTACTTTCTGTCATCTGATGCCATTTTTTATGCAAAGTGTTGGTTAGTTAATCATTAAAGGCAGCAAAAGAAATAATTTTGAGTATTCCCTTTTAAAGAGTTTTTTCCACTAATTAGACTGTTTATGCTCTTTCACAGCTTAATCTGTACTGATAATATGACTGGCAATAATAATAATAAAAATATCAATAATTTAACTTTATTGATCTCACATTGGAGAAATTTATCTCTGCATTTAACCCATCCCCTTGGGGAGCAGAGGGCTGCCTGGGGAGCAGTGTGGGGTTAGGGGCCTGCTCATAGACCCAGAGTAGGGTGGCCTACTGGTTGCTTTTTTTCTGTTGCCAAAAAGCAGTAATAATAATTTTTGTCCAGATAAAAGCATAGAAAATGCAAGCTTCTTTGTATATAAATTAACTCAAAAGTAGTCTTCAGTGAGCAATATCTTTTGTCCTGATTTGCAGAGGGTAACACTCTCAGCTCATCAAGTTTCTGGGTGGTTGGTTTAAAAACTGATAGAAACTAAAACGGCATAGAAACTAAATCCTACCTTTTTTCATTCTTGTTCTGGGACCACCAGTTAACAGGTCCCTGATAAACTTGGTAGCCTGAATGACTAAAAAAAATCAGAACTAGTCACTTTTAAATAAATCTAAGCCAAAGACCTCACCCTTTGACAAGGTTTTCAAATTCTATGTTTTAACAAACAGTCAATCAATTCTGGGGGATTTAAGGGCTGGTCAGATATAAACCAGGATAATTGATGACCTTCTTAAGACCTTTATAGACAAAAATAAAATAATCTAACTACTGATTTCTTACTTTGAAATTTGTAAGACAAAGAAATTATTTTTAATCTCACATTTGATGAAATTCTGAACCATTTATAGAAAACCACACTATAGAAAGCTAGTTCAGTTGGTGACAGAAATAAGATAAGTGTTTGACATGATCATGTATAATAAGGGATCAGTACTCCATACATTTAGATAAATGCATCATTTAGATGCATTTAAATGAAAGCAGACTGAGAAATTAGCCCTAAGGTACCCCACATGTGATGTTTGTTTGCTCTGATTTAAATTACTGAAAGGCATAGACTACTCCAGGTCTCATTGATTAAAGAGTTTTTTTTTTAATAAAGTTCTTTAAAACAAATAGATGTCACCTAATTACTGAATTTTGTTTAGCAAAAGGCAAAAATTATATAATAACCATACCCAAAACTTTAACTCTCCACATAGTTGCTTTAAATAGTACAAATAAAACAGTTTTTATGTAATAGAAATTAACATGGTGACATTTCATTATTATTTATCTTCATATTGGTGATCTTTTTACTCTTTGAGAAGCATGCGATTATTTTAACAAAAAGACTAGCAGCAGAAGCCAGAAACCTGACACTCCATTTGTTTGGCTATAATTAGCCTTTTAGTATGAGCTTCCCATCTAATGACTTCCTGCATAGCTACACCCAATACTGTAAGTGGAACTGAGCACTAACGATTATCTTTCAGGGGAGTAAATATGGAGCAGGCGTTTGTGTGAATGAAGAGTAGGTACTGAAGTTACAGAAAAGTGTTGTTTCCTGCTCCTACCTGCAGTTCCAGCAGACGTCTGAGCACGTTCTGTTCTCCAGTTCGGTGGTGGACATCTTCACTCAGCTTAACCAGAGCTTTGAGATCATCAAGAAACTGGACTGTCCCGATCCAGCTGTGGTGGCCCAATATAACAGACGCTTTGCTAAGGTGAGCTTTGCACCTGTGTAACACTACAGCTGCTTTGAACTATTGGGTTACCAATTTCTTAGATTTCCACTCTACGGAGAACCGAAATATTATATAACAAGAAATGTATATTTTCACTCTGCTTCTGCTAAATGCTTTCGTATTTGTCTTTGCTTCCTCATCATAGTCTGGATGGAACAAACCGTCCTCAAATTTAGATGTAGTCAGCTTCGCTAATATCGATGCTGATACTTTTTTAAGCTTGATATATCATGAAACTGTTGACCTATTGGTGTATTTGTGATTTTTACTTTAATAAAACATTAGGAAAACAAATTTTCAAAGCTATTTTGAAATCTTGAGGCAATAAAAAACTACTGTGTACTGTAAGGGTG
This sequence comes from Cyprinodon diabolis, assembly GCA_030533445.1. NCBI lineage: Eukaryota > Metazoa > Chordata > Actinopteri > Cyprinodontiformes > Cyprinodontidae > Cyprinodon > Cyprinodon diabolis. The sequence goes on from CM060073.1 coordinate 14,491,204, forward strand.
ACCAGACGTCCTCTTTTTCCCGGACATGTCCTACTTTTCATATCTACAAAAATGTCCGGGGGGAAATTTCAAAATCGTTCAGGATTTTGGTCGACCTGGAGCTGATGGCTCGGTTCGAATGCCTGGTCTGGTCCAGTCAGGGGCCCAGCACACATGCAGGTGCAGTGACACAGACAGTTAGGCTGTGTCTGAATACCACCCCAATTACTATATAGGGCACTATATAGTGGTTACGTCATTTTAAATGAGGGTCTGAATGTCTGGTGGATGAAAAAGTAGTGGACTCAAAATTTCCATGCAGAGTGACGTGACCAACGGGCAGCAAAAAGTAGTGATTGTCTGTCCGAACGGTCGGTTAACTGAGTTCACTATAAAGTGCACTATACAGTCCCTTCTCTATATAGTTATTGAGGGATCTAGGGGTTAGGGTGAATGTTTGGACACAGCCAAAGGCTTTGGTGAATCTGCTGCAGTCAGTGCATGCAGGAGAGTATATTTTTAGTATGGTTCAACATCAGTACGAGCTTTGGTAGCAATCTTATCGGTACTTGGATCAATCCACCCACCTCTAGTGTAACCTCCTCTAATTATGAAAGTGGGTCTAAAATCCTGCCATTACAAAATAAGGCAGGACAACTTTATTTATGTAGCACATTTTTGTAGTAGTACACAAAGGGCCGGATCTATCAAAGGTTTGCGTGTATAAAAACGTGAGCTATTTCACTGCGCACGCTAAAAAATGTACAAACTGATCTATCAACAGCGTGCTAAAAGGATTTGGTCTTTAAAACGGGCTAAATAGCGCCTCTTATCCATTTAGTACTTTTTCTGCAATGAATATTCAATATGGGGCGTTTACACGCAAAAGTGCGTCTTGTGGGAGGAGAACATGTAAATATATTAATTTAGCACTCGCAAAGTGATTTATCAAACCTGACAGCAATTTTGCTAACGGTATCTGACTCTATATTTAACACGTTTCAAAAGAAGGTGCAAATGGTCTGTATGCGTAATTGCGCACACATGGCAGCGGTTATTGTCGCAAGAAGGAGACACTGAAATGAAGCAAGGAGACGCAGAGAACGCATTTTTTCACTCCGTGTGAATATTTTTGGAATGAACGAGGAAACGATCATCAAAACATATCGTTTATCCAGCATTGCCATTTTGGAGCTGTTGGGGGAACTCCGAATGGATTTGGAGCCAGCCACAAGGAGGACCCACGCAATACCAGATATCACAAAACTCCTTGCAACATTGCACTTTTCTGCATCTGGGATCTCCCAATCTCGTTTTTCAGAAGTGCTGTCCGACGTTCTAAATGCCATGTCGCCCTGACGCCCTACCGGAGAACCCCGACCCCTGCGCCTGTGGAGCAACATGCCAATGCTGCGGGTATGCGTACGCGCAGTCATCTCATCCACAGTCCCATTGTGAGCCATTTGGTATGTGCATTTTTCTACAGGCCAATATAAAACACCTGTTTGTTTTTTTTTTTTTGTTTTTTTTTACTGCAGTGAAGTAGAAATTCAGCCACATACCACCTTAGGGAATAAAGGTTGCCAAAGTTTATATATATATATATATATATATATATATATATATATATATATATATATATATATATATATATAGGGGTGGGGGTGTCACTGTAAGATTAAAATTTCTTATTGCACTGTTTTGCACAAACTACAAACTACTTTGCCGCAAACCACAAAACGCGCTAAACCATCATTTAAATAGGGCGTCTCCAACAGTATTGCACCTGCCAGCAGTTACGCAATCGCTCTTGTTAAATCACCCGCAAACCATGGTTCAGCCCCTCGCGCAAAATTCCAGTTTGCGAGCGCAAATTACTGCACGCAAAATTGGATCTTGATAAATCCGGCCCAAAGTGTTTTACACAAAAGTAAAACACAAAAAAAACTAGATTGCAAGATCATTTAAAACAGGAGAAAAGGAGGAAAAGATTGATAGTAAAGTGAAAGAAGCTTGGACTATAAATTTCAACTAATATTCTTTAGATGGCACAGTGAAAGACCACTTTAAACAAATACATTTCTAATCTGGATTTAAAGCAATTTAGGGTTCCAGCACTTTTACCAGATAAGTGGTGTGTGAGTGGAGAATGTCTGTGTAAGTGTTGTGGTTTGCAGACCGAGGTTATAAAGCAAAGCAGTCCCTGTGAAGTAGAGGAGAGAAGCTTGGTTTGCATTCAGACTCACAGGGTTCCATGTAGGCCATATCAGCAGCAATGCAAAATTTCCAACCCCAGAACATATGCTGCGTTTGATTTTCTCCTGATATTGTTATCCATATTATTTAGTGTGCCCATCATCTGGTAAATGAGAAGCACCTAAGCAAACTTCAGTCAGGGCTATTATGTTCTTTTTTAAGGATAGGAGGCTTGTTTTTCTACTGGCTTTACAAAGTCATCCTTTTTAAGTCTTGTTCTCATAATCCATAGATTAATCTACCGTGCTGACTGAGACCTATAGAGTCCAAGATGGAGTTGCATGGGTTTTGGTGTCATGAATTTTTTTGCGACATTCATTCCAAGGCAGAATTGGCAAATCTGTTAAATGTGTTCGTCTTGTGACTAAAATAGAAAATCTTACTGTCAATCAATAACTTAAAATTGTTTGTAAATGTCCTTATTACCCTTGTCTAATAATAAGAAGCAGGTGAGGGTTCTCTCAGACCATTTGTGATGTCTCTCTACCTTAGTGTTGTGCTCATACACCTGTGAGCAACAACAAACTAAAATAATGTTCCTGATTTTATAGCAGTGGCAACACTGATGGCATGTTTCTTGTTGATTTACATATAATGTTGGTTATTAGCTTTACCAGCTACATTGATACGACCTATATACAGTGTATCAGTCTGGTAAAGAGCTGCCACAGCTCGATTACGAAGGGCGGGACCAACAGGGTTAGCCTCAACCAATCAGAAAACTACGGATGTGATGCAAAAACTCCAAGCGACAAGCTATGTTTTAGTAATTTTGTAATCCATGAAACATGTTGAACTGTCAAAGAAACACCCCAGTGGACGCTTTCTGCTAGTTTTGCCCAAAAAATCTGATGATAGAAGGCGTGCTCTCTTGTACGTTCTTAATTTTCATTGCAACATTGCTCCATTTTCGGTTGCCCGACTTGCACATTGTAAAGTCCTGCCCCCTGCTCTGTGATTATTGTGACCAGATCTAGCCAGAGTCAGCAGCAATTTACCAGAATAAATGATGCTCTGTGTGTTTCAGTCTATTTTTGCCAGGCTGCTTGATCATATTATTATAAAATCATGAAAATATATATATATATATATTTGGCTTATTTCATTGAAAAAGTGAAGCTTTCATATTGTAATCATTCTCTATACACACATTGATATATTTCAAGTATTTATTTCCTTTAATTTAGATGTTTTCAATTAATGAAAACCCCATATTCAGTATCACAGAAAATTTGAATATTACTTAAGAACAATACACAGAAACAGATTTTTAGAAATATTAGCCAACCAAAAAATATAACATGTACAGCTCTCAATGCTCAGTTTTTCCTGGATTAATGCAGCATGGCATAGAGTTGATCAGTTTGTGGCAATGCTCAGGTGTTATCAGAGCCCAGGTTGCTCTGATAGTCGACTTCAGCTCTTCTGCATCCTTAGGTATGGCGTATTGCATTTTCCTCTCTACAATACCCCATAGATCTGCTATGAGTTTGCTGTCCAGTTAAGATTAGCGATACCATTGTCCTTAAAACAGGTACTGGAAGCTTTGGCATTGTGCTCAGGTGTCAAGTCCTGTTGGAAGATTAAATCTACATCTCCATTATGTTGGTCGGCAGCCGTAAACAGGAAGTCTTCTAAAATGTCCTGGTAGACGGCTGTGTTGACCTTGGAACTCAGAAAAAACACCATCACCAGCACAGGACACAGCATCAGTGTGGTGGTCCTTTATGCACTGACTCCAGCTGCAGTCAATTCTTTATCAATTTCCCCTGAACTTTTTTCAACCACATCTTTTCTTTCCCTTTGCCTCTCTATTAATGTGCTTGGATACAGAGCTCTGTCAACAGCCAGCCTCTGTAGCAATGGAAATGTTTGTGTTTCCTTCCAGGTGCAAGATGTTAGTGGTCATCTTTTGTATAACTCTCAAGTCAGCAGTCTTTCCCATAATTTGTAGGCTACAGAACTACACTAAGAGACCATTTAAAGGTCTTTTGCAGGTGTTTTGAATCAATTAGCTGGTTGTAGTGTGGAACCAGGTGTCTGTATTTGAACTTTTTCATAATCTAAAAAAAAAATTGGTTTTGTTGTCATTTATAATTATCTAAATTGAAAAAAAAACCACTTGAAATATGTCACTCTGTGCGTATTTAATTTAGATTCACATTAATTCACATTCTGAATGTAATTGCTGAAATAAATCCACTTTTTCATGATATTCTAATTATATTATCAACAACTTTACAGTCTGTACTTCAGGCATATTAATTCTCTGAACTTTTTTTTCTCCATGTTTTTTTTTTCTCCCACACTGTTTACATCTGATCACTGCTGCAATTTATGGAAATTGAAATTTTTTTCATTTACTGTCTGAAAAGCTGTACTAAACAAAATTTCGTTTTGTAACACTCTGTGCATACCAAATGATGATAAAAGTTGTCTAAGTCTAATGTTAAGTTCAGATCACCAGCCTGTAGTTTGGATTACCTACATAAAAAATGCCTACCAGTTGCCGCGAACAGTAGCGGAAAACCGCGAAGAAGCAACCGGACCAGAGGTTGCTGTTGAACAGGATTCCCAGTGACAGCGCACCGCCGGTTTACAGGGGTCTGAGCGGCTCCGTCAGCTAAATAATATTTGAAGGCAGGATCACGATCTGGTTAAACTGACTGCACAGCTGATTTTTTTAGGTGGACTTTCACACTTAAAAACATTTTAAAACTACTTTTTACCCACTTATAGCAGCAAATATAGCTGCCATTGTTACAGGCAAAGAAAGGATAGGGTAGCTCCGTCCAACACTCATCAGACCCACTTTTCCGACCACGCAGCTAGAGCAGCAAAGATGCTTCAGCTTCTGTGCATCAGAACTAAACTTGTACAAGCATAAAAAATGAAGCAGCATGTGCGCTTTTTGCTGCTGCTGCTGCTGCTGCTGCTGCGTGGGGGCTGAACGTAGCATAAGTCTAGGCATTAGATAGCTGCAAAGAGAGAATGTAAAAAATGGTCCCATGGTGACAGAGTGCCAGTTCCTCCTAGCAGTTAAGTGGTAGCAAACAGGGAAAATGTCTGATTTCTCAACTTTAGCATAAAAGACCATTAGGTTCAGTTTTACTCCTTCTAAAGAGGGATCGAATGTTGAGGATTTTCCTCTTCTTTTATTCCTTTTGGATTTTTCCCAAACAAATTTCCTGTGCAAAACTAAACAAATGCTCAGTTACATTAGTAGCTGAATAAGATTTTTAAAAAATATAGAGCCTTTAAAACACAGGATACGTTGTTGTGGCGTATTAGAATCTAGCCTTTGAACCCTTTGACATCGTTCATCTCCTCAGATCAGGAGTAAATCTGAAAAACCTAACCAAACAGATATTTAACATTTATATTGACAACTAATTTCTGTTTTTATTCATTTGAAGCAACAGCTTTTAGGCATTGCCTTCAAAGCTAATATAACTTCAAAGCTGGATCAATAAGGCACTAATTTGCATAAAGAATGGCTAACGTGAGCCATCACCCAATCCATTTCTATTAAATGGCTTTTTATTTCTGCCTCTCCAGTCATTTTAATCTTTTCACTTTTGCTATTAAAACTCCTGCCTTTTGTTTTTCACCTCTTCTACCATTTTCTTCTCTCACTTGCTTTAAAAATTTTGGTCACCTATTCCCACAGCAATTTCTGTTTGTCTTGATCCAGACTATAATAGTATTTCATCTTTATCACAGTAGAGTAGAGATGGCAGCAGAAGTCTCGCTGGAAAGACAGGAGCCTCACAATCAAAGGATGGAGGGACTTAGGGAAGCGGGCAGTTAATGGCTTAAATGTTTAATGCATGAGCCTTCCATCCAGCTGAGTCAGCAGAAAGCCAGGGAATCTGTCACAGGGACTCTGGATGCTCTGACGGGAAAACTGCACTATTTAGGTTTTTCTAGTCCTTAATTTCCTGTCTTAAATCATAAATTAAACCGCTGATTTCTTTGAGAGTTCCCCTGAGAGGTTTGCACTTAAACAAACATGACATTTAGTTTTTGTCACCAGTAGACACTATTTGTGCATCCTTGCTAGGATCGTTGACACCTCGTTAACATTTTCTTGACCTTTTTACCAAATGTTTTATACTACAATCTGCATTTAAAAAAACAACAACACTGTACTAAGCAAAGTTTTTGCAGACTGTTTAATAAGATCAGTGGACAAAAATAGGTTTTGACAGTAATATGCAATTTAAAATTGGATGATATGGAGTATCATCAAAAAAAACTTTATTGATTAAACTTTATTATTCTCACAATGAAAAAATTCACCTCTGCATTTAACCCATCCCCTTAGGGAGCAGTGGGCTTCCATTGTGTGGCGTCCGGGAAGCAGTGTTGTCTTAAGGGTCTTGCTCAGGGACGCAGAGAGGAGACTTTGGGGATCAAACCGGATGCTTGCAACCTTCTCAGAACACAAATGCAATGCTCTGACCACTAGGCCAACACTCCCCTTAATTGCTCTGATGAATTTTCCTCTTTAACGTTACGAATTAAGTGTTCCCATTGCTGATTGTTGTCCAAGTAGAACATTCCCCCCATTTGGATCTCCCATAAAGAAGTTTAGCCACTTCACAATAACCTAATAAATGGTTCAACAATGCAAATTATCCTTTCTTCCTCATCCCTTCAGCCATTTTTTTCTCTCACTGGTTTTAAAAACATTTTTGCAACCTGGTCCTGCAGGACTTTTTTTTTGTGCTTAACTGAGATTGTGTTTCACAATCTCAATGAACTTTGGGGCAGCTGCGGCTACAATGTAGCTTGTCACCATCAGTAAATTGTGAATGTTGCATGAATGGGTGAATAACTGAATGTAGTGTAAAGCACTACTAAATAAGATCCTATATAACTCCACATAACGTTGTTTTGTCCGCTGTCTAGTTTTTTCTAAATCTGCAAACATTGTAATCAAAACTTGCGCCAAGCTAAACACGCAAAGACAAAAAAATGGTGCCAATGATGATACGCAACTGTTTTAAGAGAAAAAAAAAAAGTTTATAATGCAAAAAGTTGTAAAGTTTTGTTTGCAATAAACCCGAAGCAGAGAAACAAGACATCAGGAGACTTTAATATTTATTTTGTTTATGGAAGAAACTGATATTTTTCACTTGAAGATCTCAAAACATCAACCCTGGTTGTTTCCACAGACAATCACCAAAGTTCTGCTCCAGTATTGTGCAGTGCTGGCCAAGAGCTTTCCAGCCTACTGTGAGAAGGAGAAGATAGTGAGTACCCACTGCAAAACTTATTTAATTTTTAACTGTGTGTCCAAGGTCGATTAAAAGGAGTTTTCTATTTTTGTTTTCGCAGTGATTTATGTCTTATTCCATTATTTTCTCTCCTATAACACCTGTTCTCGACTCATTCCTCTTCCTACAGCCCTGTGTACTAATGAACAACATCCAGCAGATGAGGGTCCTTCTGGAGAAGATGTTCGAGTCAATGGGAGCAAAACAGGTGAGTGTGAACAAGTAGATTCAAACCTCATAGTGCCACTGTTTTGTTTTTCTGCTAAATCCGTGGCTAATATCACCTAAAAGAGTTTAGCATCATCTTAGTGAACTAAAATGCTTCAAGTGTCCTCCTCAAATCCGGGCTAAACATTTCCGTGATCCCTCTAGTTTATAAGATTTTACACAGGTGGGAATAAAAACAGTTTATAAGGATTGTTTCTAGAGGTTCAGTGGGATATTATTGAAGATCGGACGTTTAGAAACTGGCATTTGTGTAGATGTTCTGGTAGGCCTCTGGGTATAAATATGGGATTACATTTAAAAGACCCCCACATTTAACACGAGGGAGAAAAAGTGTGCTTCTTTTTCTCCATAGAGTAGTTGCTGTTTTTAGCCGCTTTCACTGGTGGATTGGATCTCATTTGATATCAGCAGTAAGAGCTGCTCTCAGCTATGAGTTTGCGGAAGCAGCTTTGTTAAAAATATAGTGGAGGGTCTTCACTAGTTTTTGAAAAGACCCGCCCTCTTTCACTTTAAAAAAAAAATGCAAATGCACAACCCTGTACCCACTCCCGATGGGAATGCCTATTAAACATGTGCGAGACCATGCATGAGCCAATTTCTTCTCGTGCACGCTCTGTTTAAAACTTGCTGTTTACTTTACAAAAGAACATTTGCAATTTTTCCACTATATCAGACTCACTACCGGTAGGTAAAAATGAAGATGAGCACGTAGGACAGCCTTATGTGAACATATCACTTGAATGATTGACAATGAGGAGGACCGCTTTTTTTGATGATCCACCAGGAAGAAGAACAGCCTCCACTATAACTTTATTTAAGATGAAAGTCCTGAAAGTCACATGCAGAGCATTCACATCTTTAAATTCATAGGGTGAAAATAAAAATGTCTTCCTGTGATATCAAAGTCACAAAAACTTTCCTTTATAACAATTCTTGCTGTCAGATGTTTTTTTTAGAAAAAAAAGTAAAGTTGGAGGTTTAAAGTAGTAATTTTATGTAAGGAGCGAGACTGATTTTGTGTCTGCTCTTGTGCAGTTAACTGCTGAGGAGGAAAGGGTACGTGTGAGGATTTGTCCTTCATCCCTCCTTCCTCCTGTCAGTAGAAAAATAAATACCCAGCCTGAACCCCCTTAACAATCCCTAAATGGAATCCATCCCTGTAGACTGTGTTTGGATATTTTTAGGCTTAATTAGACCTCTCTTCCTCTATCTAACAATTCCTCTTCTCCCTCCAAAATAAATAAAAAAAAAACTTTCCTTTCCATCTGATTCATTGCTGCATTTTCCAAAAAGCTTGAGAACGAGGAGGAACCTGACGAGTCCGATGAAGAGGTGGGTTCAACGATAAACTGAATTTTTAATATTCAGGATTATCCAGAAATTTCATGTAAAGGTACAGTTTTAGTCAAAGGTTTCAATTCAATGTAGACAAGAATCTTATTAAAAATGAAAAGTTTTAATAATTTATTGAAGTATTTTGTTCCTGAGATGGTTGATCAGATAACACACAGCTTATTTACTTGTTGATCCAGAAATTAAAATGTAATATAGTCCAAATTATACATGCAGGCTCAAATATATACTTACAGACCCACTAATATCCACTTATATTTGTTTGAATGTTGCTTAAAATTGACACAAAAAACAAATAAATTTTTGTCATTTCAATCAGACTTCTGACTCACATAGAAATAAACCTACCACAAGGTAGAGATAGAAATATTTATTGAAATAATTAATGAATAACGATGGTAGGCCTGTATGATTCTTGGGTTTTAGACAGCTGATCTCTGTGGGAAGTGGAGGAGAAATGAATGGAGCCAAAGTGGTTTAATTATGCAGTTGTTGATTGGGAAAATTGATCTTACTGAGGTTTGGAGTGGGTGAGCTGCTGTTGAGGATAGGAAACAGGAGTGGACAGACTGACCTGGAGGTGCGAGGAGGGAGAGGAGCACAGCTGATCATTGGGACAGACAAAGGAGGTTAGCATATCAACAACACCTACTGAGAGTAGTTATCTACCCTAGGCGGCTAGATAACCCAATAAATTAATTCTCAGGCAAATGATCAGTGACAGCTCCTCTTCACGCTTCTACAAAACAAGATGATTAGGAGCAGGTGTGTGGGAGCACACTGCTGAGCCCCACCCACCAGGAGGAACTGCAGCTCTGAGGAGGAAAACAGAACAACACAAATACACTTTAAATCCTTGACAGGTGTATCCTTCTTCTGAAGGGCTTTCATATTTCAAAGCTAGTGAGGATGTTTAGGAAGAGCAACTTTGCATGTCTAAAATGACAATCAGATTAGACTTCCTTAGCAACAAGCTGCTGTTAGGGGCACTTTTGGCCTGGCTCAGATGTTTTTAATCACATCTAAAATGGTGTGAATTGTTTTGACGCTGACTGGACACTTTAGTCTATGTAAAAGCTGGAACTTGATCCCTCTGTTTATTTTTATTTTTCCATTTAATGGTTTCCTGTATTCTGCTTTCAATCCTCTCTGAGTGCTGTCCTGAGGTGCCGGCTCTCCTGCATTAAGCTATATACGTCTTTGGAAAGGCTGTTTAGCTTTTCCTACACAGAGGTGACACTACATCACTAAGTTTGTGATTGGCTCTTTTGTTCTCAGGGCAATCACACCTTGTAGGAAATTTGATTCTCCGATGTTGTCTAAGAACTCTCATAATCCATAAGGTGTAATGCGCTGCATTTTCAGAGCACCAGAAGACCTGTCCTGAACCTCCAAAGATTATTCAATCTCTTGCCTGTTTTTAAACATTATGATTACCTTCATAGAAGCCTGAATCACTTTTATAAGTTATTATATTACAATAACCAAGAATAGTAGTAGAACTATATGATATGTTTATGATTTTTTAATGGAACTGTTGATTTTTCCTTAGTTTTACTTTTTTTTTTCATCCCTGAATGCTCACCACCAGGCCATTTCTGAGAATGAAGGAGAGGATGGCATGGTGGGTAGGCTGCAGCTGAAAGAAAATTCAGCCTTATTTTTTGCTTATTTTCATTGTCTATATTTCTAAAAATAACCATCTTCGTTTGGTTCCCTTGGTTTAAATCTTCATTGCTGACAGTCAGAGGACACCAAGGTGAGGGGGAGCTTCCAGGTCAGTAGTGACCTGGAAGACTGTTGAACTTATCCATCTGAAACATCCTTCTTTGTTTTCATTTTGTCTCATTATTTCCCTGTTTTTCTTATTCTATTAACCAACAGTCTGGTTGCTCAGACTCAGAGGGATCTGAGGTAAGATTTAGGTTAGTTGGCTAAAAGTCATGCTTGGTTTGGCTTATTTTGTAGCAATGTTTCTCTTCTTATGATTCGTAAAACTTAGAATCACTTTAATATTTGCATCAAAGCACTAATATTTATTTTAAAGTATATTTTGTTTAAAAATACAACAATTATGCTTCTAGCTATGGTTATACACACCGCTTTATTTAGCTATTTTTCCTTTTTATGGTTTCAGCTTTAGTTCCTTTATTTTGGTGTTGAAGTTGGGAAATATGTTAAATAAATTAATTGTTGGGGATTTTTTTTTGTATAAAAAAAGTCCAGCAGTCTGTGTGGTGGAAGCTAAACCTAATAAATAGTGAAAAAGATCAGAGTGATATCATTCAATTTTATTCACTCAGCACTGGTAAAAAATTAATTATTGAAAATTTGTTGTAACTAAATTGTTTTTTTATTTTTTCATAATTTTTTGTATACAAAGTTGTTAAATATATCAAACTTATTGTAATATGAGATAAGGTTAACTTCAGGTAATCCAAGAAGCACTTAAATGATGATTTAATTGAAAAAAGAAAGCCATTCCAAACCATCCTGTTCTGATGTTAAAATATGAAGAAAAAAAAATAAACACTAGTAATTAAATCACACCTGGTGCCAAAAATTGCCGCTGAGTAGTTTATTTCAGCCACATTTGAAGGGTGTAACGGAATAAAGGCCTGTTTAAGGTCTTCCTAATTGGATTTAAGTCTAAACTGACTAGGCCACTCTGAAACACTTCGTTTTTTTGTTTTGGCTTCCTTATGAGCCATTCAGAGGGTTTTCGGAATGAAAAAATACTTTCATAAACAAATCTTTAGGGGCTATGGTGTACTTTTGTTGCACTAATAGATCACTAAGATAACTGTGTGGTTGGAGTGGCTGTCACCACAAACCATTGATGTAAACTCCCATCATTTTATTTACTTGTTGTGGCTTTATTCCACACTGTCTAGGCCTGGTTTAAGCTGTTCATTAATAAGATCCCACTTTATGCCTGGCCCAGAACTGAAAGGTGGAAGTGGAGAAAGATAATTTGAATTGTGTTTTATTTATTTTTGTTTGTGACATCTAGAATCTACTTAGGAATAGAGGGATCCATTTCTAACCGTTCTGCTTTTGCTGTTCTGTCTTCTCCAATCTGTCCTGCTCTAAATTGTCCTGCTGTCTGCTTGTAGGTTGACAACAAAGAGAAGGAGAAGGTCAGTCAGGGTCAATGTGTTTTGTGTGTAGTGCTGTGTGTGTGCAGTTAAATGATTAGATCTTATGAAAAATTAAAGGATTTTTTTTTATTCATTGCACTTACTGTAAATAATTCAAGCCCTTATTTCTTGTAATTTTGATAAATTTGGTTACAGAGAACTAAAACCTACAATTCAGCATCAGAAAAGTAAAATATCACAAAAGTTCAATTAACATATTTTAAACAGAAATTTCTTTATTCTAAGAAATCTGTTAATTTTATGCATTTAGGGCTGGGTTTTTGGCTCATTTTAAATTAATTATTGCTGCAATACAGCATGGGTGTAAGCAGTTAGCATGTTGCCCTCTACACACCCACATCGTACCAAACAGAAGCAAAAGACGCTTTAAAAGCAGCTTTCAGGTCATTGTTGGACAATATTTGGTCTGTTGTCTCTTCTCTTCCTCTTAAGATACCCCTTAGATCCTTTACAGGGTTCAGTTTAGAACAGTTTGCTGGCCAATCAAGCACAGTATTACCGTGTTGTGTGTGAGCTAGCTTCTGGTACGTTTGGAGGTGTAATAATTTCACGTCCTGTGATAAATAACAAAAATAAATAAAAACATATTTATAGTAGTCTAATTATTGGTGCCATATGTTTTCATCAGTTGTGTGGTTTTTGTCTTACAAAGATGAAGAGTCCCATTAGAGCGAGAGACTGCAGCTGTGCCTAGATATAGAATTCAAAATGGCACAAGAAATTAAAAGATTTCAAAATTAAAAAGAACTAAAAGATTAGTTACACTAAAAGATTACTCTGTAAAAATGCTCTAGAAATAAGTAAAAATGTGTGTTTACCCTTAATTTGAGCAGGTTAATAAGATGATTTGCCAATGGACTGAGTATTTTTACTCTTAAAATAAGATAGATAAAATGCACTTGAATTGTTTTTCCTATCTTAAATATAAATTGTCTGGGGCTTGCTTTGGTGGCGCAGTGGTTGGCGCACATTACCCATGTATGGAGGCCTTAACTGTGTACAGCCAGCAAACCACTGAGATAGAGCTTTGAGATAGGAAAAATGTATCTGGACATAAACTTAGTGTAAGTACACTGCAAAAAAAATGCAAATCTAAATAAGTGATTTTTTTCTTAAAATAAGTGCATTTGTTCTGTGTCTATAAATTGTTTGGGGCGTGCTTTGGTGGCGCAGTGGTTGGCGCGCATGACCCATCCTTAGTCCTCCACACGGCTGACCCGGGTCCTTTGCTGCATATCTCTCCCCCTCTCTCTTACCCCCTTTCCTGTTAACCCAAAAATAAATAAATAAATGTTAATTGTGTTGTTCCATTGGCGAAGTGTCTCACTTATTTAGATTAGCATTTTTTTGCAGTGCACTTACACTAAGTTTATGCCAAGATCTCAAAGCTCTATCTCAGTGGTTTGCTGGCTGCTGTACACATTTAATCATGATGATTAAAAATATGGTCAAAGCATAAACCAAAGACTTGAGAAATTTCCACCTCTCAGTAACGACATAATATTGCAAACCACAGAGAATCTCAGTCCCTGGCAGGAGAAAGTGATATTTTCTTTTCATGTTTTATTGTTGAGCACACGATTGTTCCTGAAATTGGAGCCACTCTCAGTAGAATTCAACAGATCCTAGTTTGTTTTGTGTTTAGATAAGTTATAATCTGTCCTCCTGTAGGATGACTCCTCAGCTTATGATGAGAGCGAGGAGGAGCAAGAGAAGGTTTGGCTTGTTTGGTCTTATACTCATCTTCCTCTGCTGCTCCTGGACTCCTCTGCACCAACTAAAATCCTCATAGTTTACCATAATCCTCCACCCCTTCTCTCCTTTGACATAATTTCTCTATATAAGGTGTGGCCAAGTCCAATCCTTAAGAGCTCCCATCCTGTGGCTTTTAGATGCATCCCTTCTCCAATGCATCCAAATAAAAAAAGACTAAATGACTGACAGCTAATCCGGTAATTCAGCCATGTGATTCAGTTCTGTGGAAGAAGGGATGCATCTGAAAGAGGGCTCTGTAGGACAGGATCCTTCCATATGTGCCTATATATCCCCCCTCCACCATTCTTATATTCATTCAATCTTTTTTTTCATGTGTTCATTTATTTAATGAAAAGCTTGACAAAGAGAAGGTGAGCCACAGATTAATTTGACACAAATATTTTTTTTGTTTTTGTATATAATTTTAACCAATTTTCCTTTCCTTTTTTAACTTCTTTGTAGTCTGAGTCCAAAAAGGAAAAGGTTTGTCTGTGTTTCTATATCCTCATCATTAGAGTAACTTTTTTGCACCAATAATATTTTATAGTGCTATATACAGTAGGTACCTTTTGCTGCTTTTTTTTTTACATATCTCCAATCTTTGTAAAAGCTGAAAAGTGATCAAGCTTTCATTGCAGTCATGTTTTTTTAAGATGAAATACATTTATTCTGTGGAGGAAAATATTGTTTCTTCTCTTAATGTATGCTCTCTAAATGCTTTAAAGAAGCTCACAGTCTTTACTGTTGCATTTTACAGGGTTTCACTGCAGACAAACTTGCAAAATCTTTTTAGATCAGAGATTTATCACTATTCAGTGCTATTTAGATCTTGGAACTGAGGCAGTTGTTAAAGAACAGTGCTTTTAATGTCTTACAAACGTAACTGCTTAGGCAATTAGATTTATTTGACATCAGGTATTTCAAAGAGTCAATGATGAATTAGGAGTTTTTAATAGATTTAGCACACACAATTTTCTAGAAAAAATTGTCTTAATGGTTTATTAATAGTTGTAATGAAATTAAAGGCTGGGTTTTTCTCAAAGAATTACAGGTTTAAAAGTTTCTACAGCTCATCCCAGCTGCAGCCTGGTGGGGCTGTCTGTTAATGATCCTAACAGAATCAGGAGATTTTAAATCATCACCACCTTGATCTCAGAAGTACCTGAATGTGCAAATCCTGTCTGTCCCTAGCTAATCCTGTCTAACGTCAAGGTTGTATTTCATATCTTTAACCCCTGATGAAAAAAGGGAGAGTTAAGGCTAAGAAGGAAAGCTGGAATTTACAAACCTTGCAGCCGTTTCACCTGTAGACAGTGGTTATTAAAGTGTGAGTCACAGCCTGCAGGAGGAGACAGTAAACCTGTTGAAACTGCTAAAACAAGATTGCTGTCAGCATGTTGTTGCTTTAGGGAAGGGGGGGGGGGGGGTATGCAACAGATGCTGTGCCTCACCTACACATATGTGTCCTTTCAGGCTGAAAAGAAGGACCAAGAGAAGCAGGTTGGTTGGTCTGTGGTCATTTTACCCTCAATTTGCAGAAAGCTTCATCCCTACTTTATTTTTTTTTTTAAACAGTGCTCCCTGCCATTGCTCTCCTTTTCTTAGCTTTTCTTAAGTATTTTTAAAAGGCATATGTGGCTGTACATTTTCTATCTTAAATAATACAGCTTAGATATAGCTCTTATTTGAAAATAGAGTATGTTTTCTGTCTCCCCAAAAAGCAAATAACATTTATCTTAAATGTCTTTATCCTCATTTTCGCCCAAGGAGGAGACCATTACCAAAGAGGTGGGTTCTTGAAACACATTAGTCTTAATGTTAGAAAGATAAACAGATGCAAGGACCTGTAGGAACCATAGAAATTCAACAGCAACCAAAAAAAAAAAACTACCAGTTACATATTTTTCATGTTTTTGTCTTGCATTTGAAAAGTTTAAATATAGGTTACAGATGATTTTCCTTTAATTAGAATACTGTTGAAAAGTTAGACTTATTTACACATAATACATCTTATATAGAGAGTTTTAGTTTAAACCTGTTTATATAGGCTAATCATGGCGTGGATAGAGTTATATCGTGCTGTATTCAGGATATTCATGGAAAATTGCGTAGAAGGAAAAAGTTTATAACAAGCCTGCCATTAGCTTGAAACCACTAAGAACTGCTTTTCCATTCTATGTGCAGAGCTCTTAAACAGTCTTAAACAGTCAATTTTAACAACTAACAATAACAAAAAACAGAGCATATGCTATATCAGAATAAACAAAACCAGAATGTAACATTGGAAATCCCTCTAACTACACAAAAAGAAAGTCAATCTTTTTTTATTAATTTTTTTTTGTCACAAGATTTTCCAGCAGCCTTTGTGATTCATCCAGGTTCAATAGAACATTAGTGTCCAGATTTTAGTTCTTTTTTTCCCTTTGTGCTGGGATCTTTTTTTGTTAAGATAATGTATTGGATTGTTGATAATTGGCACAAAAAATCTATAAATATAAATCTAGAGTTAAATGAAAAACTTTGCTTATTGATTTAAAATTCCTTAAGGACAAAACCTGATTCTGTTTCAAACTGCAGACTAACTTTTTCCTAAAATAAGATTTTTTAGAATGAAAAAGAAACTGAAAGCAAAAAAATAAATAATAGAGCCAAATACTGTATGTGATAATAGCATTGAAATGATGTGTAATAGGAAAAACCATTAATCGGCACTGAATTTCTTTATGTTTCTATATGGTTAGGTATTGTATCTTGTGATAACTTTTATACCCAGTTGAAGTCGATCCTGTTTGCTCCCATATTTCATGCGTTTTGTTACCATTTTATTTTACCATCATCATTTAAATATCAGCTGTCTAATCTTTACCTTTTTGCTTCATGTACTTTTTACAGTCAAAAGAAGAAGTCAACAAGGTCTGTTAGTTTAGTGAACATCATCCCCCCTCAAAGCTTTGTTGCTGTATAAACTCAAGTGTAAATTTTCCTGAGAAAAGCCTGCTGCAGATATTCTGATGTGCATTTCTGACTTGTTAGACGATGTCATCCTCCCAGCTGTTTCCGTTAGACACCATTGGTGCCCATAGAGCTCCATAGTAGCAGTTCACCCGCTCGCCCTTAGCCCTGTGATATCACCAAACCACACTCAGAATAAATCACGTTCTTTGTGCTTTTGATGTTTACAGCCTTTGGTTTTGTAATTGTTTATCATCGGCTGATTTTTCTTACGCTTTTGTCTTTTTTTTTCTTCTTGTCACTCTGGAAAGACTGAAGCCACAGCTGTGGTCACAAAGAAGGTACAGTGAAGTGAAATAGCCACAGTCAATAGATTACTTGTCCATAGGTTTATGGCGCAGTAAGTGTTGAGTTTTAGTAAAAAAAAAAAATATATATATATACACTACTGTTCAAAAGTTTGGGGTCACATTGAAATGTCCTTATTTTTTAAGGAAAAGCACTGTACTTTTTAATAAAGATAACTTTAAACTAGTCTTAACTTTAAAGAAATACACTCTATACATTGCTAATGTGGTAAATGATTATTCTAGCTGCAAATGTCTGGTTTTTGGTGCAATATCTACATAGGTGTATAGAGGCCCATTTCCAGCAACTATCACTCCACTGTTCTAATGGTACAATGTGTTTGCTCATTGGCTCAGAAGGCTAATTGATGATTAGAAAACCCTTGTGCGATTATGTTCACACATCTGAAAACAGTTTAGCTCGTTGCAGAAGCTACAAAACTGACCTTCCTTGGAGCAGATTGAGTTTCTGGAGCATCACATTTGTGGGGTCAATTAAACGCTCAAAATGGCCAGAAAAAGAGAACGTTCATCTATAATTCGACAGTCTATTCTTGTTCTTACAAATGAAAGCTATTCCCTGCAAGAAATTGTTAAGAAATTGAAGATTTCCTACATTGTGTACTACTCCCTTCAGAGGACAGCACAAACAGGCTCAATAATTTATATGAAGAAAGACAAGATGATTTTCTGATTACTGCTACTATTTAATGTCGTTCAGTCCATCCATCCATCCATCCATCCATCTTCTCCGCACAGTAATTTAAGAGTTATGGATGCCAGTGTGTTAAGTAAAAACACCTAAATGAGATCATGAGCCATTTCCTTGATTGCTCTCATCTTGTACATTTATTGTGGTTCCTTATTCAAACATGAAACCATTATGCGCCTTTGCTTTGGTGGAGGCATTTAAATGCTATAAACTTGTTTTAAATCTAAAATACCCAGTTTGATAGATACACAACTGCATGCTTGAAAATTGTGCCTGACCTTCATTTTTCAAGGAGATTAAAGATTTACTCTGAGATGCCATTAAAGCTTTTACTTAACTCTGAGCTCCAAATAAACAGGGATGCATATTTTGTTGGCCAACCTTTCACCTCCATCATTTTAGCGTTTATCAATTAAAATGCAAGAAGGTAAAGCGCTTTTGCTGGAAAGTGGCCCTCCCTCTTTAGCCCACTTATATCTACTCTGTGGCAGCGTGCCCAGTGTCTTCTAGCTAATAACACTCTGCTGCTGTTATTGATGGAGCACTTTTAATAAAAACTTATTTGGATGCTTCTCCTTATGTACATCCAGCTCCTACTTTGCCTGGTTTGACACATGGAGAACACTTGAAGCATCTTAATAGGCTTGTTTTTTATTCTTTAATTTATTGATAGCTTATTATTGAGGCCAGTTTATTTTCTAAAGCATGTGGAAGACATTATTCCTAAAAATGTGGAGTTTTTTATCTTTTAGTGTGAAACTGCTTTGTGCTGCTGCAGGGGTTCTTTTTTCTGAACTTCTGTCCAAAATGATAGTATAGCATTATGCTAAACATTAAGCTGGAATTTAGTAGGACCTTTTGAGTGTTATGTTTCTTTGATAAAAAGGGTGTAAAATACAGTATATTTTCATTCATCTTAGGTTCTATTAACATTTAAGTACTATTTTTGTCCCTCTTTTGCTGTGATTATCTCATTCAAATGACAGCAATGAGATTTATTGTAGATATGGTCGTTGTTCAAGTCTGGAATTTGATTTCTCTTTTTTCCAGACCTGGAAAAGTATGGTTAAAGAAAATGAGCATATAAAACTATATGTATATGTAAATTATATTTTAGGCATTATTCCCTATCCCTTTGTCTAAAAAGTCTTTCTTCAATTTATTCTATACTTTCTTTCCCTCTCATGTATTTCCCTGCTTCATGCCTTATCCTCATTTTTTTCTGGTGCACTTTTTTTTAATCCATCCTTTTTTTATTTAATTTTTATTATGTTCTTTTATTAGTTTTTTTTTCTCCCTCTTTGTGTTCTTCTTTTCTGGGAGTTTTTCCTCTTTCCTTCTATAGATCTGACTGCATACTCCTCCTTCAATTCTTTCGTTATTACATGTACTAAATCTTTCCTTCCTTCCTTCCTTCCTTCCTTCCTTCCTTCCTTCCTTCCTTTTCCTTCCTTCCTTCCTTCCTTCCTTCCCTAAAGCCTAAAGAAACCAGCTTGAAAATTACAGTAAATATATGTGTTTCATATTCTAAATTAAAGTAAGAGGTAGAGAATTCTTAAAAAGCACAGATTTCTTCTGAAATGTCTCTGAACATTTTGTGATATATGAATGTTCAGCTTTTACTCAGTTTTTTTTCTGTTGGAAAGTAAAACTAACTTCAGGATGTTTATGCCTGGTTATAAGAAAACTGTTTTCATTTCATCCTCTGGTACATTTTTGAAGATCCGTTCGAGTTTCAGGAAATGTCCTCTTTAATTACTCCATTCAGACGAGATGATACAGTATGTTCTGAAGAGGCAAAATAGAGCCTGTCTTCTGTCTTTCTTGTCACATCTATGAATGCTACACAGATTAAATGTATGATGGGCTCTCAGTTCTTTAACATTCATGCCCTGCTGCTTTGCTCTAGGCAGAGCTCATACATTAATCTCTGTTCATATGAGAAAAGCAACTTCTGCTGCAGAATGTCCTCAACAATATTTGCTTTTCCAATTGCCAACATTATACTCAAAATCCCTGTAAAAATGTCAAAGCATGCATGAAATTAAACTTACATGGGTAAACAAATAGAGAAAGAAACTTAATTAATCACAAAAACAAATCGATGCTGTTCCTTACTTTGACTTCAACTCTCCAGAGTGCTTCATGGCTTCACAACCCAACTTTTATAACTCTGTTTTAATAAGTAAATGATTCACTTTAGAAGTGACCTAATGTCAAGTAGATTCAGCTGTCATATCTTTACTTATACTTTAATTTCAGGGCACTAAATAGTTAAGTACAGAAGCTTTTCTGCTGATTTTATAAACTGATTCCTAAAGTTGGGGTCAGGAGATCACTCTGAAGATAATAAATGTAATTAGCTTTAAACAGTGACCTGGTTACCAAGGCTGTTTGTCTCTGCATTATGGTCTGGTTTAATTGCCATATTTGCTTACTTCAAGCTGTTTAAATCAGGCTTAATTGTCTGTTGAGTTTATTTTGTAAGATATACAATCCATCCAGGCAGCAACATATAAACGGGTTGAATTAAAACTTTTACTGATGTAAACTTTAATAGACGACCCAACACTTTATTAGCCGAGAGGGGTTAAGCTTTTGCTGTTCACAGACTTTAGCATGCTGTTAACAATGGAAACATTTGGTGAGCATTAACCACTTTGCGAAGGCCTGCTTTTGTTTTAAAAAGGACAATATTCCGTAAATGTGAAAAAAAAACTGCTAGATATTTTTATAATAATTATAGACCAGTAGAAATTTTACATGCAAGTTAAAAACGAACCGTCCACTTACTGAAGAATGACTAATGGTTAGTAAAGGCTTCTTTGTAAATTTCATGTAATGCTAAACTTAGTTTTTAATGGTGTTATATGTCCTGCTGTTTAATTTTTTTCAAAAACATTTATGATGTGAACTCCAAAATAACTCTAAGACAGAAAACTTAAAAAAAAAAAACATGGATACTAACCCTTAAGTTTCTCCTCGACAGAGCCACCCTGCCGCACCTACTGAAAATTATGTAACATTGCAGCCAGGTTCTGGCTCTGGTTCTGATCACAAAGTTACGACCCTGTTACCACCACTCTCATCCTTTTCATTTCTACCCATCTTTCAGCTGGACACTGAGGCCGCCAACATCCTCAATGACCTTCAGGTGAAGCTCAGTACAGTCCTGGACAACTTTAGCGCCGTGTTTGCTAAAAGGTAACAGCCCTTAGGACCTGGGTCTAAACTAAACCCTAAAGCTAAATAGTGGCTTGCAGCAGGCGCTTACAGACTTAATCTTTGCTCTCTTCAGTTTCCAGAATCGCATAAACGGCTGCATGCGTCAGATGGCAGAGATCCTCTACCAGATGAAAGGTCCGCCCAACCACAACACTGCAGAGACAGACGCTGACAATGCACTGAGGCCTCTAATGGAGTTCCTGGATGGAAAGTAAGTTGCCAAGATGTGTGCAACCTTCAATATAACGCCTGATTAGAAATATGCATTCAGAGATAAGGAATACAACCTTCAGAAATGTTTAGTGAAAATGGTAAATTTGTTATTAATCACATGATAAATTACAGTGGTGGCCGGCCGGGGCCTTCAAGGCCTTCACTGCTGGCCTAAAATCAACCTGAGACACTAATCTATATTCAAAACCTAAACTTTAATTTTCTTCTATCCAACTATATTAATTTATTCCAAACTATCCGTTTTTTTAATTATGTAGCATTATAATTATGCTATATATATGCTATATTTTTTGTCTAATCAGATTTCAGCCTCAGTTCGTTACTATGTTAATCAAATCTGCCCAGGGCCTTCAGAATCAGCATGGCTGATGTTACCTATATTAGTGAGGAATGCTTTCTTTAACCAATCAGATTTTGGATTTACCTCACAGGGCCAGCTAGCGAGCCCACCCCTACATCAGCATTTTCTGTCCTCTGATTGGTCAGTTAGAGCAAAAACGTTTACAGCCAAGTTAAGCTAGAGACAATCTGCATTTTAGATTCAAAAATGGAGATGGAAGGATAATAAGGAGGATAACTTGCTCTTATTAATAGAAGCAATACTTCTGCACTCTGTCAGAGAATACCTGGCCACCAATACATGACCTTGACCCAAGCCGACCTAGGTTACACTGCAGGACACTGAACTGAAGCACATCAATAATTCCAGCTCAGAATATCTCAACAGAACATAAATATTTTAGCTACAGTTATTTAAATAGTTTTGTCTCAGAGCAAATGTCGTCTAAAGGCACTTTAGATTCAATTTATACATAGAAATAAACAGTCGATTCAGTCCAGTAATTTACTCAAAGTTAATCACTTTTCTTCTTATTTATTATAGCAAAAGACAAATCTATTTGAATTTCAATTTGTTAAACTTGGTGGCCAGCACTGAGTCAATGAAGTGACTAATTAAGGATTTAGTGTGGCTTTATCAAAGTCTGGACTGAAATATTTTAATAAAGGTTTTTATGCTTGACAACCCTCAGAATTGTCTGATTTTTTACTACATCCGATATCAAAGACTTAACATGACAGTGTTAACATTTGTTAAAGGATGTAAAATATTTGGTGGAACGAAAAAAGCAAAAACAGATGGATTCTTTAAGGGGGTTAGTCCATTACTTTCTCTATGCACTGCTGAACATAATGGAAAAGACTTGATCCCTGGAAAGAAGCGGATAAAATTATCCAATTAAAACTGGCTGTGCTCTGCCTTATAGTTAAGGTCAATATCTTGTCTGTGCAGCAGCCATTTGGCTTATTTACATGACACAAATTGGCTTAAATTCGTGTTCTTTTACATACAACTTGTTGTCCCTAAATTACTTTCAATTACGTACTTTTGCAAAAAAAAAAAAAAAAGACAAGAAAAAAAATATTACGGTATCTCTATTACTTTTTTACCAAAAGCAGCTCAGATATCACATTGTAGAGTATTCTTGTTTTAACTGGTGAGGCTGCGTATGAATTAGAGATGGACACGGGAGTGGATTTTCACTCCTGTCCTGTCCCACTCCCACAGAAAAAAATGGTGTCCCGTCCCGATCCCGGGCCAGAGTAGAAATCTATATCCTGTCCCGTCCCACTCCTGGTGAAATTACTCCCACTCCCATCCCTCTCCCATTCAGAATGACTCCCGCTCCCGCACCACTCCCATTCTTGTTGTTTTTGAGCACGGGTGAAAAACTCAGAGCGGAAGTTACTATTGGTTTGCTCCCGCTCCCGTCTGCTCCTGTTAATATTTAATCCTGTACCGTCCCAATCCCGTGATCGTTACTAATACTGACTCCCATCCCACGGGAATCCCACGGGAATCTCGTGACCCGTGGGATTCCCAAAAAAATGTCAGTCTCTAGTATGAATCCCTATAATGCTACACTTTGCTGCCATCTGCTGGTCAGAATCATCCCTTTTTGGGCTTAACATTTCTTTTTTTTTTTTTTTTGCTATGTATTTTTTTTTATCGCCTGCTTAACAGGAAAAAAGAAAAATCATTACAAGCAAAATCACCTGCACCTTTTACAGTTTTGGTTGTTTGCTTAGTGCACTTGTTCATTTGTAAGGCACTGCCATTAAATACTCATTTTCTTAGGCAAAAATTTTTAGTGTTTTTTTTTTAAACACCAATGTCTTGTCTGCTTGTAATCCAGCCTCAGCATATTCGCTGACATCTGTGAAAAAACTGTGCTGAAGAGGATCCTAAAGGATCTGTGGAAGATTGTCTTGAGCAGCCTGGAGAAGACCGTCGTCCTGCCTCAGTCTAACGACAGCCTGGTGAGAGTGACAACAATCTTCCCTGTCCTTACTCACCTTAAAACATCTCTAAACCTGTACAATAATATAGTTAAAGAAAGACGTCTGCTATAGGGACTTACTTCAGAGATGAAACATTAAAACATCAGAATCAAAGTGGATAGATGCTTCCCTCAAGAATTTTACTTTATCGCTTGATTTTATAAATTGAACCTGAAATACTGCCAATTATTGGGGTAGAGGAATAGAAGCAAAATGTTGCACAATAATGACCACTTTCTTCTTCCTTATTTGTTTATCATGTTTTCAAAAAAATATATACTTAGCTGAAGTTGTCAAAACCTAACAATTATATTCGTCTGGGTGTCTTTTGAGTATGTTCTGATTGACTAAAAATGTTATGAAACATGTCTTGTGATATCTAAGTTAGGCTAAACATGTGAACTGTATCATAAGCAGTGTATTGTAAAAGGATATTCACAGAATTTTGGGCTCTGCTGCCCTTCCCTGGTTGCTTCTTCTCCTTCAATTTGATATTTTCGTGTTTGGGATGAATCTAATCTTCCTCTCTCTCTGTTTGCAGGGAGCTCAACTCCTCACTGCAGCGAAAGGACTCTCTAATCTCAAGGTACATCTTTAATCAAATCAAAAATCAAATCAAATTTTATTTGTATAGCCCCTTACAATAAAACCAGGAAGACCAAAGTGCTTCACAGAAGTATAAAAGCATTGCAAAAAAAAAAAAATAATAGAATCATACTAAAATCATAAGCATAAACAACCTGTTCTAAGTATTAAAAGCCAGTTTTAAAAAAATGAGTCTTTAATCTGGACTTAAAAAGGTGCTGATAAGTGAGAACCCGCACACCGAGGGGCAGATTGTTCCACATTTTTGCGGTGCGGTGTTTATACCGGGACCTAGGGACATCTAGAACCATTTGATTAGCGGACCTGCGAGCTCCCCTGGGGCGATGTACGGTCAACATCTCAGTTAAATATAGCAAAGCGAGACCATGAAGTGCTTTAAAAACAAGTGTAAAAACTTTAAAATCAATCAAAATGAGAGGCATTTATTTAGGATTTAATTAGAGTTTATTTTTAATTATCATGTTCTCAATTATTTATTTGAAAAAGCCAAAAAATAAATTATAGTTATTTTGTTTAATACAAACTGCCTTTGTTTGGAATCCATTAACCTCTTTTCAGAATTAAGATACGTGAGAAAATTGATTAGACTTGATTGGAGACAACATTTTAAATTGTTTAAACCCTCTCAGTATTAGAAAGAAAACCAGATCTTACATTTAGCAGCTTACAAAACTGTGTACAGTTTGTATCTAACATTAAGCCGATTTAAATCAAAAAATGTTGTGGTTTTAAACAAGATGTGAATACTTTGCTGTATGTCTCATTCTTTATGCTGAAAAATTACTTTCTTACTGCACTTCTAATATGTAGATGTTGTTTCTCCTTTGTGTTTTATTATAGGTGTTTCTTTATGAGTAACTTTTTATGTTAATGTTTGTCTGTTTTTACAGGGAGGAGCTGAGGCCAAAACTTTGACACCTAAACAATGCATCATTATTGATGCAGGGCTGGAGACAATCAAGGTAGGTTTTACAAACATGGTCGGAAAAAGGTCAGCTGCATCTAAACTTATTGCTCTTTATATCAATTCACTTAATATTCTTTTTAGCATAATCATATTTGATAATCAGGTTTTCTCCTTTTAAGATGTTTAGAAAGATTTGTAGTACAACTGTAAATGTACCTTAATGAATGTGAACAAGATGTGAGTGAGTTGACTCTTTGCTGTCAGGGTCTCCCTGAAAGACTTCCAGTTGAGCTGCAGTCATGAATGAATTCTGTGTGTTCGCCTTAACATTGGTAGGAACGTTCCTCCAGCCTCATTGCTGCCATGTTAACATAGATCCAAGGTTCTACATACTGCCTGGTTCCTGTGTTTGAGACTCTGGGATTAAACTTCAGTATTTTTCCAGCTCTAGATAAATCAGAAAACATTTTCTATTTCAAATCCCTATTATCTAAATGTGGTGTCCTCCCTTTCTTTTCTACCTTCCCTTATTCCTTCCTTTCTTTTTCCTGTGCATTTGTTTCTTTCCTTTCAAAGTAATGTACATTTTCAGGCTTCATTGTGTCCTCCCTTCCTTTCTTCTTTCCTTCCTAGTTCCTAATTCCTAATTCTAATGTCCTTTATTTTTTTTATCCTTCATTCCTTGCTCTTCTTTGTATTTTCTTTTCTGTGCCTTACCAAGAAGTTAAAAAACAAACCACTGGACTTTGTTTTCGAAGTTTGAAGATGTTTCCCTTCCCATCCAGGAAGCTTTTTCAATTCAAAATGTCTGGATTAGGATTGAGTTCCAAGCTTTGAGTAGCCCAACAAAGCCTTAGAAAACATGCAAATTGAACCGGAAGAAGAGGTCCACCCCTTAGTTACCGGGAGTCATTGAGGTCTTTTTTAGCCTGCAATACACAATACTGGTCTATGCCTCTGAAAGGGGGAGTTGTTAGGGTCATTGTTAGCCTTGCTGAGCAGGCAAGATGTCTTTCTGTGCCTTGTTTCCTTTCCTTATTGAAATCTCTTTCTTTCTTATTTCCTTTCTTAGCTCCTCTTTCATGTCCTTCCCTCCTTCCAGCCTTCCCTCTGTAGGTTCCGTATTAAAAGCCTGGTCACTGTTCAATTATCCTTAAACTAATTCTAAAAGTTTGTTTTTTAAAATAAGAACATTGGTGTCATCTGCTGCCTGGTTATCCAGCCTGACTTAGACCGGCTGGACCAATCAGAGCACGGCGGGCGGGTGTTTACAGTTCCCCCACAGTGACCCATAATGCAGTTGTTTTTCATAATGTCCTTTTTGAATCAACTTGATATATCTTTTAAATTTCATATTGTGTGCTGTAGGTCTTAGGGAATGTAAACTGCTAGGGTAATATTTTACATAATCACGCCCCAATTCAGTCCTGCTGTATTCATAAAACTCCTGAAGATACAAATTAGACTAAAATACTGGGCAGTAAAATGAATAAAAACATAAGGACTGGGGAAAAACACAAAACATACAATGAAAGTAGACCTATGAAAAAAAAACATGCATCAGGCTATCTTGGAAATTAAAAACATAAAAAAAATCTTCTGTGGTAACAATAACAAACCATCAGACTTTTCTTCTGCTCCCAGATTTCATCTGCTGTACTTATCTCTTTTAATCTTACTGTGGTATACAGGACAGTTTCACTTTAGTTAATCCTGCGACAGACACTCATACCCAATTAATCCTGTTTTAGCTATTTCTTGGAAATCCACTAATTTGTATATACCCTCCATGGTCCAGATGTAGACCATATAGATCCATTTTGTTTGTGTGTTTCACTTCATTATCTAAAATTGCAGGTTCAATCATTTTCTTTTTAAAACCGTATACAGTCAGTACTTTTAGGCAATATTTTCCAAGTAATAATTTTTAATTAAATGACAATAAATGGGGGCTGCTCAGTGGCACAGGGGGTAGCACTCCTTGCAGATGCTGCCTACAGTTTGCTCCTTACTGCTGCAGGTTGTGGGTTCGATTCCCGGCCCTGGGTCTCCTTAGGTGTGAGTGTGCGCGTGAATGGTTGTTTGTCCCGTTTTTTCTGTGTTGCCCTGTGATGGACTGGCGACCTGTCCAGGGTGTACCCTGCCTCTCACCCATTGACAGCTGCAGATAGGCACCAACACCCCTCGCGATCCCACTTGGGATTAAGCGTGTCAGAAAATGGATGGGTGGATAACAATAAGGGAAAAAATCTGTTTTCTACCTACATTCTGAGAACAAATGTTAGATTACATTACATTTATGTAGTTAAAAGCCTAATGGTGTCTTTTTTGATCATTAAAAAATCAGTTTCTTTCCTTTGTTGCCTTTTAGCAATTCTTCCATGCTGGAGGAAATGGCCTAAAGAAAGCATTCGTAGAGAAAAGTCCTGAGCTAGCTTCGCTGCGTTACGCCCTGTCACTGTACTCCCAGAGCACCGATGCCCTGATTAAGACCTTTGTCACCACACAACACTCCCAAGGTGGTATCACAAACAGCATGCATCTGATGCCAGTGATATAATTCTTAAAATAATTAAATACTTCTTTCCTTTGTTGTCTCAGTGCACGACGGGATTGGCATT